>JAYKAV010001532.1:486208-523876 GCA_035582835.1 Phoebastria nigripes | reverse complement strand
GGGGGGTACAGAGGAGGAGAGCCCTTGGATATGGAGGCGGCAGGCCGGGGGCAGGGGCTGGCAATGGGGTGGGCTCTTCTGGGCCAGTGTGGGGCAGCCCCGGGGGGGCCCTGGGTTGCCGGGGGTCTCCCCGGGTGGGCACCGTGCTGGGGGGCACAAGGCCGGTGCATCCGTGTGGGGAAAGGGTTTGGAAACAATGTGCCAGGAGGGGGGGGACAGGAGCAGCTCCGACCTTCTCCTCCCAAATATTTATTGTCCCCACGGATCTTCCCCCATTCTCTGCGGCTGCGGCTCATGCCTGATCCTTTTGCTTCGCAGCTGGAGTGTCTTCTCATGGCTGATGAGCTCCACTCCCCGTCACGCTCCTTACGTGATCGAAGCCATAAATTGTGACGTGCGACGCAACCTTTGCTCAGCGCTTGTGTTTCTGCTGCTGTCACCAGTGGAAAATCTTGGGAAAAGGGAGAAAAGATGAATGCAGGTGAAGCCTGAGCGGGTCATCTTCTTGTGTTGGGTTTCTGGACTTGAACCCTGTGCCATGGTCCTGGCACATCGGGGGTTTTGCTGTCTTGGGGAGCAGAGGTTTTGCCCCCAGTCCTACATCTAATCTCGCATGAGACCTTTCCGTGTCCGACAGCTCCGGGAATGGGCACAGAGCCAGTACCTCGGCTCTGACATTTGCCGGGACCGTGTRCTTAAGAGAACTGGGGTGCTTCAATCATTTGTGCTGTTTAATCAGAAAAACTTCTCAATTTCAAGTGAGAAATACCATTTTTAAATAGAATCATAGAATAGAATCATAGAATCATTTAGGTTGGAAAAGACCCTTAAGATCATCAAGTTCAACCATAAACCTAACACTGCCACGTCCACCACTAAACCATGTCCCGAAGTGCCACAGGACTGTCTTGCATTGCTTTTTTTCTTCTGTTTGCCTTGTTTGCCGTGTTTTGAGGAACATGGGATGTTAGAAAACAGCCTCCCCAGGGAGGTCAGCGAGTGCTTTTAACACCACTCTGTTGAACTGACGTGGATGAAAAGGAGGAAGCAGCATAGTGAAACAAACTGACCCTTGGATCCTGCTGTACGAGATCAGTTGATTACTTTCATGGCTGCCGTAAACATGTTAGAGGAGTTTATCCTCCGCAGCACAGTGTGCAGTAAGTGAAACCGCATGAGCAGTGTTTTGCTGATAATTCTCATATCGGAAGGAAGCACATTCTGTGCCGTGGTTCTGGGTTTCTCGTGAGCATTTTTGGCAGAAGCAAGTTGCGTTTTTTGTACTTTTTCTGCTGGCCGTCCTGCGTATGGAAGAGAGGAGCTCGTGCAGATTTCAAGTAAGATTTTCTTAAAATAGCTCTTCAGATAGTTTTGTGCTGCTTCTTAACTGTCCTTCTCGCGGGGAAGAGCCGTGCTGCGAGTGGGTTGTGTTTCCTCCTTAATGGAGGATCCCAGCTTGGATCTGTTTGGGTTTTGTTTCCTCCTTAATGGAGGATCCCAGCTTGGATCTGTTTGCGAGAAGCTCAAGTTTGTGCGTTTGAATGTTGGCTCTGACCTTCCCCAGGGGAGTCACTGTTGTCTCTCGTGGGGGGTTGTGCAGTTCAGCCTCCGCAGGCTTCCTCGTCATCCTCCTAATACCTTGCATTTACACGAATGCCTGTATCTGCTTCCTCCGTGTTACAGTATTGTAGAGAAAGCCACAAAACTTGCATGGATTCTGATTTTACATCATTCTCTTTTGTTCCAAAGCCTCGTACAACACAGGAGTGGGGACCTGGGGTGAAGTCGCTGTTGCAGTGACTGCAGATGTGTTGCCTTGACACGATGCATTGCCCTCCTTAGCATCTCACCAGAGCATTGTACAAGCTTCTGCTGTGATTTATTCAGAGAAGCTCCTGCCTGAAACACTGGGACTGTCCTATAAAATTTCTGAAAAGAAACTGTGTACTTATGCCTCTGTTAAAGGCATGGACTGTGTATTGTTGTTTGCTAACAGTTTGTTTTTGGGGTCTTTTTTTTTGCATGTTGGCAAAGCAGTGAAGCGATTCAAAAAAACGCACCTCACGGCCGATGACTGCAAAGCTCTCGCACAGAGCGCAGAAGGTTCATCCTCCCTGACGCAGCCGTTGAGTCAAAGACAAGGTAGAGGAGATGTAAACAGGGGCCTCCATCCCACCCACCGGACAAGGAGACATCAAGGAGGTACACTGATTGCAAATACTTTGACGGCTGAGGGATTTGGGGGAGAAAAATGCTAATATGGTGTGGAACAAAAGGGCATTGTGTAATCCATCGTCGAACTTGTGCCGATAGAGTAATGCCAGGCGAGGTGAGTTCAAATGGAAGAAATTGGTCAGTTTTGAGTGGTGCATGGCAAAACTGGGCTTAATCTCTGACTCCGCAAAGTCAAGTGGCAAGAAAAAGAGATACCTTTGAATACTTCCCGCTATGGGGGAGCGAGTTTGCTTTCACATGTGTGTTTAGTCTCTCCTCACACCAGAAATGCCTCCATGTCTCTATTGCTGAGCTGTCGGAGACTACGTGGAGAGAACAGCAGCTCTCCCTGAGGAACACTACAGCCTCTGCAATTAGGCGCTATTAATGATGTGACTCCTGCTTCTAGATGCTTTTTAGGATACTTATTAAATAATAATGAGCTGTCTAGTTATATAGGACTGCAAAAGTGTTGTTGAGCACTTAACAGATATTAATGATCTTCGACTTCCCTGGGAGTGCGAAATATTGTGAAACACAACTCGTAGACATGGGTCTCAAAAGTGCCAAAGCCTTAGAAGGCTTTTGAGGACTGATAAGATTTTGAGCTAATTTGTACATGACAGGGCTCAGGGCTCGAACTGAAAGTGAAAGAGCTGTTTTCAGATAGCTCATCGTGCAGGGTTAAAGGCCCAGCCTCAAAACCTGTGTAATGACAAGAGACGCTACACAGACGTGTGGGCAAGGAGACAGGTAGAAAGCAAAGAAAAAACATCCTGAGTTATTCCTGAGCTCCTGAGTGGAAGGTTAGACTTAGGAGCATTTCGGTGTTTCCCTGGGAGGCTTGGGAATCTCTCTGTACCTTGGCGTGAGCTGACTCACTTCACAGAGAACGTCTGCTGGTGAGACAGGACAAGACACCAGAGTCCTAGACTCTGTGCTCGTAGACATACTTTTCTTTTCCATTTTCATATCGGTGGTATCTTTGGCTAGCTCACTTTTAAAAATCTAGTAATCTTAGATGCTCCAGGTTTTAGGATATTGGACATTAGCAGGGGAGCTGTTCTTTTTAAGCAGCAAGTGTCTTGCAAATTAGACCTCTTTAAGCTATGCCTTCATGAGCATACAGAAATAAAATGCATAAAAATCAGCAGTAGCTGCTTGTGATTTTGTTCTTCTCAAGTTGCCTTTTAGCTAAGTGTCAAGATATGTTGCAGACTAGGAGCTGGACAGAATGAATACTATCAGTGCTGGTAAGTTTAGTCTGTGTGCTACATGGACTGTGTGGCTGTCAGAGAAAGAAGAGGCTGCTGAGAGCAGTTTCTTGCCAAGTTTCGGTTTCCTTTACGGTCTTCAGTGCTTTATGACATTGCAGCCAGGAAATATCTGGCAAGAAATGGCTGTTTATCCTCTTAAAGGCGCTGGTCTCTCTTATACTGTGGTAGGAGCAGCCTGCCAGAGGCTTGGTGCTGTGACCTCATGGTGCAGAGCAGTAGTTAAACCCTGAAGCTTTTCTAAAATCTTAGTGTGCTTCTCATTCACCAGGTTAAGAACAATAAATAACCGCTGGGAGCCCAACCTCAGTCTGAGGCACACTGAAGTCTTGCATTTGTTTCCTTCCTATTTCTGTTTCTTTGGCTAGTGGAAATACCTCCCAGGAAATTCATTCTGCAGCTGTGTTTCTGTTTAACACACGTCTGCTGTGTTATGTAGCTAAGGATTGTTGATCTGAGAGATTGTTATGCAGACCACATCTTTTTCTAGAAGCTAGTGAAGGTGTCAGATGTACCTTGACAGTGCCCAGATTATGTGGACAGTGCAAAGAGATGAATGTTGTTCTGTTGACTTCCGTAGGTTGCCAGAGAAGCAATATGAAGCAGGACAGTTCATCTGTAGTAAGCTCATATGTCTGTGAGGAACCCTGTGGAAATAACTAGCACCTTACACAGCCTCTGGTCTCCTTGTTAGCTCAGTTAGGCGCAACGTGCTTTGCACTTGTTTCTGTTGACTTCACTCATGCTCTTCCTCTTTCTGCAGGCCAAGGTCATCAGAAGAACATCACCGATTACTTCAGGATCTCTCAGACACAAAAAGTAGGTGCCAGTGGGACGAAGAACAGTAGAATCGAAGAAGAGCTACTGGATCCCATCTTCACTGAACCTGATGATTCCTTCAGCAATGTCTCCACTGTGATGGGGATCAGCGGTGATTCCTGCTCTTTTCTGGAGGATGAGGACCTTCTACCAGCTCCCAGGGAAAGCTCCAGAAAACAGCCTCTGTCCACTGCTGCTGCAGACGTTCACAAGCCAGAGCACAATTTGTGGGGTGAGCCTGAGAAGAAGCCAATGGTGGTTCATCCGGAACACAGCCAGATCAAGCAGGAACTTGATGATATGGAAATTGAACCAGTCCCTGATGCACACTACGGACTCCTGGGGACTCGGAACTGGGAAGTGCCTCAGGGAAGTATTGACGAGCTGCCTGCTGAAGTCCTGAGGCACATCTTTGCTTTCCTGCCAGTGACTGATCTGTATCAGAACCTGAGCCTGGTGTGTCGCTGCTGGAGGGAGATAGTCAGTGATCCACTGGTAAGGACTGCTGTGATATTGGTTTGAGCCTGTCCCTTCTCCTACTGCTCTGTTCTGTCTTAGTCTTGTGGCTGCATGTGTTGCTGTAGGAGCATCCATGCTGTGTCTGTCTCTCTTTGTTCCTTTAAATCCCTAATTTCCCAAATGCCCACATCCCTTCTTATGAGGTCATTTGTCATTTTTTTGGTCTTAAGGGCTATAGTGGCATCTACAGATGCCAACCTGTATCAGAAGATCAATATTGGGGTAACTTCGTGTGATGCATTCTTCCCATATATGGAGAGAGAGCATCCTGTAAGACTCCACAAAATCTCCCTTCACTGTTTTCCTTGCAGCCTTTTTTCTGGCAGGGATCATGCAGGAAATTCTGGCTACCAGACTGGGCAGTGTCCTCTCGTGACCAGTGTATGTCACTGTCCCTCAGCATGCGTATGTGCGGTGACTCTTGTAGTCAAACAGGTTTAGAGAAAGGCCGTTAACTCTGTTTTTATGGAGCTTGGTTCATCTGCAGTCAAGGCCCTCACAGTACAAACAGTCGTGAACACACTGGCAGTTGTTTTGGCCGCAGAGAGTATCTCTGCATTTCAATTAAAGGTGGCTCGGAGACAGCTGGCACCACTAGACTTGCTCACCACTCACACTGGAAATCCTCAGCTTGTACAAAGAGGCTGTCTCAGAGCGGTGGGGAACTGATCACAGCCCAAATTTTTGTGGAGGTCCAAGTTCTTGTTCATGCCCTTCCAAAAAATTTGAATGGGTAAGGCTGGACACAGTGCAGGAGGCGTCCTGCACTCAGTGCTTTATCAGCACAGGGTGCATGCTTTGAGCCTGAAGAGCCGGAGAGATGCATAGAAAATGCATGCATTGAATGCTCAGTGTGCTCAAGTCCTCTCCCAGTTCTGCTCTTCACTCCGTAACACAGCCTAAAAGGCAGCACCCTGTCTGTTTTTACTGAAGAAGTCCAAACAGCAGGCTGTGGGAGGGTGGGGCTTCATGGACACAGGGATTTTTAGCACTCAGAGAAGATCTGTGCAATAGTGCTGAAAATATCCCCATTCCTGTAATGCTTTGACATTTGAAACTGAACCAGCATCACCCTCTTCCCATCATTCTAGAAAAAAACGCCTTTTATAGGCATGTTTGCAGGCTATGAGGAACAAGTCTTTCTCTCTTTCCTCTGTTTCCTCTTTCCTTCCCCATCTCATGCTAGGTACCTGTTTCCATCAAGCTACAGGGACTTTTTGAACTCCAGGGCTTCTTTGGAAGTCACATTGATTAGCTTATCGCCAGAAGAAACCTATTTTCCAATGCTGTGAGATGAAAGATGGTGGTATGTGCTTCACATTCTAGTTCATTCCTTGGAAAAAGCTGTACCATCAGTACCTAATGAAGGAGGACACAGCCCTGCACAGAGTTGAACAGGTCTTGCAGAATTTTGCCATAACAAAGGAGCAGGAAGGATGTGTGTTGGGGCTGATCAGGTGAGTCCACTTCAGCACTTGACTTTGTACCTGTAGATCCTCAGACCTTCCTTGCTTTGGGTCTTCTTCCATTTTATCCTGTGAATTGCCAGGAGAGAAATGGGTTTGCCTTCTAAACAGGTGGGAGACGTACAGGAAGATGAGGAAGGAACAGTAGAAATCACTAATAGGGTTCTAGAAATAGGTAAAAAACTTTTCCCTTTCCTCTTCTTTGTTGTGTTGGGAGCACATGATGTACAAGTAGAGGATCAAATCTGGAGAGGAGAAGGTGGAAAGGGGATCTAATTTCTGTCTTCTCCTGCCTAATGAGGGGCTGTAGAGAGCATGATGCCAAACTCTTTTTGCAGGTGCACAGTGAGAGAACAAGAGGCGATGGCCACAAGTTACAGCATAGGAAATCCAGTTAGATATTAGGAGAGTGGTCAAACGCTGGGCCAGAGAGGTGGGGAATCTCCATCCTTGGAGATGCTCAGACCTCAATTGGACAACCAAACTTTGAAGTCATCCCTGCTTTGAGCACGTGGCTTCTAAAGTCCCTTCTGCAGTTTCCCTGATTTTGATAGCAAGTGAGAAGTGATGGATAAGTGAGGGAGAGGTTGCAAAGCCTGGGGCAGGGATAGCCTTGTACTAATGTCTGAGGAGGTGGAGGAGCTGAACATGGACTAGGAAGAGGGAGCAGAAGAACAGTCTTGGTGGTGGCCTTTTGACTTGGATGGTGTTGCCTCTTGGAAGGCGGGGAGATGGTTGTTGCACTGAGGGAGGAAAGAGGTGAGGAGAGCCTGAGCAAGAGGGTGTCAGCAAGCAGCTGCAAGCTTTCCACAGGCTGGATTTGGAGGCTCAAAGGAAGGTTTTGGAGATGGACCTGTTTGTCAGAGCACAGCCAGGTTGGGTACAGCAATTGAGAGAAGCTGCCAGGAGTTCCAGGACAAGTGTTAGATGACAAAATCAAAAAAGGCTGGGCTGTCCTGTCGCTTGCTGCCTTCTGGCACCCGACAACAAGCTTGGGAGAAGATGTTATATGGTTGCTTCCTGCAGGGTGACTATGCTGAAGAGAGTGAGACTCAGTTTAAGCATCCCTTTTAGCATCCCTTTACGTTTCAGGATCTATCATGTCAGCGCTGCTTTTCCATCTCCGGATCAGCCAGGGTCTCAGAGTGGCTCACCATCTCCTGTATTGAGCTAAAACACAAATATCTTGTAGAGGGTGTGAGCTCTTCTTCCCAGTCCCTCCTGTCTCCAATGTATTTTCTTCTTTTCCTTTCCTGAAAGGCTGCCTTCCTGGACCCGCACTGACTTACCAGTCACAGCTCAGCAGCAAGCCCAAGCCCAAGATGGGTCCCTGATAAAAGCAAGCGCTCTGTTCAGATCTCTGTAGTCTAGAGGGCAATTTTGTATGGCAGTTAAATGGTGCAAATAGAAGAGTCAAATTGGCTTAAGAGCAAGGTAGATCCGTCTTCTGGAAGGAGACTTTGAGACAGCCAGGATGAACTTGCARACTAAGGGCTTGATGCAGCAAAGTATTTAAGCGCATGTCTGTGTAACAGAACTGGGAATTACTCGTCTAGATGGCTCTAGGCACAAGAACTAGCATTGGAAATCCAAGTTCCGCACCTTGCAGCCTCACCACTGAATGCATCCAGTCAAATCTGTGGGGCACACAGCAAGGTATAGTTACACTTAACTGCAGCCTGACTGATGGTACTTTGGAGAAGGCATTATTTACTTGGAGAATAAACTCACTTGATAAGGCTTCTTTGCAAATACTGCTGTTCCCATTCTGCGCAGGTGCGTGTCTGCCATACGCACCGGACGGAAGGTAGATCCCAATGCGGTTCTCCGGTGTTTGAAGAGTCATCATCTCTTCTCAAAGGCTGAAGTCTGCATCGCCAACAAACTGCCGCATTTACAGAGCAGGGCAGGGGTAGGTTTAACAGCTATTAACTGGTTTATTTAAAAGGTTTAACAACTGCTGGTGCTTTAAGGTCCTATCTGCCCTCCTGCGTCTAAAGTTTTCCCTTTGGAGTGTTATTTGGTACTATTCAGGGTGATTGAAGAGGATTTAACTATTCATCATGGCATAAGTGTTTTTTCAGTGTTGAAGCAGGGTTTCCCTGCTCCTAAAGGCTCAAAGCTTTTTGCTCACCCTCTCCTGTTGTTACCTATACCAGCCTGAGAACATGTGGGCCATAATTGCAGTCATGGTGCTTTTCTCCGATGGTGTCAGCGACATCCAAAAGCTGACGGCGTGTCTGCAGAGACCCTGCTCTACCCTCTCTGTTGTGGAGGTGACCGAGACACTTTACTGCATAGCCACACTGCTGTATGCGATGAGAGACAGGAACATTGCGATCACTAACAGGTAAGGAGTGGGGAGATGCTTCCTGCCTGCCTGTCTCTTTCTAGGCATGGCAATATGTAATATATATTTTAGGCCCCTCACTACAAGAAAGACATTGAGGTGCTGGGGTGTGTCCAAAGAAGAGCAACGAAGCTGGTGAAGGGTCTGGAGAAGAAGTCCTATGAGGAGCGGCTGAGGGAACTGGGGTTGCTTAGCCTGGAGAAGAGGAGGCTGAGGGGAGACCTTATCGTGCTCTACAACTACCTGAAAGGAGGCTGTAGCGAGGTGGGGGTCAGTCTCTTCTCCCAAGTAACAAGCGATAGGATAAGAGGAAATGGCCTCAAGTTGTGCCAGGGGAGGTTTAGATTGGATATTAGGAAAAATGTCTTCACCGAAAGGGTTGTCAAGCATTGGAACAGGCTGCCCAGGGAAGTGGTTGAGTCACCATCCCTGGAGGTATTTAAAAGACGTGTAGATGTGGTGCTTAGGGACATGGTTTAGTGGTGGACTTGGCAGTGCTAGGTTAGCGGTTGGACTCGATGATCTTAAAGGTCTTTTCCAACCTAAATGATTCTGTAATTCTATATACAGCAAATATGTGCTCATGAGCAATTATGTTCCTCTTGGTTACGGTTCTTCAGTTCCTTGGTGCATGCAGTTTGTTAGGAACAGCGTGCACATCCCTAGCTTTTTGCAGGAACATTTAGGAGCGTTGCCTTTAGACTTGCTTTAATTCCTAGGCTGTTTCATAGTCCGCTTGTTTTTTGGGAAGTAGTGTTCAAGAAAAATAATGTTTTTCAGAAACAAAAGCAGGTTTTAAAACAACTGTAGAAACTTTCTGATTAGAAATAGATACACATCAGCTGCAACAATTTAATGTAGTTATTACCTTCCTGAGACCAGTTACTCACTTCACTCCTCTTAAATCACACTACAAGTCCCATGGGCACCCATTGCATGTGCGTAGCGATCCATCCTGTGCTTTTTGTTCACAGAGGTGCCTGGTAATGGAGGTAAGAGCCCACAGGTTGCTTCAGAATTGCAGTGAGAATGACATGAGGATTAAGGACACATGTAAATTCTTCTTATGAGAAGACTGGAAAGGAACTGCCCTGGAAAAGGAATCTATAGCCTGAAAGAAGATGGTTCTGTAGGCTGCCCTCTGCAAGTTATAGTTCAGCCTGTGTTAGACACAGGAGAAGGGTTCATTCTCTGCTTACTCAACCATGGGCCATGTGCTCAGGCTACCAACCAGGGAAATCAGGATGCTTGTTTGACCTGTTAGTGATTTTTGGCCTGTTAGTGATTGATAATTGCTGGCTGAGGTCATCAACTTGAGTAAACGCCTGCTGAAGATGCAGCAGACAGAGGGCGTTGCTCACAAGCAGTGAGAGCTCATGGTCAAAGTCACCCACGTCCCATCTCCATCTCCTTGAATGATCTAGACTAGAAGAAATAGGAATGACTGTGTCTCTTCTGCCATTATCTCTTCAAACCTCACATGAGGTTTGTGATTTAGGGTGTAAGGAGGAAACGTGTCCTCAGGGAACTGTCTGGTACCTATTTGCAGCTCCTAGAGCAACTAGTGAGTCTGAGCATGCAGGTCACCTAATGTGAGACACAAAGTCTGTCCTGGAGTGTGGCCCAGGGTGGCAGCTGTTAGGTCACAGGAACAAAGCTGAACTAAAAGAGGTAAAACCACCAGTGGTGTCAACCCTGATGTACGACGGAGGTTAATTTTAAACCAGCAGTTGCCGGCGTAATTGAAGTCGCAGAGTCGCTGTGCTCCTCTCTTTGCAGTAACAAAGCACCATGAAGTATTGTCAGGGCTAACACACTTGTATAAAATAAGACAGTTGGTGAAACTGGTTCACGTCAGATGCCTAAACTAGCCCAAATTCTCTCTCGGGCTCCCCCAGACTCTTGCTGATAGTGGTTCAGGAGAGCAAAAGGATCCAGTGGGTTCTGATCCCAGGTCATGTTTGCGTGGCAGACCCTGAAACGCAAACCTGGCAGGAGTGAAGGAGAGGCCATAAACAGAGCTGTGCCTGTGGTGCCTTTGCAGTTACTTTTCAAGGTATAACTAACTGCACTTTAAAATATTAATATTGTCTCCTGCAACTCCCTGAGTGCTTGGGGCATTGTGCATTGTTTTGTTGGAGGTATTCAAGATGTTGGCGGTCTATTAGGCTGCAGATGTTTAATTTGTTATTGATGATTTCTCAATGACAGATTCTCTTTTGTCCTTTCTACCAGGATCCATTACAGTATTTTCTACTGCTTGTATCTGATGGAAAATTCTTCTGTAACTACCCAGACAGTAGAAGAGGAAACACCGGCTTCACGGTGCAGACAAGACTTATGGTCCGGGTAATGCTATTTTAGGTGACCCGAGCAATGCACCTAAGTACGCAGGGCCCTGGTGGAGTGCTGAACCTTGGAGGGGGAGCAAATGTTTCGTGGCAGGGGCTGGTTGACAAGACTCTGAGATTCATAAGGATTAGTACAAAACCTTATTCTGCTCTTTGCCATCTTCTCCCTGAATTCTCAGAGGAAAACCAGAATCAGGCCTTAAATCTGTAAAAATTGAATTACCAAGCACTGACTGAATTTAAAAGTCATTATTCACTGATGGGTCTATGTATCAGTGGAACACAGTTCTGTGCGCTCCAGTGTGACAGCCATTGAAATTTCGCAGAGCCCAAATCACCCCAAAATACATTTCCAAATCACCACTCTCCCTATGGATAAGAAGCTCTGGAAGGAGGGGAGAGTGCCTGCTTTAATTTTAACAGTGTGTTCCTCTAGAACATTGCAAGCTGCAGTCAGCCAAAATGGGGGCTGGCTTGCTGGTGATGTTACTGTAGTGCAAATAATGCGGCCGTTCATTTATAAACACTGCTTTCTGTGCACGGGAGGAAATGAGATACCAGCTGCAGGAGATTGATTTGGCTCCTGTTTTCTGGATCGTGTTGGATAACTGTTATATACTAACTGTTACATATATATATATATATATATCTCTCTGTTACAAATTAGTATTGGTTGGTAGCTTGCTGCCTAGAAAGGAAGGACAGTAAAGAGTGAAACACTTTCCTGGCTTGCGGAGATCCAGGCTTGGTTCCCCTTTTGCTGCAGTTATCCTGGGTTGAGTCATTTAGCTTCCTTTTCCTTACCTACAGAAGGGGAACAGTTGTGCTTTCATCCGTCACAGAGGTTAGCAAAGATAAATCCAATAAAATCACCGATGATCCGAGGTACAACAGTGAGAGAGGTCATAACAAAAAAAATAAATCAAAGGTAAACAGATGTTGGGTTTCAGTGCTTCTTGGTTTCCCAGCCCTTTCATTCTACCCCTCCATTTGAAGTCTTTTTCTGAGCGGATTTTGCTTGTTCAGTAAAAGATGAGTCCTGGGGGCAGCCATCTAACTGCCAGCTGTGAAATGTCAAGGATACTTAAACAAGGCTTTCTGCCCTTACGCATGCTATCAGGGAGGACCCTGTGCAAAGAGATGGTTCACGCTGTTGGCTGATTACAGGTTTCAGACCTTTATGAATAAAACAATTGCACTCCAGCTGGAAGTGCTGAATGCCTTAACGTTAATCAAAGCTCTCAGTTCCCCTGAGAGGCAGGGATAATTGATCTGTCCTACATGCTGAGAAATCAGAGAGCAATTTAGGGTACATGCTCTCAAAAGCAACAAAACACCCCAAACCCAGGTCAGTGTTTGTTTTCAATAAGCCTAAGGAGCTGGGGTGCCAAATTCATTTTTAAAGCATGGCTTAGGGCTCTTGAGAAGATCTTTTCCTGTGTAACCTTCCAGAAGGTTTAATTTGTATTTTTCTGTCTCCAATCTTTTTGTATTCCCTGCTTTTCTCATTTGCACAGTAACCAAGTTGCTCCAGTGCCACCTTCCTGATTGTGGGATGGGATAAATCATTCATTGGTTTCCTTCTGCTGTTAGTCAATTTGTTTGTTTTATGTGGGAGGATTTATTTTCTTAATTCCTTTTGCTCTGTTTTTTTCTGGTTTTAGTAGCTGGCCTGAAGTAAAGCTGACCCATGAACAGCAAAGGATTTTGAATCACAAAATTGAGCGTGGTCAAATAGTGAAAATTATGGCATTTGCAGGTAAGAGCCAAAAATTGTGTTGTAAGAATAAATGCATAACCTCTAATTCTGCTCCTTCCCTCCCTGCTTCTTCTGTCCAAGGAACTGTGTGGATGCCGGGGGGATCAACCTTACTTTTAATCAATACAAAAAATCAGAGCAAGCTTTTGCAGAGAAATAGGAATGGGAAGCATGGTGGTGGTTACTCCCATGCAAGCTGGGTAAATGTTGTATTCGGACACGATACTGAAACCAGGTGTTTGGGTGCTGTTGATGACTACCCAGAGCAGCTTGTCAGGGAAACCAGGAGAGGAGAAGCAACTCTCCATGTGTTGCTTAGTCGCATGCTGAGCCTGTTTTGCAGTGTTACTGTCCACAGACCACTAGTCGGAGTCGCTCGTACTTGTTTAGATTTAGCATCTCTGTAAGAGCAACACAAGCGAAGAAATCTTCTGCACTTGCACGCTGTTTTGAAAAGGAGAATTGCATAAAATTGAGGGATCCTATTTAAAAAGAAAAGGGAAAGTAAATCATCTCCCTCCACCTGCAGAGAGTTTCCCTTAAAGACACTGCACTGGGGGCTCAGAGCTAATGCATACTCTCTGCCCAAAAGGCTTGCAAAAGGACATGTACAGCTAAGCACCACAGTACAGAAGCCACTAATGGTGGTTTCTTATGCCCGTACAAAGTCACTCTGTCCAAATGACAAAAACGGGAATGTTCATGAACTCTTGATGGGTAACATGTAACTACAACAAGGCAGGGCAGAAAGAGAGCTTGAGGAACCGCTGGCAAAAAGCTTAAAAGGCTCGTAATCCTTCTTCAAACGTGTGCATGAGGATGCTTGCCAAAGCATCTGTTAGCTAACTGCAGTGTAAAGGATGCTTTAGAGTGAACAATGCGGTGGCAGAAAAGCTAAATGTGTTTCTGCATCTGTGTTCCTTGTAGAAGGTCTTGGAAAGGTCTGGCCTCAGGATCGTTCTCTATAGGGGGTCCATCAGAGGGTCAGTCTCACATTCACATGGGAAAGGTTGCAGGTGAAATATGCGTTGGTACCATTCGTTTCATGATCTGGACTGCATCACCCAGAAGATGTAAAGGAACTCAAGGGTGAAGTGGCTGAACCAGTAGCTGAGTGTGAAAGCTGCCGTGGCAGTGGAGTTATACAGGGAGACGTGGGAGCAAGCTACCGGCAAGACCAATATCTGTACCAGACAAAATGGTAAAAGATGGTCTTCGTGGGTGAATAGCTGGTTAAAAGCTAGGAAGCAAAAGTAGGAGCAGATGGTCAGTTTTCCGCACAGAGAGTGGTAACCACTGGAGTCCTGCAGAGACCTGTGCTGGGACCTGCTTTGCCCAACATTCACGAGTCATCTGGGAGAAGCGTGAACAGCAAGGTGACAAAGTTCGCTGACTGTGTCATCACTGAGGATACGAAAAGGGGCAAAGAAGGAAATGTGCAGAGCCCTTCTTGTCTCAGGTTTCTGTTGTGATTGGTACTCCACAAGTGAAGTAACTTTGCTGTGAGGTGTGGATAGTGCTGTCCTGCAGCAAACTGGAGTAAAGGAGAGCAGCATTAGTGGGAGATCTTACAAGGAAATGAGCTCATGAATCATTCAAAAGAACAATTTTAACATTTCATTTACCAAGCTGTCTTTCAAGAGAACTAATACCTTCATGTATGCTCAGACTTCTAGAATATTGGGTGATAAAAAGATTTTTTTTTTAAAGGCTTTTTGGCTGCAGACTGATTTTTCAAAGCTGTTTTGCTCCACAGCTTCTGCTGATTTCAGCTGAATCAGTGAATAAACTCCCATTAGCTGCAAATAGTCCTGCTGTGCAGTTAGGGCAGCAGGAGGGGGAAGGTAAAGCTGATGAGAGGTGTGCGGATTAATTCATACCTGACTCTGGATGCTTTTTGTTTACTTTCTTCTGTTCTTCAGGTACAGGAAAGACCTCAACCTTGGTCAAGTATGCGGAGAAGTTTGCTGATCTGAATTTCCTTTATGTGACGTTTAACAAAGCTGTTGCAGAGAGGGGAAAAAGTGTCTTCCCCAGAAACGTTACGTGCAAGACTTTCCATTCGTTAGCATTTGGAAGTGTCGGCAAACAGTGAGTGGGGATTTTAGATTCCTTCACTGAAGGCTCAGGAAAGGAAGGTCTAGTTTTGAAGTAAGCCTCGAGGACTTGAGGAAGCAAAAATAATGGGAGAAATTATTGCTTTCACTTGCTTCAAGCCAGACTGTGATTTACAGTTTCCAAATTCTTTCAGATTGGATGGGCCAGTGATTTTAGCATCCATATGAGCCTGGGGAAGCAGACTCATTGCCCTGCTCTGGCTGTGCTGACATAAGCCCCATTGCTGTTTTGGGGGCTGTTCATGCTGCCTGTGTTTGTAGCCAAGGGGCACTTCACAGGGAGCTAGAAAGCCACTGAGAATGGCTTTTTCCCATTTCCCATTTACACTTCAGTGGTCCAACCACTCTAAATACTGCTTTTCTTTAGCAGAGGAGGGGTTTTCTTAACCTGAGTTGTTCTAATGATACAGTTTCTGGCATCACCACCGAGTGCTGTTGAGTCTCTTGAGGGACAAGAGGCCTTGCAGAGGGATCTAGATAGACTGGAGCATTGGGCAATGATTAATGGCATGAAATTTAACAAGTCCAAATGCCGGATCCTGCACCTAGGACGGAGTAACGCCGGGCACGAGTACAAATTGGGAGATGAGTGGCTGGAGAGCAGCCCTGCAGAAAGGGATCTGGGGGTGCTGGTCGGCAGCAGGCTCAATAGGAGCCAGCAGCGTGCTCTGGCAGCCAAGAGGGCAAACCACATCCTGGGGGTGCATCAAACACAGCATAACAAGCCAGTCAAAAGAGGTGATTATCCCACTGTATTCAGCGTTGGTGCAGCCTCACCTTGAGTACTGTGTGCATTTCTGGGCCCCACAATTTAAGAAGGATGTGAAGGTCCTTGAATGCATCCAGAGGAGGGCAAGAAAGCTGGTGAAAGGGCTGGAAGGAATATCCTTTGAGGAGCGGCTGAGGACTTTGGGCTTGTCTAGTTTGGAGAAAAGGAGGCTGAGGGGCAATCTTATTGCTCTCTACAGCTTCCTGAGGAGGGGACTGGAGAGGGAGGTGCTGGGACTGGAGAGGGAGGTGCTGGTCTCTTTTCCCTGGGATCCAGTGATAGGACGTGTAGGAATGGTTCAAAGCTGCATGAGGGGAGGTTTAGACTGGACATTAGGAAGCATTTCTTTACCAAGAGGGTGGTCAAACAYTGGAACAGGCTTCCTAGTGAGGTGGTCGATGCCCCAAGCCAGTCAGTGTTTAAGAGGCATTTGGACAATGCCCTTAATAACATGCTTTAACTCTTGGTCAGCCCTGAAGTGGTCAGGCAGTTGGACTAGATGATCACTGTATGTCCCTTCCAACTGAAATAGTCTATTGTATTCTATTCTATTCACCAATTATGTTGGCACATCTAAACCGCAGACAGAAGGGAAAATGAGCCACAACATGGAAGAGGGGAATCCTCTTACCTGGCTCTGAAAACAATCTGTAATTGCAGGGGTGAATGAKGGGAATATGTCTCTGTTTATAGACTGTTCATCTATAAAATCTATAAAATGAACAAGTTTGTGCTTCCACCAGGAATATTGTGAGGATAAATATGTGCAGATTTTAAAGATATTCCATTACTAGGGCAAAGTGGGTGTATAAAACAGAGCTTCTGCAAGTGTTAGTGTGCAACAGAAGCAAAAGTGAGCTTGTTTTTCCAGTAGGCTTTTCATATGTGTTTCAACATGTCTCTCTTATTTTTTGTCATCTGTGGCACAGCTATAAAGAAAAAGGCAAGCTGAACTTCTCCAAGATGTCAGTTTACTCCGTGAGTTCCCTTATCCGGAACCGCGAGGGACAATCTCTGTTCATAAGAGGGAAAACAGTCTCACAGACCCTTGAAAACTTTTTTGCCTCTTCAGATGAAGAGATCTGTGAAGAGCATACTCCTATTTGGTTCAAAAATACTCATGGCGAGAGAAAACTTGTCAGTCGAGTAGAAAAGGAAGTGAGTATCTGAGATGAAGCAAGACTCGGGCTGCAAGGTTTGGAAGGGCCTGTAGTTGTCCCACATTTCTCATAATTCACGGGTATTTGTTCTTCAGCTGTAAGAACTGACTGTCAAAATATTGTTTTTCCTCTGGTGACAAATCCATTGGGGCCTGTTTGTTCTCCCTGTTTGCACAGCTGATTTCTAAAGAGGAGACTGTCACTGTCTCTGCTCAGTGCAGATGTTTCTTCCCTGCAAGGAAAAGACAGAAGAGATTGCATGTATTTACATCAGTGCCTGAACAGCATTGTGATGTTACATGTAAAGACAATAAACATTCTTGTAGTCATTTTGATATGCAGAGCCAAACCCAAAAATTCTCATTTAGAGTACAGACATCTTGGCAACACTTAAAGGGTAGCACTGACATTGCAAACAATGTGGGCTGGAGTTGTGGATTAAAATTAGCCTTCCTGCTCCGCATTGATCACATCCAATCAGATCCAGCCCAGCTAGCAGAAATCCAATTTGCAGTCGTTATTTCTGGCAGGGAATGAATTGACAGCCTCAAAATATTAAATACCTTTAAGCACCTTGCAAGCTGTCCAGAGAAGCCAAAATAAACACAAAGTGTTAATGTGCAGAAGTTAGGGGGTCTTGTATTATACTGTCCTAATAGCTGGGCCAAAGAAATGTTCTTTTCAGGGGACTGCATTTGGAAAAGACTATGTTGAGGAGAAGTTGTTAACTGGTGGTGACACAGAAGAGAAGTAGGAGAAGAAAGGCTTCAGAGAGGYCTTTCAAGATCTGCTGTGCCTGGACTGTTTTTCTGCTCAAAGCGATCTATCCAGACCCTTCTGTTTTCTCTTTCTAGATCAATGTGGAAGAGGCGAAGGAGATATGGCACAACATGAAGAAGCTGGATGGAGATGTAGAGAAGAAATACAAGATAACTTGTGATGGTAAGAGAGTACAGATGTCAAATAGCCTTCAGATAAAGAGCTGTAGTAGAAAACTGAATGGATTCATACTTCTTACTTATGTCTGTGCACCAGGAATAAGTATCAAAAAGTACAATATTCTTGTTCTCCTGCCACTAGCTCACCAGGAGCTCAAAACAGGCCCGAAGGCTGGAAGCTTGTTCATTTTTGCTGTTTAGCCTCAGAAGATGGTGGAACTATTCAGCTGTGTGTGATTGGCAGCAAAATCATAGAAATAATGGGTGAGACAGTGGGCGGACGAGTGCTAACAGCGAGTGTTTGTTCCTTGCTGCTGCCGGCATGTCCTTTCCTCTTGCTTCTTAGCAAGTGTGCAGGCAGTGCCAGAGGTGGTTCGTACTGGGGAAGACCTTCTTCCTTGTCATTTTCTTTGTGCATTAAGAGCTTTGGAGTCACCAGTGTAGCTGCCTTCCTCCAGTGCAGTCGGGTTGTTTTGGGTTGTTTTTTTTTCATCCTTCATACAGCCAAGGGAGACAGAGCAACAATCTGGGAGCAATAGAGATATTTGCAACCCCTCCAAATGTCATGCAAATTCCAAGCAAGATGTAGGGCCAGAAACGTTTTGGGTTTTTTCAATGGACTTGTTTTAAAGATCATGGTGTTTTATGATGAGAAAATTACCCTCTCACTGACATGCCTTGTTCTTTCTCTCAGGGTATTTGAAACTTTGGCAGCTCAGCAAGCCTCAGCTCTCAGGATATGATGCCATTTTTGTCGATGAAGCACAGGACTGCACTCCAGGTGAGTGGTGACAGGAGACAGAGCTGCAGCCTTCCTAAGCACTTCACAGAGAGGATGTTCGTGTGCTCAGGGGTGTGTGAGAAGTAGCACAATTAAAAAAAATTCTGCCCCTTAGCTGTAACATTATAACTGACCCATTGCTTGGTCCCAGATCCTTGCAAATTCAGTAAGGCAGCTTGTAAGCAGGCTACAAGAGTACATGTGCATCAGCTTGAGGGGTTGCTTTCAGTTGCTTTGGGCATCCAGACGYGCCGTCCAGACCCTTTTGCTATTGCTTTGCTGCTAACAGGGAAGAACAGAATACCAGCATAGCCGAGGACATAGTTTATTACAAGAGTGGCGAGACATTAAATGGTTCAGCTATCAGAACAGCAGAGCTGCTCCATCCCACCGTGGCACTGGGTGTAAGTCTTGCTCGTTCCTTGCACCATCCCGGGGATTCCTGAGTCGTGTAGCAGAAAGCTGCTGGCTTTCTTTGCCAGGGATATGGGGAGTAGCTCTCTGTTGCAAACCAAGTTGAATTGGTTCTGCAAAGGGATCTAAGCAGACTGAACTGTGTGCTGAGGAGCAAAAGAAGAGGGGCAGAAGAAGGCCTGGTCTTTTCAGCAGATATTAAATCAGCTCAAAGGCTTCATCAGACCATCTCTCACCTGTACTCACTGGAGACCTTGCAGGGGTTTGGCTGTGCTTTCGCAGCTGCGTGCGATGCAAGCAGTTGCTCTGCCAGCATGACTGAGCCTTGGGCAGGCTTCGTCGAAGTAGACCGAAGGGCTTTCTGAGGTGTGCATTGAGTCAGCGTGCACATGTGCAGCACGTCGGGGTCAATGGGATGGGTGGTGGATTTGTGCTGGGTACACATGTGTGGGATTATGATGCTGTGCAGCTGCAGTCCAGGGAAAAATAACATCAGACTAAAATAGCAGGAGGATGTTTGTAGAGCTCCCAGTCAGCTGCGTGCTTCCCTTTGCTTCTCCACAACTTGTCTCCTGCAGCTGTGTTGACCCCTTCTTAAATGCTGTGAGTCATCAGGTAAGAGATCTTGCCTCTGTACGGGCAAGACATATTGTACAGTTCACTCTTGGTTTATGAGCAGGCTCCCCCTTAATGCTCTGATGTTTTCCTGCAGCCATCGTGGATATTGTGCTGTCACAGAGATGTGGCATAATCCTCGTAGGAGATCCTCACCAGCAGATCTATACCTTCCGAGGCGCTGTCAATACCCTCTACTCGGTGCCTCACACCCACGTCTACTACCTCACCCAGGTAAGATGAGGGTCTGCTGCTGTCCTTCCCTGGACAGTTCCCTAATGCAGTGGAAAATGTTTCACGTCCTTCTTCAAAAGGCATCTAACAGCCAGACTTCTTGAGTTTGTCACCGTGGAGTGTTTGCATTGCCTGGATTAGTGGCGTGCTTTGCTGTTCACACTCTGCACTGCAGAGCTCCTTTGTGCCTCTTAGTGGAGTGATCCCAYCACTAGGAAAGCCAGGTGGCTTGAAAAATGGGTACTGGGGTAAAGACCTTAGTATATGGCTTATTTCAAGGAGATCCGCTCTTTTCTGGGTTAGTTCTCAGGTCCAGCTGAGTGGGCAGGGGCAGATATCCTCCTTGCTCATATTGCCAGTCAGTTACAACAGTGGGTCTCATGCACAGAGATGGAGGAGTTAGGAGCAAGGAGATGAATTTTGTTCTGGCAGTGACCTCCTTGAAATAAAACCACATTGAGTAAGGAGGACATATTTGCTGGCTGTACACACGATCTTTTTTTCTGGCTCTGTACAAACTCCGGCATTGCCACCCCTGCCCCACCAGTGCCCCTTTGTCTGTGATATCTCCTGCCCTGTTTGTCTGCCAAGGGTGTAATTTTCATGAGCAGCTTCAGCTGATCTGAGTTTGCCCTGGAAGAGAGCTCCCGCTTTCTTTCAGCACAAGTGATGCTTGTGTCTCCAGGCTGGATTCCTAACCTGCTGTTATGCCAACTGAAAGCTCACCCTGATTAGTTCTTTGGCCTGATTAGCCACATGGCTACACAATTCTCACAGCTAATATAAGGAAGGAACTATCCCTTTGGGAATCCTTGCAGAATGGATCAGCTTAAACCAGCAATACAAGCTGCAATGCAACCAGCTCCTAAGCCAGAATGGCCACCAAAATGCCCATCCACCTGAGCTGCCTTTTCCCCTTGCACCATGGCAGCCTTGCCAAGGGGCGGGAGCCAGGGACAGGCACACAGGAACAGAGACTGCATTTATTTGCAGTAGCACATCTTGTGACAGCCTTGGGACCAGCCTTGCATCACCTCGCTTGTGGAGTTTTTTGGCTAACAAGATTTTCCACTTCTCTTTGCTGATGGAGGTGTTGTGCTCAGCCAGGCACTGGCGTTTTTTAATCATGGTGTTAAGTGAAATTTGATTATGGCTTTGACCTCGCGACGCTTTGACTGTTGGCCCCAGATCTACAGGTTAGGAAACCATAAGAAGCAATGCCCAGCCCTACTCTGCTGCTCCGGTCCATCACCTCTCCAGCAGCCCAGCCAAGTGAGGGACCTGGCTGCTTTCCCACCACCTCTAGCCCCTGCCCTGCTTGCAGGACAGATGTGCCATGTCGCAGTAACTTACTGGGGAAGAGTCTTGGCAGTGGCAGCTGGTGGGTTGGAGAGGCTGGAAACCACATTTTGCCCTGTATGATAGTCCCATCTCACAACACAGTTCCTATCGCCTTGGGTGTAAGAGTGACCAGGGTTTCTAGGAATAGTTTGAGGGGATTTGGGTGCTTTTTCGAAGAGAAACGTTGTCCAGAAGGTTGGTGGGAATTGTATAGTTCCATATATAGTAATACTTTTGTAGGTTCTAACAAGTTCCTCTTCTTTTCCTGCTGTTTCCTTCATTTTTCCACACAGAGTTTCAGATTTGGTCCTGAAATAGCTTACGTTGGAGCAACCATTCTGGATGTCTGCAAGAGGATCAGGAATAAGACGTTAGTGGGTGGAAACCAAAAGGGTAAGTCGTGTCGGTGCACCACTCAGCTCAGTCAGGTCTGTTCAGTGACTGGGAGTCACAGAGCTACTGATAATAAACGAAGTGTCTCAGGATTAATCCTGATTTATGAAGATCTTTAGTTTTTAGATACCTGCTTTCTAACTGCCCTGGCTAACTGGAAATTTCTTCATGCAGGTGATGTGAGAGGTAGCATGGAAGGGAAGATAACAGTCTTGTCACGAAGCAATTTTAACGTGTTTGAGGATGCTGTGAAACTTACTGGAAAAGAGAGACTGATTAAAATACACGTGATTGGGGTAAGAGGAAATTGCCAATGCGTCTTTCACGTCCCAAACTCAAGTCCCCAAGCCTGTTGGCACTTGTAGCAGCGACACCTACGAGTGTCTTGAAATAGGTGTGGCTGATCTGCTGTCGTCTGTAACACCCAGGTTTAAAACTAATATTCAAGGAGAAAGCAGCAATCTGTTGTGGCTGGGGAAGGGTTATTTGGAGCAGCTGTTCCTCAGATCTGTGCAGGCGAAGCTCCCTTTTTAGGCTCATCTGTCCCTTTTTTCATCAGGCTCAGATGAGACGGCAGCAGCTCCAGTCTGCTGGATGAGTCTGGGGCAGAGTGATATACGGCTGTAACAAGTTGCTGCAAGTATTTGCATTTGATGGAGCGCTGCTGACTGCCTTTGGCCACCAGCAGTGGCACAGTGTTCCTGCATTAGGGAAATAAAAATCAGCTGTAATTGCAGGCTGAGTGTAAAAAGCAATGAAAGGCAGTTGGCTGTGCCCTGAGAGAATACACATTTTTCAAGCTCTCTTGAGAGATGAAGACAATGGTTGAAGCTGAAAGTGACCTTTGGGCTTGTAGATGCCACAGAGGGCTGTGCTGTGCTCATTGCTAATTTCCAGTCCTGTGATGGTCTGTTCCTCGTCTCGATACACCCAGGAAAGCCAGGGAAAGTTGGTTCACCAGCATTGTTGGTGAGGGAAATTGGGATTTTCAGCAATGCTGAATGTTACGTCCTTGAGGGAGCAACAGTTCTGAGGTTTGCACTGAATTTTCATCTGCAAAAAGCACCCATGTATCTGAAGAAGGAAAGTGTGCGTGTGTGCATGTCTGCAGAAATTCACATCCTTGAATTTCAGGGAGGTTTTAATAAGGCTCCGCATTTCAAAAGCCTCAGAGGAATCATTAGTCTTCAAACTCTGAATCATCAATACCTATGATTTAATTTGAGATCTTGTTCTGCACCCAGAAACGTAAAAGCACATGAACAGTTGTCCTGGTGCTGAATATGTTTGAGCAAGAGCTTGGTCTTTTGAATTTTAGGCTGATATTTTAATTTCTTTTTTGCACTGGGAAACTGCAGATTACAAAGGAAGAATGTTTGAACCGTCTACCCAGTACCAAAATCCTCGTCTGCCTTTGCAGTTTGGAATACATCTAAATTCAGACTGACGCTTCTTTTGGAAGCGTTTGGAACAAAACAAACTGAATTTGGAAACAAGGGGGTAAAAATACTTTCTGAAAGTAAAAAATTGTCAAAGCCTTGTGTTTCAGTTTACATTGAAACTGAAATGTTTACAGCCAGTTTAGCAAGTTTATATCTTCATTGTGGTGGCCCATCGCTTCAGGAAAGAGGATGCAGTCATGCCTGGATCTGGCTTTCCCACGAAACAGCATGGAGTCAGTAGGCCAGCAGCACTTATGGCACAACAGACTTTTAAAGTTCATTTTAACAAAGCAATATGCAGCTATCGGAAGCTAAAATGACCAAAATCCAAAACTTTTCTTGTTAGTGAATGGGAAAACATTATAGAAATATTTTTTTTCTTTGAAAAGGCTTTGAATCTAAAATTCTGCYGTAGCTCTGTTATAATGCCAATCAGACAGTGTCCTGTTCTCTTCTCGCTGTCTGCCTGTCCGTCCGCAGAGTGGGCTGGATCGTTGCTTTTTCAGCTGCCTTTGATTGTGCTATAGCCCCAGAGATTTCAGGAAACCAGCTTCCTTCTGCATCTTCAGCACATTTCCCTTTTTCCCTCCCTCTTAACACCAATAACCACTGGGCCCTGCTAGCTTATCTAGAAACTCTAGACAGCACCTTTACTCCTGTATATTAAGATATATTGTTGTTTGGTTTAGGGGCTTGCCCGTTTTGGCCTGAGCAGAATTTATGATATTTGGAAACTCAGTCAACCTGCAGATGAACGGAAAAAAGGTGAGTACATCCTCACCCTTCTCTCTGTGTGTGATCCTCCCTACAGCGGCACAGATGTTTTCATTTTTGCTGCGGTGATGGAAAGCAACATGTGTCTTGGTGTTTTATTTTATATTTCCTCATGCAGTTATCCATTGAAAACTGACTTCTCAATGGTAGTGTCATGGCCTGTGCKATGGTGGCTGGTGTTAATACCAGAAATGCCACAATTGTGGGGCCTGTATCATGCAGCCCTCCCCGGCTTTCCTCTGCGATGTGTTGTCTTGAGTGCAAGAGCCCAGTAAACTATAGATCGGGATTTTTTTCCCTATGTTTTCTGATTTGACTTCATTTTTCATTTGTCTTAGGCTTTTCCTGTTTTGTTTTGTTTTTAAACCTGGTGTGTTGCATCTTCTATCACATGCTTTCTTTTCACTGGTGGGTATCATTTAGGAAATAAATCATTCATTTAAAATCTCCCTCTGCCTTGGCAACAGTAGGCAAGTATTGTTATATATGGGGCACAGAGACAAAGGACTTACTGAACTGCCACGAGTGATTGATTATATGGGTGTTGTTACTGGTTCTTTGGAAGGTGAGCTACCAGGAAAACTCCTTGCCAGCTGGGTAAAAAGAGGGAATAATGCAGGTTGGAAGGGCCCTGGGGCTGTCTCTGCCCCGAGCCCCTGCTCCAGCCACTCTGAAGTCACGTTAGAGTCTTTTCAGACTGCTCAGAGTCTTTTCCCTTCAATTTCCAAATATCTCTGGGGACGAAGGTTGTGCAGACTTTCTAGGACACATGGTGTAGAAATGAGTGAGTTCAGTGAATGTTTGCCAGCTGCTCTCTCCTGAGCTCCGTAAACTTCYGTACCCTTCATAGTACACCAGCTCTGGATCTCAAAGTGATGCTGTTTTGTGAAGCTACCTGCTCCGATGAGAGCATCGAGCTTTGATGGTGTTTTGCATCAGTAAAGAGAAAATCCTGACCAAAAACCACCCATCACAGACGAGCACTACGTCCCAAGCCCCTGCCTCCCACAGCAGCGGTCAATCTGCTGCCCCACACCTGCCTTCCCTAATACTCACTCTGAAATTTGATTAGAATTTAAAAATGCCATTATATCTGTCTGTCAAATAAACTCATGTCATCTGGTACTTTCTTTTCAGCAAACCTTGTTATAAATGATTCCTTTATCAAAAAATGGGAAGAAACTCAGGGCTTCCTCGGTTTAAAGGAATATGCAGACCGCATCGATGACAAAGACCTGGAAGTGAAGATTGCGATAGTGGAGAAATACAAAGAGCGGATCCCTGAGCTGGTGCAGAAGATTGAGAGCAGCCACGTGTCACAAGAAGCCATGGCAGGTAAAGCCAAGCTGTGTCTTTGATAGAGGATCGAATTCAGGTCTTTTTTCAATCCAGCTTCAGTGCTGAATCTACCTTGTTCTGCACAAAAGCTACATTTGGATCAAGTCGGTCTTTTAGGGAGAAAGGAAGTTGAACAGCAGCTTTTGGGGTACATCTGGGTCTCCAGGTGGAGTTCAGTGCAATGAATCTGCCACCAAAGGATTGCCCAGTGTGACTTTGCTAGAGACAAATAAACCTTTGGACACAATATTTCCTGCAGCTGGAGAGCCCTAGGACTTTATCTTGCTTTTTGGGATTCCTGTTGTAGTTGCCCTGCAACTTGCTGACTAAAATTTGGGGAGGGGACRAAGCAATCAAGTCAAAAATTCACCAAATAAAGAACATTCCTGTTTGGGAATTGGGGCTGGGGCTCAGGCTGCTGACAACCAGGCATTTTCCTTGGCAGGGAAGTTGTCTTCAGCAGTCTAGATTCCCRATAGAGGTGCTTTGCTTCTGATTTATATTTGGAGAGAAGTGAAATGAATGCAGAATGAAATCATTTCGTTTGACTCGGCGCCTTGTGAAATTAAAAATACCATTATTGCTGTGATGACTGATCTTTTTTCCTTCTTGTTCCACACGTGCGCTGGTTACAGATTACCTAATAGGTACTGTCCACCAAGCCAAAGGCCTGGAGTTTGATACAGTGTTGATTGCAGATGACTTTGTGAAAGTACCATCCCTCAGTGGCGATTACCAGAGAAGAAATAACTTCAGTATCGGTAAGGGAACAGCTGTGTATGGTACCCATCCTGATCTGAAAGCGGGAAAGAAAGCGTGCTGCCGCCACTTGTCCTGCAAGCCCATGCTTCTCGGTGGCATCAAGTGCCACTGGCTGTCCTAGTGATTATTGATCTTGTCATAGTTTCCTTCACGGCGAGATAGGGGCAGGGGAATATTCCTGCAGTTGAGCTTGTAGCCATCTAGCAACAGAGAAAGACCAACTCCACACTTGGGAAAGACACTGCAGGTGTCACAGTTCATGCTTTGGAAATGCTGGTCTCTTCCCAGTGAGCAGAGAGGAGCCTGCAGAGTGAATCTAGAGACTGAGAAACTCCTCCAGTGCCAAGTCTGTGCCCGGGAGGTGGGAAAACACGTAGCAGTGAGCTGCATCTCTGGGCATGTAGAGTCCTGCCTTTGCTGGGAAGGGAGAACATGGAACGAGGCAGGAGCTATCGGTGGTGTCAGGAACTGCACAGCAAACGCAGGAGAGTGCTGCACAGCTGTGCTGCTCTGCAAGTTCATGCTCTCCCAGAGAAGCACCGAGTGTCCTTGCAGAAGTACTAGCTGAAGCATTAGAAGAATGGCAGAGCTGTTCATTCTTGTTCTCTAAAGCTATTGATGATCTTTCCTCCAACCTAGGCATGTATCCTGAGGATGAATGGAACCTGCTCTATGTAGCAGTGACACGCGCAAAGAAGTATTTGCTAATGTCAAAGTCCCTGGAACACCTTTTAGCATTGGCCGGGGTAAGTGAAATCTTTCCAAGCTAAGCAAATCCTCAAGCGGGGCAATTTAGGGCCCTGATACCTGCACTTCGTAGCACGCTGCACCAAAGCAAGGCATCATCACGGGTGATCTGGCTGAGCAGCCCTGCCTGTGAGCTGCAGCAGTTCCTCAGCTGATGTGTGAGCACTCCAGAGGCAGAGCAGACAGCCGGGGAGGGCAAACTCCCAGACACACTGCTGTCTTTTTAGGATTTGGAGTCTCGAAGCAGCTCTGCAAGCGATGACATCTCAGGCAAGATGGGCAGCTGCCAATTTAAAAAGGCGCTGAGAGAGGCAGCACCCACTACTCATAAAATCTGCTCATGCCTGATTATTATGTTTGGAGGGGGTGTGTGTGGTAGAGAAGCATAAAAGAAGATTGTCATAAGATTTACCCTGATTCTAAGATTCATGCTAAGTGTGGACTATGCCCTGGCTTGTGCTGGYGTAGACCAGAATAGCTGAGGTCGCATTTTTTCCTCAGTTCACGCTGCTCTGCACTGTGATTTCAGTAGCAAGACACAAGGTTGCAGCGGATTTTTTCCACAGTCCTTGCATTTGGGTGTTGTCTTCCACAGATCCTGACTTCTTATCTCAGTGCGAGTGTGTAGGTTCCCTTTTCTCTGTGTGCAGTGGTTGCCCACTCTTACTTCACTTCCTTCCTCGCGAGCTGCTGCTTGATTTTTGTTGTCACCAGGGGCTTGGGGGGGGTTGTTTTATTTTTTTAAAAAAACGTCATGTTGCAAGTCATTTCCCAGGGGGTTAAAAAAAATACGAAACAACCTGTTCCAGTATCTCAGCTCCCTCTGAGTGTAGTTGTTCCCTTTTTTTCTTGTTTCTTAGGAGCGTTTCCTTCGGGTGGAGCTGATGAGCGAGGCTGCAAAGAATGGGGCCGCCATCGCTTGTTCTGTGCCACAGTGTACGGAAACACTGCAATCCAGCTCCTGGCTGGTTGTGAAGAAGCTCCCTTTGACTCACGTACGTCCCCTCCCCGGGCCTTTGAGATCACATTTCTGAATCAGGAGCCTTCACAAGCCGCTCCAGTCGCTTGGGGGGCAGCTGTGCTCTGTGACTGTTCTAAGCTATCGCACCGGGGAGGGACAGCCTCAGTACTAAGCTTCAGTGGAAGTGAGCAGGGAACGTCCCATAGCTGGATCTCATGCCCACAGCTCCCCAGCCCTTTGCTTCTGCTCACAACCCCGGCTCATAACTAGCGATGACTTCCCAACCGCATGATTCAGGGTGGTGGTGCAGTTCCCACAGGACCTTGACCGCTCTTCTGAGACTATTTGTGGTCTCAGGTGGGGCTGRTTTGGGGGTTTTGTTGTGTCAGATCCCATTTCTGACTCTGAGCCTCTGCCGAGGCCATCCAACATCCATCTGGGGTTGGTAGAGCACCCCTCGCCCCTGCCAGCCAGCTGACTGACCCAATCTGACTTTTGGGTCCAGTTTTGGCTTCAGTCCCACCTTCTGGCTTGGGGGTTGATCCTTGCCCAGAAGGTGCGGTGAAGGCCAAGTTTCCCTGGCGCTGGGATCTGCAAAGACGCAGTAAATCTGGTGGAGCTCCATGTCCACAACAAGAGATAGCAGATGGCTCTGAGCCGTCAGCAGGGGACGCGATCACCGAGATGGGCAAAGCCTTGTCCTTMACCAGCAAAGACCTGCACAGGGACATTTTGGTTGTTACAGCTATTAAACAAGCTGTCCTGTAAGGGATTTCCTTGCAAGGGAGGTTGGCAGGAGATGCTTTGGGCGCATCGTTGCTCTCTTCCCTGGATGTGAGGGGGTCGTGTCTGAGGTTGGAAGCCTTCCTCCAGCCTTCCTCTTCTCTCACATCTCCTCTCTTTCTCCCACAGAGCAACGGCAGCAGGGATGCAGGCGGCTACCTGTGCCACGCTTGCACGCAGCAGCACTTCGGCTTTCTGACACCGCTCACCTTTTTCCCAGCGCTTCAGGAACAGCCCGTCCAGCTCTAACGAAGCCCTCCAGCTCCCCAGAGCCCTGGCTGCACCCCGGAGCCATCCTGGGTGCAGAAAAATGCCTGTTGTCACATCCCAGCTCCAAAATCAGGTGGATATTGGAGCAGGATTTCAGACCAGCTCTGAGAGGAACACACCAGGCTCTCTGCAAGGAGGTGTGAGACCTTTTCTCAAGCCCTGCCTTGCCCTCCAGGAGCTGGTCGGCACAGCCTGCATCGCTGCACAGAAGAATATGCACTATATAAACTGTATCGGGCAGGACAGCTTTTTTTTATTTTGAGCATTACTCCTCCGTTACCTCTGTCACCAGGGAAACACCTCCAGTAACCAAACTGCCAGGATTTCCTTGCCTGTTCCACCATGTCATGCCTCAGTGAAATCCCTCTGATCCACCAGACGAAGAGGAAATGCGATGCTGAACAGTATCCAAAGAAACACCTTATTCCTAGAAAACGGACTTTTTCCTGGAGCCTGTTTTAATGGGGAAAATTCCACAACCAGCTCTCAGAGGAAGTTRTTAATCTCTCCCAGCTGAGTTAATTTTCTTACTGGTTTCCCAGACACTGTTTCCCTTCTCCCTGCAGCAAACTGTAAAGGAAGAAGAGAGGCAGCGTCTGAAGAACTGCTTTGGTTTGGTTTCAGTCTAACTCAGAGACAAACTGGAGAGCGTTTTTAATGCTGAAATTAAATTTGTAATTAAAAAAAAAAAAAAAAGCCTTAATGCTTTCCTTTTTCTCTTCCCTTCTGTTAAGAAGCCATCCTGGGTTGCATTTATTTACCAGCCGTCACAGTAGCAATGGTGCAAGCAGCATGGTTGTAAATCAGTCTTGTAAATTAGATGGTGTCTTCTCCGTTTGAAGACACCGTGGCTCATTGGACCAGAGCCCCTGTCATGCGGAGATCAAAACCGAAACCAATTTCAGAGGAGATCTGCTCTTGGACATGGGCCCAGAGCCATGAGCCATGCCTGCTGGAGGAATCTCGTGCATCCTGTTGATTTCTATGGTAATTCATTAAATGGTAGCTGCTTCGCTGGCTCTCCTTTCGCTTTCGAAGCACCGACTCCAGAAAGGCTTGCCCTGTTCCGCTCACCTAAGCACGGGCAGAAGTTCAGCCAAGACTTGGACGTTGGACGTAACCACAAAGCTCGGCATGGACCAGGTGCCTCCAGCGATCCCTTCCAGCCTCACCTGTTTTCCGACCATCCCGTGGTACGTTGGGGAGAGGCAGTGTCGCTGCAGGAGGGTTTGGTCCATCACACATCCAAAGTGCTGCTTCCTCCAGGTCCGATGGTCCAGAGCAGGGGCACAAACAGGAGGACAAAAGAGAGCAGCGAGGAAAGGACGTGGAAATTAAGTTGTTAGATACCTACTGGTTTCCAGCTGACTGCTGAAAACCCTTTTGCCATCCAGCTGAGCCAAATGAGCGATGGCAGCTGCCACCTTGCCATCACCCTTTGCCTCTAGAGCACGGCACTACTGGTGGCCGGTGAGCCCTTGCTGCTGCGGAGATGGATTTCACCCCAACCCAGCTCCCGTCTGTCCCTGCTGTCCCCCACCATGGTGGTTGCTGAGATGCCCCACCAGACAAAAAAATCAACTGCTGTGTGTGCGTTATTTTATATACACTACATACACATTTATACATAAAACAGCGTCAATACAAAGCTGCCTGTTCTGTAGCAAGGGGGAAACGAGTGGATAATGACTGATGATGGACAAAGGGAAAACATGCTAAGGAAAATATTTCCTAGGTCGTGTTATTGCCTTCAGTCTTTGGTAGTGTCTATAGTGAAATTGTTCCTGCTTGTGGTCCCCTGCACGCAGCTGGAGCCGGGGGGCAGCTGGGGTCGGCGCCGAAAGTGCCTCCGAAGGATCCCTGAGCTGCGTACGAGGGCCGACCGCTGCGACTGCGGCAGGACAGTGCCAGCACCCTTTGCCGCAGTTGCAGGTTCACCGGCGAATGGCTGAAAGAGAGCAGGAAGGGGGTGAGGACCTGGCGGAGGGATGCTCAGCCGGATCCCTCTCTCTCTGCCGCAAGCAGCGCTGCTTTCTGGGTTTGGGGGCAATTTGGGGGCAAAGCGGCTCTACGGAAGGGGCTGGTGTCCAGCTGGCCCAACTCTGGCCTTGCTCCTGACCAGGGAATGGGCGCTACTTGGGGCAGGGCAGCCCAGCTTCACCCCCAGCACCTAAACACTATCCCCTGCATCCCAAATGCCTTCCACTGGGGCAGGAAGCCCCCAGCCTGCTCCGTGCCGACCACCAGCACCTGCAGGACCACCTCCTTCAAATTTTGGCTCCCGACGCAGGACGCCCACCACCTCCACACCACCCCAGCGTGCTCACAGGGCTCATCCACCCCCCCGTTCAGCCGCACAACGGGACACCCGCACACCTTTGGGTGCTGGAGCGGTCTCATCCACAAGAGTCACTTGTTCAGGCTGGGAAGAGTGGCTGCGTGTCCCCGGGGCGAGGATGCTCCACACAGAGGGCGGCTGGGGACCAGGACGCACTCTGCCACGTGCTGCCACCACTCGGGGAAGCGTCCGGCTTTCCATCCAAGCCCCAAGCATCCTCCGGGTTAGCAGGTGCACCGAGTTGCCCGGCGGTGGGTGCTCAGCCCATGGGGAAGACACCAGGCGGCAACATCTCCTCGTTCTCRGCAGCGGGAGCCACCATGGGGATGGCTGTCACCCCCACTGCGCAGTCCTGCCCTGCACGCCTGCGGAGGGGAGAGGAATGTCACTGGGACCCTAAGGCCTTTCCCCAGCTTTCAGGAAAGTGCAGAGGCTGAGGACAAACTCATCGCTGGGTTGGAAAGACCTCGCAGGGCTCAGCACACTTACGTTTTCATCCTCCAGCAGAAGCAGGCCACGACGCCGGCGACCACCAGTATTGGGAGYCCTGTGGGAGAAATGCGGTGGCCGATGAGCGTCTTCCAACGCACGGCCGAGGGCGCAGCCTGGCTCAAACAAAACAGCTTCGCCAAGAGCCGAAAATGCTTTGTGCACGTTCACAAGGTGCCCTCCCCACCCCGGGAAGAAATTTGGGTGCTGCATCCTTCCCCCCTCGGAGGCGTTGCCCTTGACCATGGCATAAACCTCCCACAGCCCCGAGGAGGGCTTTTTAAGCTAAAAAATAAAGAAAACAAGCCCCTGCTTGCTAAAATAAGATTTTTGCCCAGCTTACCAATGGAAGAGGCCAGGGTCTGGATGGAAACTAGAAAAGAAGAGAGAAATGGAGATTTTTTAGCTGCAAATCCAGGAAAGGGTGGGATGCTGGAGGGACCCTCACTAAAAAGAGGGTTGGAGAGAAAGGAAAAAAAGCAAAAGAGCCTTCGCTGGTTGAAACACAGCCCTGTTGTTATCTCCCCCGGAGAGGCGGCCTGACCTGCAGCGTGGTCTGGGGGGACGGTGAGCAGCGGGGTTGTCCCCAGAGATGTCCCCGGGGCTGTCCCCTCTCCCAGCGTGGATGTCTCCAGTGGTGGGGGCATCTCCAGCGGCATGGTTGTCTCTGGTGATGGCCCATCAGGTGCTGGTGGCACAGGTGACCAGCCGGCAGCTCCTGGCAGCCCAGGCATTGTTGTTGGAGAGGGGCTGGAGGTCAGGCTGGTGTCGGTGGTTCCTGCTGGGGAAAACGGTGTAAAACCTTTTAATTTAAAAAATTAAAAGGCACGCTCCAAGTAGCACCGTTATTTAAGTGCTCAGCCTCATGCCTGCTTTGGGCAGGTCACGGCAGGGACCACACAGCCCATCCGGCAGCTACAAAATGGCATAATTTCCGGCAATTGAATTAATTCGATCACACAATTGAAATATTTTGATTTCCACACCACAGTGGTTGTGATTTTGCCGTGACCACGGTCAYGGCGGCCCCAAACCAACCCCCGTAGGCTGATATGCCCTTTCCTCACCCCTCTGGGTCATCCTCTCAGTGCGTGGCACGGTCAGGAGCTYAGGGTTGGGGGTTAGTGGAGGTAGAGCCGGATCCCCTTCGGGAAGACACAATGCAGARACACCATCAACGGCAGCACCCACGCCACCCCACATCCTCCTCCGCCACGCTGGCGATGGAGGTGTCCCCCTCCCCCAGTCCCCAACGCATCCTGGCTGCCGAGCGAGGGCTTACGGATGCATTGCAGCGTGGCGTGGGTCCAGTCGGGCTCGGTGGAGCCGTCGCGGAGGATGCACTGGATGAGGCTGGAGGTACCAGCTTTGCGCTTGTAGCCCAGGTTGCAGGCGTAGCGCAGGCGGGCGTTGAGCAGTGTGTTGTTGCCCACATCGATGTGTGCGTTGGCCACGTCCTTGGGGYGGCTGCATCGCGCTGGCACTGGAGCAGGGAGCAAAAAAAAAAAGATGAAGATCACAGCAGGGAGATTAGGCACCCTCTGGCCCTGGCTTACTGTGCTGAATGGCACCCAAGGGCATCAAATCCTACTAAGGGGTGGGAACAGCATATCAGTGCTGCCCTGGAGCTGGGAGAGCCTCATCCAGCCTGCAAAAAGACGGTGGTGAGATGGCTGTGCCTGTGCATGTGGGATGGAGAAGGGGAAAGCTCCGTTTCCAGCACGTTTGTGGTCACTTGTAGCAGCTCCTCTGGTTGATGAAGCCTTTTCATAGAATTTCATCCCCCTGCAGTGACTGTCCCAGGCCAACAGCCCCGGCTGCATCCCACCACCAGCTTCTGCATTTCAGCTGCACTCGCCACCTCCTTTTTTCTCTCCTCATTTTGCAGCTAGACGTGAAAAATTCCAGGTGCTGCGTGAGTCCTCCAGCCACTTCCYGGGGTTTTTTCCCTGCCAGAGGCTGCAGCCCGCAGCCTCGGAGGCAGCTGAAATCTGAGCATCATGTGGCTGGGCAATGGGGCAGTGATGAGCTATGAGTTACAGCTTTTCTTATCCCCAGAAGGGCTCGTGCTTCCCCTGATTTGAGGTCAGTTTCGCAAGAGGATGTTACAATTTCACTTCTTTTTCTGGTGCAATGGAGAAAGTTCCTTTGTTGCCCTGAGACCGTGCCCCTGGACCCCTGCCGCAGCGTGGGAACGGCTCACCTGCGACCCCCGCTGCCAGCTCCTGTCCCGCCATGCAAGCCGCTGCGGAGAGGTGATGCTCCAGTGCCAGGACGGAGCGATGCACAGCGGGGATAAAGCAATATACAGCCAGGCTGGAGTTGTCCACAGCTGGGATGGAGCGATGCACAGCTGGGATGTGATGTACAGACAGGATGGAGCAATGCACGGCCAGGATGTGATGTACAGATGGGATGGAGCGATGCACGGCTGGGATGTGACGCACAGCCAGGATGGAACAATGCATGGCTGGGATGGAGCAGTGCACGGACAAGATGTCATGCACGGCCAGGATGGAGAGATATATGGTTGGGATGAAGCGATGCACAGCCGGGATGTGATGCACAGCCGGGATGAATTGATGCCCGGCACAGAGAAATGCCCAGCTGGGATGAAGCAACGTCCCACTGGGATGGAGCGGTGCCCAGCCGGGATGATGCACATTTGGTATGGAGGGATGCACGGTTGGGCTGGGATCGGGAGCGGGATGGTGATGGGACAGGAGTGCAATGGCAGTGGGGACAGGAGCACAACAGGGATGGGAATGCGCCAGCGATGGGGACAGGAGCCTGTCAGGGACAGGAGYGTGATGGCAGTGGGGATGGGAGCACAACGGGGACAGGAGCACGATGGGGATGGGGACAGGAGCACAACGTGCTCCCCCAGGCACCCAAAACACCCAGAGATAAAAATCTCCTTAATCTTAAAAATCTCCTGCCCCAATTTGTTATGCATCCCCAGAACATCCCGGGGGGGGGGGGTCTGCTCCGTTTCAGCGCTCGGGTGGGTCTGTGCTGTGTCCCCTGGCATCGGGACACCCCAAAGAGCTGCAGCCGCTGTGCCTGGAGGGCATGAGCGATGCGGCGACCACACGTGTGCTGAGCACGTTGGTTTTCAGCCTCCTCTGAAGGCGGCAGTGAAATTTCTGGAGCGTTTCAAGGAAACGCCACGGGCTGTTTCTCAACACCCTTGCACATCACCAGACCTGAAGCCGTGCCACAAAAATGAATGAAAAGCCCTTCCAGTGCGCTACGTCTGCAAAGGGAGCGCAGTGGGAAATCCAGCCAGAAGCATCAAAAATGTCTGGGAAAAACAGGTACCTGCGAGTCCTGCTTATGCCTTTCAGCTTTTAAACCTGATCTCGTCATCCTAGTCCCACCGAAGCACTTTTTTTCCAGTTGATTTGACTGTAAAATAATCTCCTCTTCCAAAAAATGCCCAAGTCCTTCGATGGCAAGACCCCAGCGTCTCTGCTCTCCAGGATCACAACCCCGGCATCTTGCACCATTGCTGCATGGATTTCAGTTCTTTTGATGAGATGAAACATGTGCCAAGGGGGAAAAGGGGAGGAAATCTTTGGGCATTCACATTTCCAGCGGTGCTACAGCCCTGGAGATGGCGTGGCCAAGATTTAGGCTTGCTTTTATACCTTGGCAGTGAATTGGAAATGGTGTAAAATGCAGATGGATGGGGAGAGCCGTGACYGTGATAAAGCCCATGTTTCCAAGCAAGGAGATGTGCAGTAACTACAAGCCTTTCCTTCTCTAATTGGCTTTTTTATTGAAGCATATTGATAAAATTCCCTGGATCTGGGCACCACCAGGGACTTGCACACAGGAAAAAACCAACATGTGTCTTCTATTTTCCTGTTTAATTCAAGGAAAAGCTCACACGACTATCCCAGGACGGCCAAAAGCATCTCTCCGCTTGTCTCCGCTCCCTCTGAGCTTTGCAGGTTGAATTTTCCCATCGATGTGTCAGCCCAAATGCTCAAAGACTCGTCGCATCATTAGCCGACCTCCGAAATGAGCTGTGGTGCCAGGTACCAGCCTTCTTGGGAAAATACCTCCAGCTGCCTTATTTCCATCTGAATTCCCTGCATCCTGCTGATATTAAATTTCCAGGTTGAAACATGTGCACAATATTTGGGGTTTTTTTGTGTTTGCATGATTAATTCATGTTTTCACTTTGCTTTTTGGCTTTCTCTGCCAGTGATCTCAAATGATGCCGGTGAGGGTGAGCTCGTCCCAGCACATCGGGAAGCAAACCACGCAGGCACTGGGCACGTGGCCAGGATGAGTCCCAGGGATGGAGATGCTGCCCTGTGCTGTCATCCCACATGTCCCCCTCCGGCTTCACGGGGCTGCAGGGGCGTGCACAACCACAACTAGACACCAGAGAATCCACACCGGCAAAACTTGACTATTTTTCTTAGAAAATTATCAGCAAAAGGGCCAGAACGACGCTTATTTTCTGCTAACGGTTTAAAAACCATAAGCCAAAAAAAGTGGAGAAAAGAGAAATTTCAGAAGTCTGTGCCCAAGACCGGAGAATTCACAAGAAACACCAAAATCACAGAAATAAATAAAACTTTTTCACGTTTTTAACTGAAAAACATTTACAGTCGATCGGCTGTGCCAGGATGGAAAGCAGGAGAGGACGTGATGCCAGGCACGAGCATCACAGGATGCATCAGCACGGCCGGTGCCAGAGAGGCTGCAGCACCTCCCAAATTATCCAGCGGCTGATTTAAAAGCAATAAATATTATTCCTGTTTTCTAACACCCCAGATAACCACGTTTTCTGCCCCAAACAACCGTACTGATTGCATCACCACTACCAGGAACATTGTCTGCAGGTCCAGGATGGGGCCATCAGCGGGGTATTGCCTTCAGGGAAAGCTATTTTTAGCCTGTTCCTGAGATACGCCTGGCAGTGCACACAGCTCTTCTGCCTTATTTTTGCCGCTGGAGTCATTTTACAGCCCTCGCTGCGCCCACCGGCTGTTTAGAAATAGGAATAAATTCATTTTCTAGGGTGTTGCAGTTTCGTCAGCAGACGGGAGCCTGGAGAAGGGAGAGCGCTAAAGCTGTCCTGAACTTTTGCAGTCCCATTCAGGCTTATTTCCTGCGCTTCCACGCAAATCCTTCACAATTCCCACATTTTCAGTTAATTAAATATTTCCTAATGGTCTTGCTGCCACCGCCGCCAGCGGCTCCCCCGTGGCTGTCAGCATCGCCGGCTCCTCCGCCGTCCGCGCTGAGCTGTGATGGTGATTTTTCCCAAAGTTGCTTTTGGAGAGGCGAGACACGATATGACATTCCCGGTCTGGCGGCGATGCTCGGCCGTGGACAAGTCACAGTTCCGTGGAAAACCCACAGACCCCACCCGGGGTGAAATACTGCGGTGATGCAGCTCACGTGGATCCATCTCACGGACCCTAAAAATCACCCCCAGCCTCCCTGGACACTGGTGGGGAGGTGGCATGGGCACCCGAGGAGGGAGGTGGGCACCCAGCGGGGTGCAAGGGGAATACGGGGGTGCAGCCTGGGGATCCTGGGGAGCAGCGTGGGTGCCCCGGGGGGAGCCTGGGCACCCGGCGGGTGCAGCCTGGGCACCCCGGGGGGGAGCGTGGGCACCCCGGGCTGCAGCGTGGGTACCCCAGGGGGGTGCATGGGGCACCTAGAGAGAGGTGTGGGCATGCAGGGAGCAGCGTGGGTACCCCGGGGTGCAGCGTGGGCACCTCGGGGGGGGGTGCATGGAGCACCTAGAGAGAGGTGTGGGCATGCAGGGAGCGGCGTGGGCACCCCGGAGGGGGAGCCCGGGCACCCCGGGGAGTAGCGTAGGCACCCCGGGAAGCTGAGCGAGCACCCCAGGGACGGCGTGGGCACCCCGGGGAGGGCGTGGGCATGCCGGGGAGCCGGGGGGAGCCCCGCTTACCGGTGTCGGCGGCGGCCCAGGGCAGCAGGAAGGCGACGGTACCGCAGAGCAGCGGCAGCAGCGGCCACGCCATGGGACGGCGGCGGCGGCACCGGGGCCGGGCCGGGGGGCTCAGGGCTCCCGCGGGGGCTCCGCGGCGCTGCCCCGCCGCCCGCCGCCGGACGTGCCCGGTGTGGCCCGACCTGCCTTCCCCTTTCGCTTTCGCTTTCGACCCGGGGCGACCGGGAGGGACGCACCGCCCTGCCGGGATGGGGAGCCCGGGGGAGGGAGGGGAGGCAGTGCCCGGGGTGGGGTGGGGGTACAATGCCC
>JAYKAV010001532.1:465513-485923 GCA_035582835.1 Phoebastria nigripes | reverse complement strand
GGGATTTATTGCCCGGGGAGGGATGAGATACCTGGGGGGATGCAATACCCGGGGGGATGCAATACCTTGGGGGTCGGGGCGGCGTGCATTAGCCGGGGGGGGCGTCCAAGACCCGTGGGATGCAATAGGGTGGGGAGGAGTGGGGGGAGGGCAATAGCCAGGGAGGGGATGCAATACCCAAGGGGATACAGTGCCTGGGGGAGGGGAATTTGGTACCCGAGGGAGGATGCAATACCCAGTGTGGGGGGAGATGCAATACCCAGAGAGGAGATGCAATACCCAGGGGGTATGAGATACCCGGCGGGGGGATGCAATACCAGGGGGGTGAAATATCTGAAAGGGGGGGGGGAGGTGTGCATTACCCAGGGGGATGCAATACCAGGGGGTGGGGGAGAGGGGATGTGATGTGTGGGGTGGGGGGGATGCGATACCGCTAGAGAAAGCAGTACCTGGGGTGATGCAATACCCGGGGGTTGCTGCAGTACTCGGTTGGGGGGTGCAATACCCCGGGGGATGCGGTACCCAGGTGAAACGCAGTGCCCTGGAGGGATGCAATTCCCTCCCTCCAGTGCCTGGGGGATCTGGCTAGGTGCGATGCCCTGGGGAGGGACCCTGGGGATGCAGATATCACAGTACTGGAGCTGGAGCTTGCTGGTCCCCAGGCAAACCTCAAAACCAGAACTCAAGCTACGATTCAAGGCCCTGGAACATCTGCAGAGCTCCTGCAGTTGGACTCCAACCTGCAGCATGCCTGGTACTGCACGGATCCCACAGGTCCTGCTTACAACAAATCCTCCAAAAACCACCCTACAGCTCCTTGCTTGTGGCCTCCTGGCTTTCTCTGTCCATTTCTTCTTCTCTGACTGCAAGACATTTTGTCTTGGCAGTGAGTATCGGAAAATAGCTTCACAACAACTATGAAAGGGAAGGAAAAGGGCTATTTGGAGGATAACATTTCATGCCCAATTAGCAATTCTTCATGAGAAGTGGGTAAATTCTCCCTCTGCCCATCAAAGAGAGAGCATTAATCTCCATTCACCTCCCCTGAAGCAGCAGAAAGTCCCTGATGCTGGCCCAACCAGTTGAACCACTTGACCCTGCCAAGCGTATTTTAGAAAGAGCAACATACAAGACTGTGCACCTTAAGACCAAGGCGTATACGACCGAGGATCACTACTAGAAACATTCAGGGCCACGCAGATGAAAACGCCACACCAGTTATATACCAGTTAAGTGATAACCCAGATTCCCAGGGCTCAATGTTTAAATTGCTGTTAATCTGTGTACTCTGGACAGGTTGGGATTTCACATGATGAGAGTTATGAAAAGCAATCAGCAGGTTAGAGTTCACAATCAGCTTACGCAGAAAATAGCTGAGGGTAATAACACTGGGTAAAGAAAATACAGTCTGCAAAGACTTTACCCTTCGTCTCGAAGCATTCCTTCAAAAGCCATGGAAAACCCAGTCGTGTCATAACTGTTTCTGGGTGAGGATTTTTGCGATCCTTGTGAAAACAAGCTCTGTAGCTACTAATTTTCAATAAGATAAGCAAAACTATGTGCGAGAGTTTATATTGGCTGAACTGGAGAATTGCGATGCCTGAGAATGGCACATTTTCAATAGGAAGCCTTTCTACAAAAAATCAGAGCTATTGAATGACTGTGGCTGCTGATTTCTAGCATCGCCCCAGTGAGCCCTGCCTGATCCCTGTCTCGGGGAGCTCTTTGTGCCCTGTCCCCCAACACACAGCATCAAAGGATCCTTCCCACCTTGTCTCTGTCCCATGCACCAAGGCAAGGATGCGACCCTAAAGCATCCCTCGCGGTGGGACATGGAGATAACCAAGGGCTGAGCACATCTTCTGTGTTTTCAGAGGGCTTCACCATCCTGCATCCAAGCTAACAATTTAAGAGTTGTCTGTTTTCAATTGCTTTGAACATCTGAGAAACAATTTTTGGGCTGAGCTATACCCCACCGTCTCATCTTGTATTGCTTTTGGGATGGTTGGGCAGAAGTGGTTGAGGAGTTCTGCTTGTTTCTCCTTGGAAAGAGGGAGTGTGGAGGGGTTGTGTTATTGACTATGACTCTTTAACTGGAGATTTTTTGGTAAGAAAAGCTGGATTCTAGGCCAGGACTAGAGATCAGTCCAGTATCTTCGAAGAGAGACAAACTGCTTGTTTCAAGATGCCGGCACCAGGGATGAGGAGCTCTCTCCTGCCTGGGCAAAAATGTTCCTTTGGACTCACTTTCCAGCTAAGAGCAATCAAAACAATGCCTTATACAGCAAAACAGCACAAGACCCAACAATTCATCTGTTTTTGTTTTTCTTTGGGGATTTAGTCAGGTATGATTTCATTTCTTATCAGCTCTGACATATGTGTTCCTGCACCGATCTCATGTAACCCACTCAGAATGTGAGTTCATCATAAAATGTTCTTATCTCACAGGAATAAATGGGAGTATGGTTCATCCCTGCTAATTGCATATTCTAAGTTCAAAAGGTTGCTACAAACCATTTGTAAAGCTCAGGTTTGCAAACTGGAATGATTTCCCATCAAGTTAGCATCCCTGCTCTCATTTTATCTTACCCACTATTAATCAGTCCAGGCAAGAAGCAGTCGCTGCCCCAGRCTCTATCCCAAAGCAGTGCTGCCCACTGTGCTTAGAGGCACCTGCAAAAATCAAAATACAGCCCTGAAAAAAAAGGAGATGGAGGTTTTTCCTTATCCAGGAAGAAATTACAGTGCTAACATCTTGTCTTATGGGAGCTACAGAAATCTTGAGCCTCTCTAATGAACAAAGCAGCTGGTTTTCTGGTGCTGTGATAATAATTATCCCTGCTGGGACTATGCTGCAAATGCTCAATGCAGGTGCAGGGTTTCGAGAGGCAAAAGCAAGCGTGACCTGCACCTGCAGGGACTAAATGAGGTTGAACTGACACTGCTTCCCACCCAGGAGGCTATAAATGCAAAAGACCTTATCCTACAGGTGTTACAGACTAGTTTTAAAGGCTAAACATGTTGAATAGTAGTAATATAATAATAATAATAATAATAGCAATATGAAGACGAAGACGACAAAGACGACAAAGAAGACGAAGATGACGAAGACGATGAAGACGATGAAGAAGACGAAGACGAAGAAGGCAAAGAAGACGACAAAGACAAAGATGAAGAAGATGAAGAAGACAAGACAAAGAAGATGAAGGCAAAGAAGAGGAAGAAGATGAAGACGAAGATTAAGACAAAGAACATGTCGCGGTTTAACCCTGGCAGCACCTAAACACCACGCAGCCGCTCACTCACCCCCCCACTCCGGTGGGATGGGGGAGAGAATCGGGAGGGCACGAGTAGGAAATCTCGTGGGTTGAGATAAAAACAGTTTAATAATTGAAATAAAACAAAGTAGAACAGTAATAATAACAGTGGTAACAACAGCAACAATAGGATATACAAAACAGGCGATGCACGATGCAACTGCTCACCACCCACCAAACCGATGTGTTGCCAAGCCGACGCGTGCCCGAAAAACTTGCGAGCCCGTCACGGAACCCAGAGCCCCCCCMCACCCTTAGTTTTTATACTGAGCATGACGTCGCATGGTATGGAATACCCCATTGGCCAGCTGGGTCAACCACCCCAGCTATGCTCCCCCCGCCAGCTTCCCATGCATCTGGCAGGGCATGGGAGGCCAAAAAGTGCCCAGTGCAAGCACCACCCAGCAGCACCCAAAACATCAATGGGCCATCAACGCTCCTATTATACCAACCCCAAAACAAAGCACACACACCCAGCTACTGGGAAGAAAGTTAACTCTGTCCCAGCCGGAACCACTACAGAAGAAGAAGGAGAAGGAGAAGGAGAAGGAGAAGGAGAAGGAGAAGGAGAAGGAGAAGAATATCCAGTGCTTAGCATTGTAGGCAAGGCCATTTTCTGGTAAAAGCTAAAATACACTGCACTTGTGCTTGCTATAGCTTTTATGCATTGATGCACATTTAAAACTTCATATTTTGGATGTAAGTTGGTAGAATTGGTGGAAACGGGGTGGTTTTGCTGCCCAGAGGAACACCCCAATGAAGGGTATGAGCCCCTGTTGTGTTTGTGGCATCTGGCTGGAGAGACAATCCTCCCTTTCCAAAAGCTGCTCCTGAGCTTGATGAGAGAAATTACTCCACGTTGGAGTTTCTGGAAATACGACTTTGCTGCCGAGAAATCCAGCTGGAGCCGGGCAAGAGGCAGGGTGGGGTGTGCACAGCTCAGGGGCTCGCAGGGGATCTCTGCTGGGATTTTTTGGGAAATTCAGCTGCTTTTCCATTTAGAGTGATGGGGGTGGAGGGGGAAGGACTGATGAAACCACAAAAGGGGTTTTCTGCCTCGGGGTTGCTTTGGGTCTTAACTTCTGGGTTTCCTGACTTTTGGGAATTTCAGTTCTCGGTTTGTAAGGTCATTGGTGGGAAGCATTGCAGCCTTTTCTCAAAGAGAACTAGTAGATTTTTGTCACAAGCCTTTGTTTTATGCTCTTAAATCAGATTCTAGGAGGCAAGAGTTACTTATACTGGAACAAATAACCCCAATCGCAGCCACTGACAAAATACGAGGCTGTAAAATTTCCAGCTGGAGGCTTGGACGCAACCCCTTTTGCCTGCAAATAACATCCCCAGAGGATTTCTCTTAAAGCCAAATTAATTCTGCTCACATTTTTTTATTCTCTGATAATGAAAAGGAGGATGGAAGATTTGTACGGCTCTTTCTACTGTTACTTTCTAGGAGCACATAAATGTCTATCACATGGGGCTTGTTTCCTTTTTCCTTTCCCCAGGGTAAAAAAACATTGTGCATAATGTCATTTGTCTGCTGCTAGACAACCTAACAAATTATAGGCAGGCTGTGTCACATTGTGGGGAAAATCCTTTCTGTACATATATCTTTAAAGCTGATATTTGTAAAATTAAGCTTGCCTCCGTTTGCTATCGAAAGCTGTAAATTATGGTAAGTTGGAAATCTTGACTTTTAAAGCCTTGTGCAGAGCAAATGGTGCTGCATCACTGGAAAGGCTTGAAAGAAACCACGTTTACCCCCTTGTAATGAATTTAGGGAAATTCCCATTGACCTTTACAAGCAGTTGAAAGAAATAACTTGTTATAGTGGACTAAAAGCTGGGGGAAAAACCATGTTTGTGAGCAGGTTGGTTTTCATTTCACAAATCTTCTCCTGTCTGCACGCTGTCAAGACTGTGAAAGCTTTGGGTTGGCTTAACGTTGAGTTTGGGGCAAAAGCCCAGCATGGGGAGCACAGCAACAACACCCTGTTGCTGCTGGGGGCTGGAGGAAGGTGGCCGCCGTTCCTGGGGAAGCACCCACAGCTCGTCCTTGCTGGCAGGATGGTTGCTTTCCTCTCTTCATTGTGAGAAAAATAAATACTTGCAATGAACATCCTATGCTAACGGACTGGGTGCATTGCCTACCCAAAGTGGTGCCTTTTCCAAAGGCCTCCTGGGGGTTGCAGCGATGTTGGGAAGAAACCAGATAAGGGCTCCAAGCTTGGTTCTCTCTAGATGGTTCTCTCTAAACCATGTTTTTGGAGATGTAGTGGTATGCAAGTAAGGAGGATAGAGTAGACAACAAGCTGACTCGTCACCCCAGATAGTTATTAAAAGTTCTCGTATAGTATATTTTTATCCTTCCTCCATGCCACGGTTCAGAAGAGGATTAAGCAGATGCTGCTGCTCCTGGAGGTCATCAGAGGTGTAACCATGACCCATCAGACTTGCATTCAGCACATAACAACTTCAATAACATATATGTATGGCAACAAGGATACAAAGTATTGGTGAAGTAGGTTTCCAAGATGCTAAACCTGATCAGCCAGGCAGAGTCTCGGGCTTCTGCATAGATCCAGAGAAGCAAATATGAGACAAAAAGTTGCCACCAGAGTCAACAGCAAAAGAAAGCATAAAGCTGGAGGCATTAAAGCAAGGAATTTCTTCTGAAAGAGCAAACTTGTTCCTGGTTAGACACGTTTCATCCCCGAGATGTGAGATTTGGGGAAGAGTGGCTGGAAAGCTGCCTGGTGGAAAAGGACCTCGGGGTGCTGGTTGACAGCYGGCTGAATATGAGCCRGCAGTGTGCCCAGGTGGCCAAGAAGGCCAACGGCATCCTGGCCTGTATCAGAAATAGTGTGGCCAGCAGGACTAGGGAAGTGATCGTGCCCCTGTACTCGGCACTGGTGAGGCCCCACCTTGAATACTGTGTTCAGTTTTGGGCCCCTCACTACAAGAAAGACATTGAGGTGCTGGAGCGTGTCCAGAGAAGGGCAACGAAGCTGGTGAAGGGTCTGGAGAGCAAGTCTTACAAGGAGCGGCGGAGGGAACTGGGGTTGTTTAGCCTGGAGAAGAGGAGGCTGAGGGGAGACCTTATCGCGCTCTACAACTCCCTGAAAGGAGGTTGGAGTGAGGTGGGGGTCGGTCTCTTCTCCCAAGTAACTAGCGATAGGACAAGAGGAAACGGCCTCAAGTTGTGCCAGGGGAGGTTTAGGTTGGATATTAGGAAAAATTTCTTTACTGAAAGAGTGGTCAAGCATTGGAAGAGGCTGCCCAGGGAAGTKGTGGAGTCACCATCCCTGGAAGTATTTAAAAGATGTGTAGATGTGGTGCTTAGGGACATGGTTTAGTGGGCATGGAGGTGTTGGGTTGATGGTTGGACTCGATGATCTTAGGGGTCTTTTCCAACCTTAATGATTCTATGATTCTACGATTATGCAGAAAGCTAGTTAAGAAGGGGTTTGATAAGGAGACAGACAGACTGCGGAGACCAGGCGCAGGGCTGGGTCAGACAAGTGTAGTGACCAGGCCTGTTTTACACCCAGCTGGCCCCTTGGATACCCTTTTCTGGCTATTCCTCCTTTTTTCCTCCCTGATCCTATTCCCCTGCACACTCCTTCACTGGTTTGCAGTTTCACCAACCCCCCCCAATATCCAGGACCTGAGGGTTCGTATCCACATCACTCACAAAGTCCTGGATCACCTGCAGTATCTTGACAGCCCATCAAATAGCATGATTGACAATGTTTGTTTCTCATCTTCGGCCCCATTATGTTTGCCTGCTGGGTTTGTGTCTCTGTATATCTTGTTTACAGCTTCCCCCTTTTCTTATTAATAACTTTAGTATTGTCAAGGTACAAAAAACCCCCACTTCCTTTGCATAAAGCACAGGAAAACGTGCAACTGAGAAGTGTGTCCTTCCTGCAGGAGAAAAGTCTCCCTGCAGCTGCCGCTGTGATTTTGGGATGGGGCAAAGGATCCAAGAGCAGGGGAGCTCGAGAGAGGTGGGGAGACAGTGAACACAGCGAGGGAAGGGCTTGCACAGGATCTCAAACACACCTGTGAAGCTTTAACACCTGCATGACAGCTGAGGAGTGCTGCCACTAGAGTTAGCCAAAGAGGATGAAATTAAGACCCTCCTCACCCCCAATAATGATGTATTCAGAGTTAGGACCTTGGCTTGAAGTAGCAAAGTCACATTAATGAATTAAATTCAGAGATGAAGCAATGAACTAGTGCAGAGCACTAGGTTTCGGACAAGGAATGACATGGATTTCTGAAAACAATAGCAGAAAAGTAGTTTGGGAAAAGCCCCAGACTGGACTTACTTTTCATCAATCTGTAATTTCTGGAATGAGATGTCTTCTTTGAAGCCAAGGGCCATTTACAATGCATGGATAAAAATGAAAATGCTAACATTCATTATAAATTAATACAATTTTTAAAAGAGCAGGCATTTCTTCTGTGGTTAATTCCATGCAGATGTGATTATAGTGTAAGTAGGCAAGCTAGATTAAAATCTGAGCCGTGGAGTAATCACTCTAGAAAAATGATATTGGAACAGTCTATATGGTAGGAACAAGTTATTTGTCATGGTGAAGAACTCAGTCTTGCAAACTATCCATATTCTTAAATTTTTTTACCTTTCAATAAGATGCAAGGACATGGGGTTGTTTTCAAAAGATGAATGCTCATGCACATATATCATGGATGTGATATACATCATATTTTACTAGACACAAAAAATAAACTAAAATATTACATTTTGGAGCACCTCGTCTTTGTTGATATCTATAACATTTCAAGTTCTTTTCCTCTGTTACCTGAATTGAGGGTTAAAACCACATCCCTCCAGCTCAGAGAGTTGCTCTACACCAGTCTTACACACAGATTTTCTCTCTTACCCGCAGACTCTCATGGGGGGAAATGGTTGCTGAAGAAGTCTGAGTAGGTGCCCATACTCACTCACACAGTGCTGTACCTGTTAATAGCTCAAGAAGTCAATGACTTTGAAAGTCTACTAGCAGAGGAGGACACATCTCACCCAGCTTTACACACCGGCAATATAGATAATCCCACTCAGGCCAGTTGCCTTAACTCCCTTAGAGTCTGCAGGAAAAATTTGCACTTTCTGGATATGATTTAGCTGGTTTCCATTAGAGGTACTGATCAGGACTAGAAAATATCTGCAAAGATTTCAAATAATTTCATATGTCTAAACTAGTAGAGCTTTAGCATGAGCAGAAAGACAAGACGTAGTTTTGCAAAAAATAACAACTACCTCTCTCGCTTCCTGTGGATAACAGATAGTTTGTAAGGAGACGAAAAGGGAGGGGTATTTAACTATTTGCAGCCACCATTTCAGAGAGACTTGCTTTGAAATACAGAAAGAAGCCCGCTGCTCTGTCCTGCCAGCTGCCGAGTATTCAGCTGATGTTGAGATTTAGATCTACAAAGCTTGGGCTGGCCTGCAACTGCCTCTTCGAAGGCTGTTTTCTTAAGCCGTTGGATGTAATCATTAGGGAATAGAGTCCTCAATTTCTCCTTCATTCATGGGGAGAACTGCAGAAGCTAATGGTAACTATCTACAACCTCCCATCTTGCAGAAGGAAGGTTGCCCATATCTTTCACAAAACAGAGTAGCTTATGTTTTAAGAGATACATTTAAGCGTTTAATGAATTAACATCATTGGCAAAAATCTAGTAAAAAGGGATTTTGCTGATGGAGCTACAGTAGCCTTCAGAAAAGAACCAATATCACCACACTTTGCAGAAGTGGGATTTTAGGACAAGAATCAAGACACACTGTGACCCGATATACTTGATGTTTCCCTGTAAACAGGAGAGCATACACATCATGTCATGTGCTCTCAGTTCGTGGAAGATCCCGAATCTGTTTCCTCTCAAATATTAAGACTATATAAACACCTAGGTAGACTGCAAGCACTTTCTTCTTTCCCTCCCTCCCATAATATACTATTTATGCGGTAACACCACCTCTTAGCTTCAGCCAGCAGCATGTCCCACAATGGCAGTACAGAAATAAAGATGTCCTCTACCCACCCTCGTTTCAGAGACCAAGGAGCCCTGCTTGTTGTTCATGTTTATGCTGCTCAGAAGAGTAAAACAAACAACTTTTCTTGCAACACTCTGGTCCAAGCAGACACCACTTGAATTTTTGCCTACAGAAGACACAATTACATGAAAACAAGCATGGTATCAGGGTATTTGGACAAATTAATCATACTTGAATAGTAATTCAAACTTTTGACTGAAAGAATGCAGCTTGTTCTGAATTTGTCTTTGCTGGATTGCACGGACAAGCAGAATCAGAAATATTAAGTGTAATCCCTCTGCATTAATTATGTGATTGAAAAACAAGCCTGTTCCCTGCGAACTAGCAGACAGTACTGGTCATCCCATTTTGCAGATGATGTGAACTCAAGGAAATGTAGAGAACAGCAATTTTGAATGCCCAGAGATATAGAAAAACTCTCTGAAGACGTTGGAGAGGACTGTGAGAAAGCGTATATTTCTCAGGAACAATACAGAGGTCTCGTGGCACACCAAACTGAAAGGAGAACGTAGTAAACCCAGAAGCTTGGAAAGGGAAAGCCACATGACACAACACACTGTTAGACAGCAGAAGTCCTTACAGAAAAAAATCTACCCACAAAACCCGCTGGTCACTTTACCATATTGCCTGTGGATAGATTTAAAGAAAAACATTTCATCCAAAACAGTAGACTAACTGTTCTAAAGGTTTAAACCAGTCTTTAATTTTCCAGAGACCAAAATGAGGGCTGCTCTTGGAACAGATTATCCACAATGACCTTTTACAGGGCTCATCTTCTTCCTTATGGCCACTACCAGGGTCCTGATAGCAGATGGGACACTTTGAGGCTGATCCATCTGACATTTCCTGGGATACTGAACCAAACAAATAGATACCTGCCACCATGATGCAACTCCGACAGTCCTAGTTGCCCAGCTGATGGCAAACCAGCTACCACTCAGGCTTTCAAACAGATTCATGGTTGTTCTTCCTCCACTCTGCTAATTTGTTCATTGGATTACGAAATTAAGCTCTTTGGTCCTGCTGCGTTAGCGAAGCCAGGGCAGCTGTGGCGCATTATGCTCGGCTCCTCTGGCTGCCTCCCAGCTGGCTCCTCTTGCCACCACTTCCATGACACCATCATACTGCTCGCCTGGAAAGGACACGTCCTACTGCTCTGCTGGAAAGGACACAAGAAGAATGTGTCTCGGCCTTCCATCGGAAACCTCCTGGAGGGGTCCAGAAACTCCCTTTTTTATTCTGTACCGAGGAGCAGCATTATAGAAAGCAGGAAGCCACAAACAGCAAGCCTACTGACAACTTAAGTTGCATTTTTAATTCAGTATTTGAGGGGAAAGGATGTGTTTTATTGTGTAAATCAAGCTCATCAGGAGCGTTTTGCTGTGCTGGAAGGTTTTGATAGTAAACTTAGCTTTACTGGTAATGTAACTGTTGCCTGCTAGATCGTTTCTAGATAGCCAGATGGATGGTATAAAAACCAAATAGATCTTTGGAAAAGAGAAGCAGCAAAACTGCATTTACTTATTTTTAAGAACAAATCAAGAAAACTCACGTTAAGCAGACAGCCTAGCAGGTGAGTTTGGCAGGTGTCTTACAGCACACAGAGACCACATGAGGAAGGCATCAGAGCGATTGGTGAGACACTTACACATGGGAAAATAAAGCTGAGGGGACTGATGGATAATATGCAGCATTACAAAAGACAAATGCAGTGGGGGTGAGAAATGTATTTTTGATGTAAGAGCACGTAGGAAGACAGTGAAGGTGGTGGAAGGGGACCTTGACTTGAGTACACTGGAGGACAAGGGAGATGGCTTTTCTAGTGGTATTTTCAATGAGTACTCCTGGAAGGCTGTGATGGTACAGCAGTCTAAGCAGAAGAGGGTAAGGGACTAAAAGAGAATTTAGCCATGGAGTTGGAAAGAAAAAGAGGGATGCTGGCTATGGAGAGAGGTCAGAAGCAGCAAGATCTGAACACAGAATGTGGGGTGACGTTGGGTGGAGATTGAGGTCTTCTCATGACAGATACAATATTGTTTGTTGGTAGTGATGGTGAAGGGAGGGGGAGAAGGTTTGGGAACCAGGATGTGGGAAAGCAAGATGCTGGACAGCATATTTTTGTGTGAAACAATCAGAATATGAGCTTCAAGGAGTAATAATTGATCATATTAACAACGAATGCTAAATTCCCAGGACGTGAGGTCTCGAGGGACAGGTTTCTAAAGCATTGAAGTATCTAAAGATGTAAAGAGGTGCCTTAATACAGTTCCCAGAAGTGTCTCTGCTCCAGATTTGAAGATATTCAGTACAGAGAGCAGTGCCCCCCCAGTAAAATAGCCAGAAGGTGTGTAGAAGTTGCAGTCACATCTTCCTATGCGTGAAACTTTCCTTTTTGTAAGTTCACTGTGCTAATATCTGACCCTCTCACATCCGCTTTGAATATTCACAAGGCCAGACAGGATATAGGTGAGAACGGGTTGGACAGTATGAATAAAACCAAAGGCTGTTAGCACAGCCATATTCATCCTTAGGTGGTTGACATTAACTAGTAAAATCCCACAGTTCTGCCATTACAATCTATGCAGAAAACTCTGCAAAAATACAAAGCCAGAAGTTGCTTTGTGGAAGCACTTACACATAACTACTGTTTCTTTATGCACTGTAACAGGGCAAAAGGATGCTGAGGCAATGTTATGCAGCATCGTTATATCGCCTTCTTGCCCATCAGGGTAATACTTTGCTGATGCACATATCAGAATTTGATTTTTTTAAGGCCAACACAGAAAATACTACCCAGAGCAACCTTGCAGGGTCACTTGTATCTTAAGCTTTGATAATTTGTTCTGACCAGCTCTAATATGCTTTCACAGACAAAGAAACATACAGTTTCTAAGATCATGGTTTAATGATAAGTAAATCTAGCTTCAAAACTTCTGAACTGAATGAAACCCTACTACAACTATATGTCGCAAAGCACTGACCCAATATAAATTCCATCTGTTGATTGAAGTTGGTTCAAAAAATGATGATGGATTCCTCATGTATCAGCTGGCCCTATGCCAGATCAAGTATTGTTTGCTCTTCCCAGCCAGCAAAGGGAATAAGAGCATAATACTAGTGTTAGCTAAAGAAATACTAGTTTACACTTAATACAAATTATATTTGTATTGCTGATAATGGAGCAGTGAACAGCTCCAGTGTTACTAATTGCTCAATCACAGCGTAAGGAAAATAAAAAAATAAAATATTGAGAATATTTTGGCTAGGATTTGAAATACTGTGAATTTATTTTAAATAAAAGCTATTAAATGGGAGTATTCCTCAGACTGATTTCTTACTTTGCTGCAGCTGCATGTACTTCAATTCAAGGTTCTGCACAACACTTACAATCCTTTATTTAGCGTGCATACATAAATGCTTTTTTTCCCTCGTCCTGTTACAGATCAGTTTTTACTTTCTGTTAAGGGGTACTTCGTTACCTGAATTTTTCAGAGCAGGGGGTGCACAGTGACCTTTAAGCCCTTGGCAGGCATCTCAGACCCGGTCAGCAAACAACCTGGGATTTTCTGAGTGAACCTGTCCCAAAACAGTTGTCTCAGATAAATTACCCTCTGAAACTACACTCTTCTTCCCATTGAAAATGAAGCCCAAACAGGATGCCTAACTCTGAGACACCCAGCATTCAGGAAGATTAATTCTGTTCTGCTGTCAAAGGGAGTACAATTAGCAGCCATCCACATCTTTTGACCTCTGCCTGCACTTACATACACTTCAAACAGTGTCACATTAGTAATAACACTCCATCTTTGCCAATTTTAATTAATGTTGTGAGTGGATGTCCTGGCACTGGATGCACGGATGTCACAGAGACAGGCAAGGAAGGGAATGCTGGAGGCCCACAAGGTAGCAGTGCCTCTGGCATGGCTTACCCGCAATCGTGATTCTCCCCTGTGACCAGACAGGTAACACATCCCCAGCTTTCTCAGCTGGATCTTGCCTTGAGCTTGTGCCGAGGTGGGGAACAGCTGCAATGTGGAAGAAAAAGAGTTTAGTGAAATGCGAGCTCCACATTCCTCGTACAGATCAAACATTTGAAGATGCATGCTGTTTAGTGAGGTTTCATAAACTTCTAAACAGCCTAAGGGGCTTAAATTCTTAAAAGCCACTGGGTTTTTGAATGCAGCAAACATCTCCCATTTGGCAAAACAAGTGTAATGTGTACTGCAGCTCTCGGTGGGAAAGAAGTTTCTAAATCACTCAAGCAGTTACACAAAATGGCGTTCGAGATTCTTAGCTGTACTGTTTATTTTGCAGCACTGCCAATAATTTTTCACAATTTACAAATGTAACGCAAGACAGTTCTCTGGACTGGAGATGTCCGAGACAGCCAAAAATACTAAAGACAAAGTATGGAAAAGGAAAAACAGATACTTGAAGTAACCCTGTGACATTCATGACACTTTTTAGATTGTTTTCTTCTCATGCATTTCACAATTCTAGACAAAAAGACACTGAATTAATTCATCCATCACTCCAGTCTATTTGTCTTTTTTTAATCAGAAAACAACTATCTTTATCTGAACTTATTCTCTGGGAATTCTTCAGGAAAAAGTAATAACGTCAGAAGTTGGCCCTGTTCCCATTTGAGTACTTGAGTAGGACATTCCAGAAATGGCCACTCTGCTCTTTGTGTCTTGCCCAAAATTACTGTCTGTACTGTTAAACCTTCTGGCTCAAAATTGGCAGCACCTCAGTGGCCCATGAAAGAACCATAGTTAAGTATAAATACTTGTGCATTACCATACAAGAGTCTTTATAATGTCCTTGATTGTGAAAAATACCGTGTAAAGGTAAGGAGACAGCATTATAAGCAGGAGAAGTAGGGAAACTGTGATGAAATGAAGATCTCTTCCATGACTGTGTTACTAAAATACTAAGAAAAGTCCAACTTTGAAAAGAAAGTTGCTTATAAATGGAATCATGACCTAATGTTTTATCATCTCAGTCTGCTCTATCACCTGAAGCGGCTGCAGAGATCAGTGCTGCTGTATTTAGCAGGATACAGGCTTTGATTACCATGTTTGCTAATGAATTGCCTTGTTTTCATTTTATCCCCGGAGGTGGCAAGCATGAAAAGATTTTCCTTACAGCATGAGAAAGAGCATGCCAACATTCCCAACCTGGTAAGTGAAGGCAGCACCGTTTCCTCTGCTAGCAAACATGCTGGCTACACCGGTGGATTAACATCCCAGCTCTGCGAAGCTATTACTGCTGTTTCACTTGGAAGCAGCAGCATTTTAAATGTCACTGTTGATACTAATTTGTCACCTTTTAGGACACAGCACTCAGTGCAGTAGCAGTTTGTCCAGTCGCAGGCAGCTACAGGGCTGACACATACCAAGCACTGAACTTTCATTTTACAGATCTTTTCTGTGGACGAAAGACTGCAGGTTTCAGGGCATGGTCCTTTCCCAGTGTGACCGAACAAGGGGTGGGTTGTATTTTCACATTACTTCTTCTCATTAAAGTTGCTGTTGCCATCAAGTCTGCATAAGAAGAAAAATACCTCTAAAAACTGAAAAAAATGCCCTGGGATTAGATCCTTCAAAAGCAAATGGACTGGCAGAACAGTCCTTGGGGCGTTTTTTCTCTAGCTCAGGTGACACCTATACTGACGTCTGGAGGTCCTACGATCAAACCTCACTGATCTGCCACCTGTGGGAGGTCGTTTCACCAGCATAACAGAGGGTGTAATGCATGCTCCTTCAAGATAAAATATTACTTGCTCCAGCATGGAGGCTGGAGCAGACGCAGCATCTAAGCCCTTATGTGGCATCCTCTGAAGAACCGCTGTCACAGATAAGCTGGTTCAAACATGAACTAGACAACTCCACAAGAGAGACACTAATGCCTATTAAACACAATGGTCCAGCTATGGAAATCACTAAACCTGGTGACCACTGGCGTGCTGGAGTGAGGGTGATTCTTCTTATATTCTGTGTGCTTCTGCTGGAGACAGGGCTCTCTCCAGGTTATCCCCTGGGCAAAAAGTGGGCCCAGGCAACTCAAGGTTGGTACAGGAAGGCAGTTCTCCTACTTCTATAATTGTAAAATGGATATATGGAGCTGGTTCTTCTAATTCAGCCCTCCCTTTTGTCCTGGGACAGGAGAGAGACTTTACACCGTTTAACAGCGATGCATTTCAGAAATGTCTCAATAGCTGCAGAAGATGCATGGCGGTTATGGTCAGATCTTCACTGTTCAATCAAGATAAGACAACACTGATCATAATAAACAATCCCCTCCCTGAGCTGAATTGTAACCACATGGCATTTTACACCAAAAAGCAACTTGGAATGGTAAAATACTCCACAGCTAATCAGTACACAAGGAATGAGCTTAATTTTTAAACTATCAGGAAGATCTGTTGAGGGCTGGAGAGTCACAGCTCTAAGGAAGGCAGTAACATTCAGTGCGCTGGGATGTTGATTTTGAACTTTGGGTCGATGACTGTGTGGTTTTGAGTGCAGCAGATCACATCAATGATTTAATGGAAATCAAATCGTATCCACTGGGTCCACTTCCCACAATCAACAAGCCAATCCCTTAGCCCTGCTAGACAGTGGAGTCAACTAGAGCATGTAGTTAGGAGTAGGGAGAGGATGTGGGTTTCGGGGCGCTCCACACTGAAACTGTATTAAACATAACAAGAAACCATACCCACGGACTGTGGGTTCAGTTCTGGCTGGCTGTAGGGTCAAAGTCTGAGAGACTTCAGTGGTGCTGCCAGGACAAGCCATTCCTGCCTCATTTTTGCTGTTTGCCTTCACCTTTGCATCATTGCCTTGGCTGGGGAGCTCAGCTGCCTGTTACTAGCCATATGCAGGTAACGTGGAAAAAACACATCCAGGGTAAAAAAATAAAACAAAACTGGTCCTGTTACTTAAGGGGTTATGATCACAACAGAGCCTAATGCCTCCATCTCCTGCAGGACTGGCAGCACATCGTGCTATCATGTTCTTCCATTTCTTGCCTGCAAAATGGAGATAACGAGTTTAAACGGAGCAGTGCTGAGCCTGGGAGTTCACTCATGTCTTCTGGGTCTGCTTGCTTGTTTGCATAAAGTCTTTCGGGCAGGGAGAGTGACAAAAGCATGTGACGTGGTCAATGGAAGGGGACAGCACCCCGTGGCTAGCTGGGGCTTGCAAACACATTTCAGGGGGACTGCGTGGTCTGGGCGTAAAGAATCAGCCCTGTGAGTGAACGCCATTATCAGAAGAGCATTGGGGGCTACAGTGAAAGGTGAGCAGGGTTTGGCAAAAGCTGTCTTCAGTCTCTCATGTCTAAGTGAAGGAGTCATCTAGTGTAACTACGTCCACCTCAGACTTAAGGCTTTCATTTTAAACTGGATTATAGAGGAAGCTTAGAGGTCTTGGAAGAGGCACCCTGTGGCCGAGTCCTCATCTCCAAACAGGACGCTCTGTCCATGTGCAATGTCTCCCTCTCTCACCTTCTACTCAATACAGAAGAAATCTGGATGACCAGCTCAGACTAGATGCCTAAGTTTTAGACAGCTGAAGTGAAGTGAGATGAATTCCGGCCTCAGTGTTGTGGAATTACACAAAGACCTTAGTTTTTCTTTAAAACTGAGCTTTGGTGTCTGTGCCAGCAAAGAGAAACTACAGAACTCACACAGCAAATCAGAAACCAATAAACAACAACTAAAAATGTGTTCTTTACTTACATATCTCAGCTGGCTTCACATGATAGTTTTGGAAAACACACTTGCATGCATTAGGATGGCTGCATTATTGCCTTCCCTACAGCTAGCCTCTTTGGCCTCCATTGCTTCCCTCCTTTAGCAGTTACTCCATTTACTTTTACTTTCTCACAGAAATACCCCGCTTAACCACACTTCCTCATTCCTGATACAAAACCTCTTTATAGTACCATGAACAACAACAAGCCAGGAGCTTCTCTCTTGTGTTAAGGTTGATATTTTCAACCTGCCTCAGTATATCTAGTTTGGTTTCATTATCCATTCTCTTCCAGAGGATTGCTCCCAAGAGTCATATTCACTTTCCCTTGCTGAAGACACAACGGAAGGAGCTGACAGAGCCAAGGACAAGTTTTCCTGGGGAAATGGCTTGGAAACATTTTATGCTCAGGTGCTGTTGAAACCCTTTCCTTTCCTACATAATCCCTGCCAGACCACTAACATGAATCTTGAGCTGTAACTTTGATCTGAGACTAAGAAAGGGACCTGGAGCAGGTAGCAAAGCTGTGATTTGCCTCTTCTAAATGCAAGGAGAAAAGGAAGCTATTTGAGTGTTTTTCAATGGTGATTAAGCTCCTCAAATAGTTTTGATTGATAAGAAAGAACAATCCTGCACAAGTGTTTTAGCCCATATATTTCTATGGCTTCTCGTCCCCCCGTGCTGTCCATTCTGCTGGGCCACCATGCCTGCTATTCCTGGTTTTAAAATGGTGCTCAGGTGGGCTGTCATGGGAGTTGCTCCCAGCACAGCACAGGTACTTGAGCCCAAAAATAAATCTCCCTCTCTGGAAGCAGCAGGGTAATAGCTGGAATTAATAGGCACTTAAGGGGCTGGCACTTAATAGCTGGAGAAGGGCACTTAAGGGGCTCTACTTCACCCTAAATCAACAGTCATGGAGCAATTTCAGCAGCTGGGGTTGCCAGAGATACCAGAAAGTCTGCTTTAGCCCCGGCCTGTCGAGGAACAGGACATGCTGGGCCCAAGATCATGCAATACCCACTTGCGTTACTCTCCATGACCCATGAAAAGGGCTGCTTGTTTTATTATTAGCATGAATTACTGCTGTTAATTACTCAGAAGCATAATCAAGTAAGACAAAGCTATCCCTGGGACCTCAGGCTGCTTTCCTGAGTCTAGTTTTTATTTCACACCCTAGGTTCTCCAAAGACAGTGTTTTTGAGGCTGAAGGACAGTTCTCAAAAACCTTTGCTGAGAAGCAGAGAAAGGCAATATTCACAACTCCACTACCGAGCCCTCCCTAAACCAGGTGGGAAGTTACCGTTCCTTGAGAAGGGGAGAGAAGGATGGGTTGAACAAGTCCGGCACCCAGCCATCACCTACTGCAAAGATTTTATTAAGTCAGAAGCAAACAGAAACCAATGTTTAATTCCTTGGGTAGCTGGAGGAGGAGGACCAGAGGGTGCGGGGAAGGTGAGACACAGTGTTGGTACCCTCCACTCCAGTCCACGAATAATAATGCATAATAAGATAAAAGATTCTCCTTTTCCAGCCTACTACAAACCACTTTCTTTACAAGATCTATAAAGGTCCACCAGTCATTCTCCATTTTCCATCTCCATTCTCCATCCCCATCTGCAGCAAAGCTGCAATCATAGAATCATAGAATCATAGAATAGTTTGGGTTGGAAGGGACCTTTAAAGGTCATCTAGTCCAACACCCCCTTTAATGAGCTGGGACATCTTCAACTAGATCAGGTTGCTCAAAGCCCCGTCCAATCTGACCTTGAATGTTTCCAGGGATAGGGCAATCACTAAAGATTTAATTGTGGTGAGTGAAGACACCTCTCAGCCTCCCTGAATAAAAGCTGCTCTGGCAGCTGTAGTCATCCTAAACCCGTACAGCAATTCACCCTGCACACATCCAGCAGCACGGACCCATACATATCATCCCTTATGTCACTGGTCACCATTTAAGACGTCCCTGTAATAGCTAAAGTTTTTTACATGTGAAGAAGCTACATCAGCTTGACAAATATATTTCTAAGTTGATTAAGCTAAACTTTTATGGATATGTGGGCCAGCACTTCCTAGATGATGAGACACGAGCACATCACAGGTGAGGTAAAGCATGACATGCCATCTTGAATACTTTACCGAGACAACCAATTCTACACTCGCTGCCTTTTCTTTCTCCTTTTCTTCCATCCTCTGTTTGCTTCAGTGCTGCTGCCTCCTCTCGGCCTCTTCCCCTAACTTATATCAAACTAATTTAGCATCCAGACCTTAATGTTGCAATTATCAGAGCCCCCCTATCCCGCCTGCTCTTCAGTACAGCTCTTCCCTTTACACGGGGCTCTCCACTTCTCCTCTTTGTAAATGCCAAGGTCCATGCTCGGTTGTGCTTCATCTTCAATCCCAAGACCTGATTCATTCCCTCAGTATTTCTGACAAGAGCTGGGCTTCTCATTTTATACTAGGAGGAGCAGGTGGACCCCTAGCCAAAGAAATCATCTCTGAAAGCAATCGAAAGCAGAAGAGCCTCTGTTGAAAATCAGGGTCTGTAGGAGCTTTGAGCAAAGGGACATGACAGCTTCTTCCATCTGAATGTAGAAAGTTAACGAGGCTGTCCTCAGGGTATCAGACAGAGCACGACGAAAATAAAAGCCTTATTGATGAGATCCTCCTAATGGAAAGCATCTCTTTGCCTCCTGGTCTGAGGGAAGAGGAGCAGCGAGCAGGCGCTGGGGATGGCCCTTTCCTCTTAGCAGGAGAAGACACAGAAAAATCCAGCTGCTCAAAATACGCAAGCAGGTGCCGGGCATTGCCGTATACTGCCAGCAGCGTGCTGCCAGGATCAGTCCTTCCAAGGCTTCAGCTGCAGCCACAGGGATTTTGGAAGGAGAGGAAAACATTTGGCTCGCAAATGGTGCTGATCTGAGATGCAGCATGAATTCCCCACTCCAGTTCCCTGTGTGGCAGCAAGGACCTGGGCCCCAGGGGTTTGCTCACTCCCCTCCAGGAGATTTCAGAGTTTGAAATACTCCAAAAAGTACCTGTGATAATACTCACTAAGACGACCTGCCGAGCACTCTGTATCTCCATCTCTCACCCCATCAATCTTCCACCTGCAAAGCAACACAGTAAAGTGTTGCCTGTCGGAAAAGGACCCGGGGGTGCTGGTTGACAGCCGGCTGAATATGAGCCGGCGGTGTGCCCAGGTGGCCAAGAAGGCCAACGGCATCCTGGCCTGTATCAGAAATAGTGTGGCCAGCAGGA
>JAYKAV010001532.1:453989-465313 GCA_035582835.1 Phoebastria nigripes | reverse complement strand
GAGAAGAGGAGGCTGAGGGGAGACCTTATCGCGCTCTACAACTACCTGAAAGGAGGCTGTAGCGAGGTGGGTGTTGGTCTCTTCTCCCAAGTAACAAGCGATAGGACGAGACAAAACGGCCTCAAGTTGTGCCAGGGAAGGTTTAGATTGGACATTAGGAAAAATTTCTTTMCTGAAAGAGTGGTCAAGCATTGGAAGAGGCTGCCCAGGGAAGTGGTGGAGTCCCCATCCCTGGAAGTATTTAAAAGACGTGTAGATGAGGTGCTTAGGGACATGGTTTAGTGGGCATGGAGGTGTTGGGTTGATGGTTGGACTCGATGATCTTAGGGGTCTTTTCCAACCTTAATGATTCTATGATTCTAAGTGTGAGAAGGGGCAGACTAAAGCCAGGGGAGCCCTCAGCCACTTCACACGGCGGGTGCTTGAGGTAGGCAGGAGCCGTTTTTGCAGCTGGCCCCAAAACTTGCCCAAATAACACACCCGAGACTGCCCCAACATGAAACTCAGTCATGCTGGGGCCACCTCACTGAGGAACCACTTGTGCTTCCTTACAGGCCTGGTGCCAGCCCAGCCATGAGGTGAGATGGCGACCTGCCCACCGGAGTCCATGTCCCTCTCCGTCCTTCTCCAGACGCACCGCGTCATCCCCGTGTCCAGCAGTGATGGCTTGCAGCACGGACAGCGGCTGCTGAGTGGCTTGGCGGCACCCGCCACCCAATAAACCCCTCTGGTGCCTCATGGGTCGGCCATCGTGGTGGGGAATGGTGCCGCAGTAGGGGATCCATATCATCTCTGGGGTTTTTCAGGGGTCCCATCACCCTGAAGGAGGCTGTTTGTGCCCCATCTTTCAGAAAGACCTTTTTGAGGTGTTAATAACTTATGACACGTTCTTTCTAGCTTTATTATTTTTAGAAGGGGCAGGGAAGAGGGAAGCAACGGCCGCCTCAGCGTACAGCAGCGAGGCGCTGCCATTGCTGCCAAAATACCTCAACGTTTGAGCAAAGGTGCCTTGTCTCCCCCTTCTGAGGGGAGCTGGTAGCTGAAATGTGTGTTTATTTTTTTGCCAAAGGGGTCAGATGGTTGCTTGGTTGGTTTGTCTGTCAGTCAGTCAGTCAGGTAGTCAGTCAAGGCTAAGCACCCCCTCACAAAATGGCGGCGCGGCTCCTTTAAGACACGCCCTCACCCCGGCCTGGCTCAGCCCCTCCCCCTCAGCAGGAGAGTGGGCGTGGCTTGGAGAGACGGAAAGCGCCCAGTGGCCCTAAGAGCTTAGGGGGTTGAGTGACAGCACCGCGGCCCAATCAGATGGCAGAATGTGAAGCGGGGAGGCGGGCCTTCCGGCGGGAGCTCCCGGGGCGGTGCAGCTCGAAGGGAGGGGGGCGACCGGCGGCGACATGATTAAGAAGTTTGACAAGAAGGACGAGGAGTCCGGTACGGGGTTGGCGGTGGCGGCGGGGAGGGAGCTGGGGGCGGGCATAGCGTCACGGACCTGAGGGGAGCGATCGTTAGGCGCCCAGCGCGCGCCGCGGCCTGTAGCGGTCGCTGAGGTGAGGGAAGGAGTAACGGTCGCTGAGGTGAGGGGGGGTAACGGCCGCTGAGGAAGGAGGCTCCGCCTGCTTTCCCGTGCCCCGGCTTCCCTCGGAGCTTCCCCCGGCCCTTCAGGATGGTCCGCGGGCTGCAGGGCCCGCCCCGGGCCCCTGAGGCCGCGCTCGGAGGGAACCGGTTTCCCTGCAACCCTGCGGGCTGCAGCTGGCGGTCTCTTCCCGGCCTTGCCGTGGTGAGGAGGAGCGGTGCTTGCGGGGCTTGATTGGGGTCTGCAACTCAGCCTGGTAGCGGGGCAGCAGCTGTCCCCACACGCAGACCTTGTGGTTTGGACTGTGTCAGGAGCGGCTGTGTTCAGATACCCGGCGGGCGGGAAAAAAACCCATCACATTAGGCATAGATGTGGTGAATGAAGCCATTACCTGCACGATTTCCACAAAATCATCTGGAAATTAAGTTCAAGTTGCCTGTAGTAACTGATGCCGTCTTGAATTTTCTGTTGCTGCTGCTCAGCGGTCTTCTGAGCCGCAAGGTGTGCCCAGCGGGGTTGAGTTTTGTCTCATTCTCAGTTTCCTTCTGCTTGGGATGTGAGAACTGAAGAAGGAATGAACTGAAACTGAAAAATTACTGCTGGAGGAAAAGGGTCAGAAGCAGTAGTGAGGGTTTGGAGGGATTTACGTGTTTGTAACGGTGGCTCTGAGAGGTGGTTTCACTGTGAATGTGGATTAGAAGGCTGGTCTCTGTATGCTGCTGTCAGAGAAATGTCATCTCCAAGAAATTAATGACTCTCAACGGCTGGATATGGGCTGTTAAAAGGCTGAGAAGTTAACAGTATGGAGATAGTGTAGTGTTAACGATTTTGTGATGTGCAGCAGCCAGACTGTTTTTGGAGTTTGCTGAGTAGCCAGTTTTAGTGGTGCATTGATCGATATACTTCTATTTCAGATCCTGATCAGCAGCTCTGTCCTGATGTCTTCAGTGCTTTCTGTGCCCGAAGGAATAAAAATAGGGGGACTAGGAAAAAAAAAAAAAAGAGTAAATAGTTGTATGTAAAGGGAGTATTAAGGCAAACTTACTAGTAAACACCTTTGTTCTTCCTCACCTTCCAGTTGTGTTGAAAGTGCCCCTCCCCTTTTTTTTCCTGTAACTCTGAATATACAACTTAAGAAAGTGGATTCAAAGCTGTTGATGGAGAACATCAGTTATTCCAAGAGGAATGTCATTGTAGCATTGAGGTGTTTCTGTAAAGTTTAGGACCTGTTCCTGCATGTTCAGTTCTGTGGTTTCTTGTGAAGAATGCATTTCGTTAACTGAGAGGTCTCTTTTGTTCCTCAGGCAGTGGCTCTAATCCTTTCCAGCATTTGGAGAAGAGTGCTGTGCTTCAGGAGGTATGAATAATCATAGTATAATACTGTTTAACTCTTTTGTTTTCTTCAGGAAGTGTTAGCAGCTTAAGGAAGTTTTACAGTGCAACTCTTGGGAAATGTGCATGGCTAAATTCATATGGTTAACTTAAAATCACAGGGTATGCAAATTAAGCGCACATGAAGTTACTCTATGAGGGGTTTATGTATGGTAATTAGATTACCTGTGGCTTCTGCCTTCCATGTGGACATGCAGGATCTCAGCGTGCTCTTTCTGAAGAGGTGATCTGCCTGTTTTCCTGTGCTCATTCAATGTACTCTGTAACGAGTCTTCCTGCTTCTCTTTGTATACTCCAAGAATGATTGCAAGTGGTGAGGTGAACGTGTGGTTAAATAATGGGGAATTTTGAAGAGTACGAAGAGATTTAAGTCAGAACTTAATAATTTCAATTTTATGTTCTTACAGACTAGTGCTAAGTAGTGTTTGGGCTACAGATGCTATGGAAGGAATTGAGATGTTATTGGTTTTATTTTAAAGTATTTTTGCTAGTCCCAGATGGTAAACAGAGTCGTTGTCCTTTGTTCAGAGTGCTGCCCATCCAGCAAACTAAACATGCGTGAGCTGAATGACAGGAATATGCTTGTTGGGACACATTTTTAGAATGAAAAAAGTTATAAGCTACTTGGTTGAAAACAAATTGCTTTACTTTTTATGGTGAAAGAGAAATTATTGTTGGGTTACACTGTAATACAGTATTTATGCTGTGTTTGTAGGCACGTATCTTTAATGAGACCCCTATAAATCCGCGAAGATGCCTGCACATCCTTACCAAGATCCTTTACTTGCTGAACCAGGTAACTGTTACAATTTCTTCCCAGCCAGAATGAATATTCCTGAGGCTGATTTCTGATAACTTTCATTGTGAAAGAAGTTTTATACCTCTTCCTGTCAGATTTGGGAGGTAGCTTTTAAACAGATCAGAAATGGAGTGTTTATGCTGTAGTATTATGTTCTCCCCTCCGACTTTGTCACTAAGGTGAGTGAGATATGTGTCACTGAAGCTTTTAAGACTTTTTTTCTGAGTGCCAAGTGAGAGCTGCTGGTTGGTCTGTATCACTGCAGCACTGTGCAATTAAAAAGCCGCTTGCGTTTGCCCAGCTAAAGTAGGAATAACTGAGGTGAGGTAAGAACATAAGCCAGGAAGTGATGAGGTGGAAGGTGTCTTTTTGTTTGGGGAGAAGGAGATTTTCTTTAGATATCCATATAGATCAGGTTTCCTGCATGTCAGGCAGTATTTAACATAGAGTTATGATTAGGAGGGACCTATGATGTTCAATCTTAATTGGCACGAGTCATCTTTAAGTAAATCCCTTTTAAGCAAGGGAGTCCTTCTGGTTAACAAGCATGACACAAAACCAGCTGCTGATACACTAATGTCAAAAGAGGGGACACAGGCTACTTGTCAAACTACTCTATTGCTGTACCACTGTGGATGGCATTTATAGTGAAACCAAGTTGGTAATAGTGGTAAACTTGGCATGTACTCCCCAGGAAACACAAGGTGAGGGAGGGACTGTTTCTAACACGAGAAAAAGTCTCAAAGAAAACATTCTTGGTGTGTGGGTAGGTGTTATAAGTGGGGGCTGAAAGGTGGAGGCAGCTGATCAATGACAGTGTTTTTTCTCTCGCTTCTTGTATGCTATTTTCAGGGTGAACACTTTGGAACTACTGAAGCCACAGAAGCTTTTTTTGCAATGACCAGATTATTTCAATCTAATGATGTAAGTACCTAGTGCTTACCACTTGCTGTCTCCCTGGTTTTGTCTGGATTTGCAGTAATTACAAAACACTTGGATATTGGGACATGGGAGGAGGAGGAGGCAAGTACTTCAGAGAACAAGCTCTGCCTGCGAAGTACTTGCTGAAGGCAATTAATGGTTTGGAAACAACTGACTGAATAATAACATACGGTTACTTCTGTGGGTTGTTTTTGGTGGTGGGTTTTTTTCTGAGTTGAATTACTGTTGTAAAGAATGTGAATAATGACAGAAAGCCTTAATATGCAAATGAGTATAATTTTATGACTGCTGCTTACACTTGCAAATAATCCCCATCTGCTTAACTCAAAAGAGAATTTAAAAGTTGCCTGTAGATCAAATACTGCTATTCCCTAGAGCAACTTGCTCTATTCATAATCAGCATGGAGTCAAGGGATGAGAACATCCTAAAAATGCTGGATTAAACTTTGGACTTTGCCCAATGAAAAGTCCTTCTCTGATCTCTTTTGCAGAGAGTGTAAGAACTCAGAGCAGTATGCTTCATGTGATGGGTCTCATTAATTTTTGTTAAAAACCTGAGGTGTCAGTTCATTTTTAGAGATTTGGCTGGGGAAGGTTGCACGTGTAACTGTTTAAAGACGGAATGCAAATTTTGGAAGTACAGAGTGATTGGGACCTTTCTCATATCCACATTTTAGAAAGTAGGGGTTTTTTAAATGTAAATATGTAATTTGCTTTCAAAGAATTAAAGTGTCAGTGCTCTTTGCATATTTCTATTTTTCTTTTACAATAACAAATAGATCAGAGGAAGTTGTTTTTAAAGCTTCTAACTGTTGTGAGGCTTCTGCATACAGACGTGATGTATCACTTCTTTCATAATTAACATGGGGGGTTTTTTTCAGTGTTATAATTTTACAAGCTATATATCTCTTATTCTTCTCCTGAGTTGTTTGATAACAGGGAGTAAGGCTGTTATCCAGTTATCAAACATAGTTTTACTTGTGTGCTTATAACTTTGTATAGAAGAGGGGAAGAGGGTGTTCTATTTAAAAGTTTATTCAACTTTTAAATATTTAACTTTTTAAGTTTATTTAACTTTTAAAACTTTTAGGAAGTGTTTATTCGTAATCGCTGTTGAGTTTAATGGTTTTCTGCAATACACTTTCACAGCAAACCCTTAGAAGAATGTGTTACCTTACTATCAAAGAGATGGCCAATATTTCTGAGGATGTCATCATTGTCACAAGCAGGTAGTAGAACCTACAGAAAACACAGTATCAGAGCTCTGAAACAAGCAGCTGCATCTTAATGTGTTTGTTTTAGCTGCTATGGTTTTCTGTAATTACTCTTTATAAAGGATACAGCAAGGGAGAACAAATTGTTCCATGATAGAGAGTATGTGTCACCATATGAAATGTTAATTTCTTCCTACTGTGTTATTAGGCTTTTCTAAAAAAGCAAGAGGCTTGCCTACAGTTTATCAATCGGTTGTTACTTTGTTTTCTTGTTTTGTTGTTTGGGGTTTGCTTTGTTTTGTTTTGTTTTAAATTATTAGTGCTTGATGGTTTTGTCAAAAGCCAGGCTGTGACTTCTGTTTCACTTCGCTGTCAGAGCAGTTAGGGAAAAGTAGAGCAAAGCTCAGTTCAGTCCGCCAGCTGAACTATCAATTTTTTTGACTACAGAATAGACATTACAGTTGTTGCGAGAGCAAAAATTAGATCTGTGGCATGTGCTAAGCGATTGTTTTATTTTGTATTTTTTTAAAGCTGTTCAGCAAACTAAACTTTGCTATTATCTAACCCAAAATTTCATGTGATAGAAAGAAGAACACCACTAAGAAGGAGAATGGCTGAGCTAAATAAACCAGACCTATGGCAAAGCAATGTTATGGACTATGCATTTTGTAATGTTCTGTATTTCCACAGAATCTGATGTTAATAATTTTCAAATAGCTAATTATTAAGAAGTTGTTTCTAGCCAATACTAGAGCTTAGCAGTTATGTGCTAACAGCTGGAAGAACAGCTAAATGAGATGAGGTGAACATCACAAAAGGACCAAGACATATTAAAGAAGTGTTAACAGGGTGTCTTTTGATTATTTTAGTTTGACCAAAGACATGACAGGGAAGGAAGATGTATACCGAGGCCCGGCCATCAGAGCACTCTGCAGGATCACTGATGTAAGTACAAATCACATCACTGTTGTGGGAGAGATGATGAGTGTATTTAAAACAGAAAAACTACTCTCTCGCAGCGTGTGTTCTTATAGTAGTAATGGAACTGCTGCTTTAGGGAGGACTGCTCTGAAGCCCTCTGCAGACGTGAGGAACTCTGTGGAGCTGTAGCACTGTAAACATGGAGTTAGAAGGCAGAAGCTTTGGAGCTCTAGTTTCCGATCTGAGATTGCTTTGCTGTAGACTTTGATCGTGTCACTGAACTTTCAGGACTGGGCACCTGGTCTGGTACTCGTGTCTCCCTTGCAGAAGTATGTGTTTTCAGAACTAGTTCAAGATTTTTTCTGAGGCCCTTGTGAATATGCTGTGCATATACTTTTGCCTTACACTGCTCTTATGCTCTGCCTCCAAAGTATCAAAACTTTTCTTTTTCCCTTTCATAGGGTACGATGTTACAAGCCATTGAGAGATACATGAAGCAAGCCATTGTGGACAAAGTCCCCAGTGTGTCTAGTTCTGCACTGGTGTCTTCCTTAGTAAGTAAAGCAGTAGATTATTGTAAATCTGTGCATTGTGTTGTGGCTGGGAAGGCTAGTCTGCTGCATGTGTAGCTCTGCCTGGCCTTTGTTTTGTTCTTTCTTTATCTCCTTTTCCTTTGATATGACTCTTCTTCATCTCCTCACTGGAAAATAAACAAAAAATAGTAGCAATGCAGTTTCCTTTGTCTCAAGCAGACTCTGTCTTCTCAAACTCCTTCCTTAATGTTCTGTTGCTTTAGAGTACATCAGTTGTAATAACTAAGTGCAAAGTGCTCAGCCATCTCTCTATGCAGTTCGTGTAGAACATTAATTTCTCTGGGGAGGGCCTTGTCTGTTTCGAAAAGTCAAGCACGCTGGTGACCGTGAAAGAGCGTATGAGTTCTGTAACAGGAACTAAAAGCAGTCTGCTTTGTGCTCTGCAAAAAAAAAAAAATAATCCATGAAATTACTGCCCTGCTAAGACTGCAAATCAAGATTATTTTTGCTAATATGTAGTAGGAGGGCAAGATGTAGAAGTTCACTCTGTTTTTCTCTCCCTTGTTTAGGAGAAAAGGCTGGAAAAGATCTCGTTAGGTTAATATTTTTATTAAAGAGGACAATACAAGTGAAAGCATGGTAGTCTGAGACTGAGATGTAAGAAAAACAGTGGTTTATAGGTGCATAAGATAAAGAGACTGGCTGCATTGGTAAATCAACAAGGCAGAGCAGGAGGTAAGAGGTCCAGCTGAGGAGGTAGAGTAGGGCCTGTGTTAGGACCCTGAGGGTGCAAACAAAGCTGTATTAATACTGACAACTGAAGTCTTCCTGCTGGACTAACCGTAGGCAGGTGAATTGTCCTAGTATTGTCTTCTGTCCTGTTTGAACATAAACAAAAACTCTCTGAGTTACTTTTCTCTTTATTGAAACAAGCGCATCCTTACAAACTATGTATTTGGGAGTTATTCTTTGTTACCTGTAGAATGCAACAAAGCCCTAGATTGTCTCAAAGTCTTTAAACTTAAAAACTGGAAACAAGGCTCATGGTACTTCCCTGTGCTTCTAATGTTAGTTTGTCTGCAGTCTCAATTTGTGGCTTCTTCCAGCATATGATGAAGATCAGTTATGACGTAGTCAAACGGTGGATCAACGAAGCTCAAGAAGCAGCTTCTAGTGACAACATCATGGTGCAGGTATGTTTGAGGGTGGTTGCCCCAGGAAGCTCTAAACACACTACAGGGTTTTAATGGTATTCTGTAAGTTCTTAAGATAACCTTAGAAAAAGTAACTGGTTTTCCTTTTTTCCTTATTCTTTTAAAAACAAGAATTGTGACTTGAGGGAAACAACTCGACTGTTTCAAAAAATCATGAGTTTCTCCATGATCCCAGTGCAAGATTCTTAATTAAGAGTAGGCTCTTTAGTGCAGTCCTCTGCCCTTTCCCTGCTAATTTTCTGATAGCTGGGATGCCACTGACTGTTTTCACAGTAGTTGTTGCAGAAGGGCCTTGAATCTGAGTTTTCAAAAAGCTCAAGAAATTATCTCACTACCTCCCAGAACACCAGCATCTCTTTTCTTGGCCTTCAGAAAATTTGCCAGTTGCTACAGGACCACAGAGATGAGCCCAAATATCAGTAAGATATTAGCAAAATCTTTGCACAAATTCCAAACAGCTGTGGAAATGAAAGTATTCTGTATGTTCGGTCAGTGTTACAGACTAACGATCAGAAACAAATCTGTAAAATCAGCTTTGTTCTTGCCCACTTAGCAGCTTTCTTAAGCCTTACTGTGAATCAGTCTTACGGCAAAAAAACCCAAAACAGCTTGGCAAGCAACTAGAAATGTTTCTTTGTGCTTTCACCATAAATGCCTGAAGGATTTTTGTAAGGTCAGTTGTCATTTAAAGGCCTTGGGGATATCCTGGATGTTGAGTATACTAGAAATGCAAGTGTTATTGTGCAGTATAATTTAGTAAGCTGAAGCCTTTGAAGCTCTGACATTTAATGGGGAGAAAAGGGATTAAACTTAACTTCATGGCTCTTTTGATCTTCAGAAATATGTTGAGGCTGTCTTATGGTGGACAGGAAGGGGAAAGAAACACAGCAGATCTTTGTAACTTGTCAGGAAACTCGGATCATTTGAGGTTAGAAGGTATTTCTGCTAGGAAACAGCGATTATTAGCCCTCTTTTATGTCTTACAGTCTAGCTTTTCCAACTGCAGTGTGTATTCAATATCTGCACATCTCTGTTTCTGATTTCCTAGTACCATGCTTTGGGGCTGCTCTATCACCTTAGAAAAAATGATCGCCTTGCGGTTTCCAAGATGTTGAATAAGTTCACTAAATCTGGACTGAAATCCCAGTTTGCATACTGCATGCTGATCCGAATTGCAAGCAAACTCTTGAAGGACTCTGAAGAGGGGTGAGTAAGAGGCAGCATGTGAATTACAAAACTAATTATACTTTGAGGTAAACAGTAGCTAGAAGATTTGCCTTTTTTAAAGCTTGTGGAAATCTACACATAGACGGAGAGAACTGTAGTGTTAAAAATAAAATGCAGGTAGAAGCAGAATGCTAGACTGAACTGAGTGGTGGTATGTGTGGCAGTTGTGTGGTGGGGTTTGGATTTTTGTTTTGGCACCGTACCACGAAAACTTAGCTGAGAGTAGGATTAAAACTGCAGAATAATCTCTGGAGAGGTTTTGTACTTCGTCTAGTTAGATGCATTTCAAATGCAATAAGGATCTACCTATGTTGTGGAGATATAAATAAAAGGATCTCTCTTATTCTGATCTCGTGCTAGCAGAGGAGGGTATAGTTACTTGAGAAATTCACCTCCTGATGAAATTCTTTTATCAGTGGAAATTTTTATTAGTGGTGTGTGATACATGATGAATAATAAACTATGTATTTCTGGAGTGCAGCATTTCTAGCTTGAAGAAGATAATGTAAAGATGAATAGAATAACAGGAAATAGAAAGTTTAGAGCTTGAGTATGAGTTGAGCAATACGGCAGTGTAGGAAACATGAAAGCCAGTGCGTTAGCTGTGCTTTCTGTCAAGTTCTCAGAAATGTGGTATTAGTGGTTTGTATGTAATTCAGCATCGTGCTGTCTTCTGTTTGTAGCCATGAAAGTCCACTGTTTGACTTCATTGAGAGCTGTCTGCGGAATAAGCACGAAATGGTTATTTACGAAGCTGCTTCTGCAATCATCCATCTCCCAAACTGCACAGCCAGGGAGCTGGCACCTGCTGTTTCAGGTTGGTCAGAGAGTCCTTTGTACCACTGATGCAGCTGAAAGAAAGGGTGGTAAAGTAYGTCAGAGACAGTACAGCATAACTAAAATACTGGACTCAAAACCTGAATTTTCTGATTGTCCCCAAGTTAGAGGGCTTTTGGATGAGAAGCAGCCTGATCCCTTTTTCCGATTTCATCCAAAGCTTTAGAGAATGGGCACTAGAGGTGGCACAGGGCGATGCTTGCCTTTTTCCAGCTGCAGGAAGTTGGGGTTAGAGGGAAGGTAGAGAAGAATTTGATATCACAGATATGCCACAGACGACTACACAAAACACCTATTACTGATATAAGATGAAAAACAGGAGGTTATTTTTAACTTGCTTGTGAAGCTAGTGATAAATTAGGAATAGAGCTGCACGAACATTTAGCAGCCTGTAGTTGAATGTAGGTACTTTAGACTTTCCTCTCTACTCTCTTTCTTTGAAAGAGACCATATCTGATTTTTCTGCTGTGGTGAATTCTGACTAAACTATTTGCGCCTCTCAATATCAAAGTGCTGGCACAAGGCAATTTCCCTTTCCTCATCTGGTATGGTCATGAGGGCTCTCGCCTTCTGCTCCCCAGACATTACCAGTGCCTAGAGTTGCAGTTCTGGGAGCCGGTTTTTGTTAAACAGTCTCTACTCTGTAAAATTTTGTTGTGAGTTACTTCTCTTGAT
>JAYKAV010001532.1:326357-453964 GCA_035582835.1 Phoebastria nigripes | reverse complement strand
TTTTTTTTTTTTTTTTTTAAATTTTTATTTTCAGTGCTGCAGCTCTTCTGTAGTTCTCCCAAACCTGTCTTGAGATATGCAGCTGTACGGACCCTTAATAAAGTGAGTGCTTCCAAAACCTTCTAAACAAGCATAAATCTCTGAGCGTCAGAGGAAGCCAGACTAGAGTCCCTAACGGTGTGTTACCTAAAGTAGAGCAACCGCTCTTGTGATTACTGTATTTGGAAATACTCTGTGTTGGAGAAGTGGCTTTTCCATGCCAAATCTCCTGGTGTGACAGAAGTTTTTTCTGCACTCAAGCTATGTTTGCTCATTGCTGGACCACAGGGCTATAACAAGCTGTAGTTGGATAGCTTGTGAGCTTTCAGCTGTAAGGAAGCAGAGTCCCGGATATTTAATACTGCGAAAAGTGTGAATAGGATGTGTGTGAAGGAAATAACGTTCTTACTTCAAAGCTGCACACCGTAACAGAAGCAGTTTGTGACTGTCAAACCCATGAGCTGTAACTTAGGGGAGTTCATTTGAAACACTGAAACAAAAGAATCTGAGCTTTGATTGCATCCTGCCAGCAGTCATATGATGTAGGTTTAGTTGCAATCCTTGTGGAACAGAGCAGTGCTTGAAAAAAATATGGGCTTTAATCCTTGCCCTGTCGAAATCTTTGAATTGTAGGATGTTATTGCTCCCATCTAATTTGGAATTGTATTCTTTACAGGTGGCCATGAAGCATCCATCTGCAGTCACTGCCTGCAACCTGGACCTGGAAAACCTCATCACTGACTCCAACCGCAGTATCGCTACCCTCGCCATCACCACCCTGCTGAAGACAGGGAGTGAGAGCAGTGTAGACAGGCTCATGAAACAGATCTCTTCCTTCGTGTCAGAAATATCAGATGAGTTTAAGGTGTGGCATTGGAGGCCTCTGCTCTTTCCAGCTGCAGGTTTTTCTCCCATTCTTGTTTTTATGAAGCTTTTCCCATTTGTTAATCCTTCAGTGACTTAGTCTGGTAGAGCAAAGCCAGCCTGAAATTCAGAAGGTGTAGTCCTCTGTTTTCCAGCTAAAATATACTGTGTCATTTCCGCCCACCACTCCAAGAAAGGATAAATGTCGTCTGGTGGATTCCTGGCTCCTGTGCAGTATCCTGCAAAACCTTGTACTGCCTTCTGGTTGCCTCTTTGGAGAGGAAGAGGGATTTTAGCTGTTCTGGTTGAGTCTGTCTCGCTTCAGTCTGATACATAGTTAGGAAATAGTGTGAACTGTAAATTTCTACTTAATTTGTCAAGTTTAGTCACTATGAACTCAGGTAATAACATGGTTAAGGGTGGTAGTTCACTTGTGCCTGTCCCTTTTACACCATGGAGTTGCCTTGAGCAGCATAGGATGTCTCTACAAAGTCATTGTCTGCTAGTGTACAGTGGTCTTAAGTTCTTGTTTTTATGAGAAAAGGAAATAAGTATTAGACAAGTTTAAAATCKCAAAGAATTTTAATGACAAAATGTAACTAGTTAAGTTAGAATTAGGTCAGGATCATCACTGGGCAGAGGAAGCCAGGGGAAGCCTTTGAATTAATGTAGTCCATCCTAAATTACAGACCCTCTAGCAGAGCCAGGTCTTGCAGCRTGCCAGCACAAGGTTGTTAACACACCTATGCTGAGAGTCCACCACCTGATTTTTATCCTTCTTGTACCTGAATTTAATCTATCAAGGTGACAACTTGAGATAGTGAGAAGCCTGTATTTTTCATAGAAAAATAAATGCACATGTCTAACGTACTTCTCTGTTGTTTTGCAGGTGGTGGTAGTACAGGCTATCAGTGCTTTGTGCCAGAAATACCCTCGGAAACACAGCGTCATGATGACCTTCCTCTCCAATATGCTCAGGGATGATGTATGTTTGAAACTTCTCTTTGTGTAGTTATTGGCAGGTAGCTCTGATAGATAGTATGAAGGGTCTCTTCTGTCTTATGTCAGTGGGTACACAGCAATGATGGGGCCTGACTGATTACCAAGACCTGGTTTATCTCATGGGCCAGACCTGTCTGAAATGTGCTTATGAATTAGAGCTGGTACATCAAAAACTGATCTGAAGAGACGTTCAGATGATGTGCCTTTATGGGTCGGGGGGACTGGGAAGACCCTGTTAGGTTATCCAGCACRCCTTCTCTTTTCTCTTTATGTACAAATGCTTGTTTTTCTCAGTGGAAAGAAGTAATTGAAGCRTGAGGGGAACTGAGCAGCACTGTGGTCTGAGCTCTGCCTGCCGGGTCAGTGTCCTTGATTTTCCTTTCCCAGGGTGGCTTTGAGTACAAGCGAGCCATTGTGGACTGTATAATCAGCATCATTGAGGAGAATCCYGAGAGTAAGGAATCGGGCTTGGCTCACCTCTGCGAGTTCATTGAAGACTGCGAACATACTGTCCTAGCCACAAAGATCCTGCATCTGCTGGGGAAAGAGGGGCCGAGGACTCCATCCCCATCCAAGTACATCCGCTTCATATTCAACAGGGTGGTGCTGGAGAACGAGGCTGTGAGRGCTGGTAAGTTCAGCTCAAATGCTTGATGGTTTCATATCGGAGCTCTGCTAGAAATCTCGGGGCTGAAACTGGGTTTGGGGGTGGGAGGCAATGGTTACTCCACAGGCACTGTGAAGAGCTAGCTCTTACGTGGATCAGCTGTGAAAGTGATTTTATCCTGTAAAGTGTTTAAACTCCTCATATCATCTTAGCATCAGCACTTGGTCCTCCTGCCTTGCAGAATATAAGCAATATATTAGCTTCTAGTCCCTTCTCTGAATGTCTCCCAAAAGTTGAGAGGTCATACGTGAGGAGGGGACGCTGCTACTTCCCTGAGAAGCATAATTGTCTGCTGTAGATTATCATCTTTTTATATGGAAATCTCCCCTCCACAAGATAAGGATTCCTCCTTGAAAACATGTTGCAGACTGATACTTCCTTCCTGCGAAGCCTTTACAACAAACCCTTTAGAGTGTTCAGCCTTTTTTCACACTTGGGACTTGGCATTGGAGGGATATCAGCATCAGCTTGATCTCCCGCATGTTAGAAGAGGAAGCACTGCTGGGAGAGAGGAAGCAAAATGAGCTCACAAATACAGCATGGTGCAGATTGCATTTGATTTTTGGTGACTGCTCTTTTGGTCACAGTTTCCTAATTGTGACCTGGGAGTATATGAATAGCATCCCCCAGAAAGCGTACACTGTATACAAACTTTGTCATTGTAAAAATATGGATTCTTTTATAACCACCAAGGCTATAAAGCTTGTCCTTCCTTACAGAGCTTTCTCTTCTTTCTGTATGTGGAATTTCTTCAAGCCAATGCTGAGCTGAAATTAGATTAGTTTGGACAGGCAGCTCTAAGTAGATGCTGAGGGGTTTCAGCTCCTTGCAGAGTCACTGGATGCAGTCTGGCCCCGGTCACCATTGGATGCATGTCACCCCTGTGTGTGAAAAACAGATTTATCTGGGGGTGTGAGCTACAGCTAATGGCAGAGGGGCCAACAACTGGAATGAGCTGTGGAGCTTGAACTAACCTTATCTGTTAGAGACTTCTCTCAGAACAGAGTTGCAGGGCTRTTAAGCTGATCTTGTTCTGTTATTCCCTGACATGAAACTATTTCTGTTTGAAAATATGGAAATAGTTTAGTCTTTCCATAACACTAAAAGGTTTATGGTGTAGAAGTGAAAACCTGTGTAAATTGGAACTTGAGGACAACAGTACGCACAGTGCTTTGAATCTGACTGTAAGAATGTGTTTGCGTATAGCTTGAGCACCTCTGACATCTCCACGTTTTCTTCTCTAGCTGCTGTAAGTGCGCTAGCGAAGTTTGGTGCCCAGAATGAGAATCTTCTTCCGAGCATCTTGGTGCTTTTGCAGAGGTGAGTGGGTGTGGCTGTGCTGTGCATGTGCTGAGCTTGTTGGTGACACTGGGCGCTCTGACTCCACAGAAGAAGCAAGGTCAGACCAGGTCAGAACTTGCACTGGGGTTGTCACAACATATCAGTGAGGAGTCGGGAGATGGCTGTCTTCCACCCTTCCTTCCTGGCTGAAGGGAGCATAGCACTGCTGGAGATAAGCAAATGAAAGATGTGGTTGGTCATGAAAACATCTGATAGTAATCTGGTCTGAGAACGTTCCTCAGTGGGTAATAAATCTACAGTGGTTTAGTACATTTTTTGCATCCCTTGAAGCCAGAGAATATATTTCCATGTTACTCATAAATAACTTTTGTGTACAGTTGAGTAGTGATCTCGGGTGTTCCCGTTTCACAGGTTCGTGTCTCTTGTTAAGACCGTAAATGTCATGTTCTTCATTTGTATAGCGCTATAGCGTAAACCTATGCCGTGTCTGACTTCTGTGGTGAGAGGAATAATTCAAATTATGAAGTGCTTCAGGCAAAAGGCAACCTCAATGTAGGTGCAAGTGAATTACAACTGCAAGAAGTGACTTGAGCAATGCGGGGAGGGAGGGCAGTTGCCAGGAGGGAGAGAGAAGCTCTTTTTATAAACCACCTGCTATAATTGAAAAACTAGGTGAATACTTGAGCACGCAGCCATTTTTCCCATCTGAAATAGAAAGCAGCTTTAACATGTTTATTTTTGTAATCTATCTATTTCTTCTGCTTTTGTTCTATTGTGAAAGAATGCTGGGGGGGGRAAAAAGTGCAACCACATGGTGCCCATCAGAATTATTAGCCATAAAATGCAGGTATATATTTTATAATCTAGCAAGTGTGCATGGTGTTAACAATTCACATACACCTCTCCTTTAATCTTAGTTTTCTGATGTGACACTTGCATATAAACTTCAAGTTAAACTTCAACTACTGTGTTGTATGAACACTTTTTCTGCATAATTTGAAAATCTATGGAGGGAGCTCAGACTATCATTGCAGTATCAAGTCCAATCTTGTCAGTGCCATTTTTAGCTCAGCTCTCTTGATGTCTTGAGCTGGCTGACTGCTGTCCTCTTGCTCCCCAAAACAGGTGCATGATGGACAGTGATGACGAAGTTCGGGACAGAGCAACGTTCTACTTGAATGTACTGCAACAGAGACAGATAGCACTGAATGCTGCCTATATTTTTAACGGTTAGTGATAGAAAGGAAAGAAGTCTGAGCTGTTATTTCACATTCTGTATTATGGGTGGGCTTTTTTGCTGTAAGAATAATTTTCTGTAATGTAACTTGGGTCAGAATAACTAGAAAGGACAGAACTGTGTGGGGTTTTTTTTTCTGGCCCTAGCGCTTTCCTGTGAAGTACCTGTGCTAACTGAGAATGGCAGATTTAGCAAAATATGGGAAGGATTGTCTAGGACATGGAGCGGGAGTATGGGTTGGACTTTTTTCATCATTGCCTCTTCCTTYGCTTGGGACAGTTTTCTTAGCCTTTGCTCCATCTTCTCCATTACAAAATGAGGATGACACATCTTGTTGCCAGGATTGGTTATAAAAATGTTTCATGGTCTGTAGTTGAAAGTTCATGCAAGCAGAGTATTTAACATATTTAAGATTATTGCAAGAGGACTTTTCTTGAGTGAACTGTTTAGACTGCAGTACCCTCTGGAATGGCAACTTTCTGTGTCATCTTCAGAGCAGTTTTTTTTTTTTATTCTATCCAGTATCTTGAAGTACTTAGCATGTGTGTTTGTGTTTACTGAGAAATGAAAGTGCTTTTACCGGCTTTTTATTAGCCAAAGTCCAAACCATATCTATCTAGCTGTAAACTCTAGATGCCTCACAAGAGTTTTTCTCTGCAGCCTGAACCAATGGACAGGCTACAGAGAAGAGCTCTTTAATTCATCTTCCTTGKTTATATCTCAAGAGGGAGGTAACTGAGACACAGATAAGTTTTTCAGACTCTGCCATCTTACTGCTTTTGGTGCAGTGGGCAATCCAAAATTCACACTGTTCATTTGTGAACCCTGTATTGTAGTGCCTGTAGGCCTCTGACAGTTCCTGCTATTAAAACTTGATTTTTTTTTTTTTTTTTTCCTGCCTGTGCTTCTACTTTGCAGGGTTGACTGTCTCTGTTCCTGGGATGGAGAAAGCCCTTCACCAATATACACTGGAGCCTTCTGACAAACCTTTTGATATGAAAACAGTTCCACTGGCTACTGCACCAATCTTTGAACAGAAAGCAGGTAACACTCGGGCTTCGTTTAAATAGGCTGTGGGCAAGGCTGTAAGCATTCAGGTTGCCATAATGATACTTGACCGGCTGCTGTGCTAGTAGGGTCACGCCAAGACTGGAGGTGGCTCAGCTGAATGCCATACAGGTTACAGTGTCACTGGCTTTGCAGAAGCAAGCCTGCCTGATCTTCACGGATAAAGGAAGACAGCACCTCTTCCGAAGGAATATGGGTTGGCAAGAATGTCGTTATTTGTTCTGCTAATCTTGTTATCAGAGAGGAGTTTGTACATCATCAGAATTTATTAGGTCACAGATGTTTGGAAAAAAAAAAAAAAGTACATTCCAGACACGCTTATTCACTTCACTGGCTTTCTTCTATGTTCTTGCACAATTCTTGCATTTTGACTTTGCGCAACTTTTTAAGAAAAGGTTTGGGTTTTTTTGTTTTCCTCTTCTTCTTCTTCCAGCTTTTTTGCTGCCTATTCTGGACGAAAGTGTGGTTTCTTCATCATTACTCAAACATCTCTCCTCTTCTCTCCTTACAATCCAACCTTGCCTAGCAGAAAAGATATGTCAGTGTGTGAGGAATCAGGCTGGTAATGATTTGCAGCAGAATGTGTGAAACACTACAGGTTAAAGAATTTTTAGTGGAGTTATAACAGCATTTAAAACTCCTGCATGGTGTAGTTGACAGCACAATGTCTTTGCTTTTTTCTTCACAGAGATTGCCCTAGTGACCAACAAGCCTGAGAAAGTTACACCTTCACGTCAGGATATATTCCAAGGTATGAGAGAAGATCAGTGGGTCTCCAGCTCTTGAAGTGTTGGGAGGATCGCCACAGGTCAGACGGGAGCAATGAACGAGCCTGTCACTTCTGTCATCTTATTTTCTTTTCTGTGCAGAACAACTGGCAGCCATTCCAGAGTTTAAGAGCTTGGGTCCGTTATTCAAGTCTTCAGAACCAGTGCAGCTCACAGAAGCAGAAACGGAGTATTTTGTTCGTTGTATTAAACACGTGTTCACAAATCACATTGTTTTCCAGGTAAGAAAAGTTACGTGCTTTTTGCCAGGGTGCAATAAGAGTTGGCCCTTAATGATGCCTGGGTGTAGCATAAACAGTGTTGTCGCTGTGCCCTGGAGAGGACAGCTTCTCTCTTAAGGGAGTTGCAAGGTAGAGTTAAGAGGTTGTGTGCTGCTTGCCTCAACGATCAAAAAAGGATGGGGGTTATCATCCCACCTGTTAAAGAATTCTAGTAAAATTGGAGAGAAAACCTGTTTAGTGAGAACAGCAGGCTTGATCAAAGATGCGAGATGTCTGCTGTATGCTGTGGAGTATTGTAGCTAATTTGGGCAAAAATTCTTGATTAGAAATGTTTCTTCTATGTTCAAGTCCTTTTCAATTTATTCTGCAGTTTGATTGCACAAACACATTAAATGATCAGCTGTTGGAGAGAGTCACTGTGCAGATGGAGCCGTCAGAYGCTTACGACGTGATCTGTTGCATCCCAGCGCCCAGCCTGGCTTACAACCAGCCGGGCATGTGTTACACTCTTGTCCAGATTCCCCAGGACGACCCCACTGCAGGTACCCATTGGGAGGGAGTAGTTCTACGYGACAAATCCCTTAAATGAAGCTTTTGGAGAACAGATAATAAAATGTTTAGGGTGTGGGATTTGGCAAGTGCGTACTGAGATTCTAGTACTGTTTCCTTCTCATGTGTCACACGTGCTGGTTTTTGTGTAGAACCTGTGTTTGTGTGAAATAGTATACACACTTTTTACAAAATAGTATACACACTTTTTAACTAATCAGTGGTATCGGATGATTAAAAATGGATGTTTAAGAGGATTGGAGAGCATGCAGGTAATACAGGAAAATGAATTTATTATCTTGAGTGAATGAAAGGAGCACCTTTGAAAACATGGATGTTTGGTAGTAGTCAGGAACAGAATCAGTAAAAGGAAAACACAAGTAGGAGAAAAAAAAAAAAAAGATTGGTAGTTTAGGCCTCTACATATCTGGCTAATGTAATTTTTCCTCTCTTTAGAGAACTAGAAACGACTATGAAATTTAGGAATGAGAGATTTTCTTGGGCATAAAACTTCCCTTTCTTGCTTTTATTATTCACACTTAAAAGAAACTCCATTGGATTTGCAGTTGGTTTAACATGACTCAGCTCATCAGTGGGGTGGATTTCTTGGTTATCACTTTAATACCAGGGAAGCTCAGAATGAGTCTGAATTCCTTGAACTGTGGGTTTGGATCATAATCCACTTGTCAGAAGCCCTTGCAGAGTTTCTCCTGGTAGCTAATGCTGACTGGATCGCACTGCAGCACTCTGCAGCGGACCTGTGCTTGTTACACTGTGGCCCTGGCATACTCCTCCCCTGGGATCCTCTTTTGGCCTTCATCTTAGAGTCTGGGGGGAAATTTTATGTGAAGTTGAAAAATGTTTTGACTACGACCATGCGACATGCATCTTCTGGGGCAAAGCTAATGCATATTCTTTCCACTCCCTTTTTGGGAAGTGAGGGCTCAAGCAGAAGAAACTGCACCACTAACCTGTACGGGCTTTTCTTTCCCTCCCCAGTTGCTTGTACTTTCAGTTGCACAATGAAGTTCACTGTTCGAGACTGTGACCCAAACACAGGTGTGCCAGAAGAAGATGGCTATGACGATGAGTATGTGGTAAGTTCAGGACATTTTTTTTTTTTTTTTCCTTGTCACTAATTCTGAATACACGTGGCCATTGGGTTGATGGTTTCCTTTCAGATCTGAAGCCAGTAAGAGAGAACGGCAGGCCTGCCTGAAACACCATTTCCAAAATATGGYAGCTTGTAACTTTAGATCTTTCCTCAAAACCTTGCTTCTGCCAATAGTTTAGCTTTAGTGCCCTATGGAGATAGGATTTGTGGGGACAGATAGGAAGGAAGGAATAACTTCCATTGTCTTTTTTCAGAACTGTGGCCCAGTCTTTCTCTCCACCCCAAGCATTTGCACTTCTGTTTATTGYGTTCGTGTTATCCATCACTGAAATACAAGTCAGATCTCAGGAAAGTGCCTGCCTTTTTGGGCTTAGAGGAAGTAAAGGCTCCTTCTGGATTCTGAGACAGTCTCTCTCCTCAGATCCCCAGTAAGGGCTAGAATGGGCTTTGACTCACAAAAGCGATTGCCCCATTTTCTGCTCTCCGTTGGTCTCACTGATGTTTTTGTGCAAGTGTTTTTAAGCTTTACAGATGACCACCATAAAAACTATTTTTCCTCTCTGTTTTTTAAATGCTATTATTATGTGCTTCTCCTGAAATTAAAACCAGGCATACCAGAGTTGTCTTGGCAAAATGCTGCTGTCTCTCTTTGTCTTTCTTTCCCTTTCTAAGATTAGGATCATTTCTGTAACTGGCAGCTGAAAATCTCCCTTGCTTTTCTGTCAGTTGGAAGACTTGGAGGTGACTGTGTCTGATCATATTCAGAAGGTTTTAAAGCCTAACTTCGCAGCTGCATGGGAAGAAGTGGGAGATGACTTTGAGAAAGAAGAAACCTTTGCACTTAGTTCGATTAAAACCCTTGACGGTGAGATGATCTCTCCTTGTTTATTGGTGACCCACATAGTAATCCTGGTAAATCTGCCATGCTGGAGATATATTTAGTGTGGTAGGAGGAGAATTTGGTGCCTTCCAATGTGACATTATGTCCCAGCAACAAGGCTTTGTGTTGCAATGTTGGGATTATAGTGAGTGGAAGCTTGGCAGTGCTCTTGCTTGAGGCTGGTTGGAGGGAGGGGTGCATTCCTAGGCTGTTAAGACAGCAGAAGGGACATGGCAAGGTAGGTGTGTTGGTGGGGCTGCAACCAAGATAATGAATGGAAGTGGTTAAGCCGCGTGGGTGCTTAGAGAGTGTTCTTTAATTGCAAACTAGTTCTCACAGAAAGCTTGGCACCAGCCTGGAAGTAATTTTCTTCTTCAATCTCTGAATGCAGAAGCTGTCAATAACATCATCAAGTTCTTGGGCATGCAGCCCTGTGAGAGATCAGATAAAGTGCCAGAGAACAAAAATTCTCACACGCTCTACTTAGCTGGTAAGTATTCATGCTATTGAACTCAATGTTTCCATGTCCCCACACAGATTTTTGGGGTTTTTTGTTTGCTTGGTTTTGGTTTTTTGGGTGTTTTTTTTTGTTTTTGTTTTGTTTTGTTTTTTTTAAACTAAATGAAGGGAAATGGGTTAGGAGATTCTGCTCTTGTTTCAAGAGTTTTTTCTCTATAGAAAGCTGAAGTGAACCAGTGAGTTGAACGCAGCTGGTGCTAATTTGGAGCCTGCTGTTGTGGGTGTACTTAGGCTAGGCTCTGTGTCTCTTGGTATTCTACGTGTGGGAACAGTAGTGAATCTTTTGAATTAAGAACTTCAGAGCAGACACTTAACTAACTTCCTTGCCTGAGGTTACCTCAGAAGGGGGTTCCTAGGACCATCTTGTTTTCAAGTTCCTGTCACTAAAGACACATCCTGAATTGGCCTGCAGTACCCACAACTTCTTGTTTGGTCCAGGCGTACAGTTTTGGGCAATCCCTGGAAGTGAAGTGCTCTACAAAACCTTATTGCAGTTATTAAAGCAAAACTGCAATGAACATGACAGAAGGGATGGATCTCAATTTATTTCAGAGGCAGAATTGGTAACTCCAGGTCTGTCTGCATAGTGATGTTGAAGTGGGACTGGAGATGGCTCGTCCTGCAGTCTGAATTGCCTCCAGGAGCATCACTTCCAAGCCCTCTAGTAGAAGTGTAGGAGGACTATTCCTCCCTTAATGGCAGGGGCACTGAGCCAATGGACTGTGCCTTCATGACAGAATTAAAATATGTGTTGCCTTCTCAAAATGGAAGTGAGCTTCAGCTACCCACTTTCTGGTTTCTACCTATTTAAATCAGCCTAGTCCTCCAGCAGCACTTGCTGCCTCTGTTTAATTAGGACAGTATCTGTTATCTTCGGTCTTGGCCTCAAGAGCTTAGGGCATTTTTGGGTTTTGGTATCTTTTTGTCATTTCCCCGCTCTCTGCAACTGGCCGTAGACTGAATCTGTCTTGCACTCACCAGGTTGTTGGCTCCTGGGTTAGGACTAGATCACTGAGCCTCTCTTACATTAATCAATCAAATGTTGCTTTATCCCCAGGTGTATACAGAGGCGGCTGCGATGTGCTGGTAAGGTCCAGGCTTGCGCTAGGAGATGGCGTGACCATGCAGGTGACGGTTAGGAGCAAGGAAGAAACAGCTGTAGATGTCATCCTGGCTTCTGTAGGCTGAGTGTTACAGCACATTGACTGTGTTGGAAACCTCCTTTGCAAGCACCGGTTGGGTATTTACCGGATATCAAGCAGCCTGTCTGTCCTTCTGCATGTAGTTTTTATTCCTTGATTTGGTAAATATTTTGTATGATGTTACAGTAGTGGCTGGCTGGTACTGGATGTCCCTTCCCTCGTTGTCACTTACACATTCCCATCTAACTTATTGCACCTCTGGCCACTTGCAGTAAAGCAGGGAAGATAAAAGATGCAGGTGGTAAGAAAATGGAATCAGACTTTTGTCAAAACTGATTTTTATTAACAGAAAATAAACACTGGTCCAAGTGGTGGAATTCGTATGAATTACTGTTAATAAAATAGAAATTTCTTGTTCTAACTCTGTGTGCTTCAGTACAGAAAAAGTAGCCCATAATAGCTGTTTACTCAGCAGAAGCCCCTTATTCCTAAAGGGATGCTATTAAATTTCAAACATAAGCAGTTAAAAACCACACAAAACCTGCAGAGTCTGCCAACCTGCAAATTTACAATATCTTAATGATTGTCACCTCTGTTCCACACAGAAAAATCAATGTACAGAGAGAGATTAAACTTCACCTATCAAGGCATATTCAATTCTCTGAGCCTTAYGTCAGATAAGACCAAACAACAGTGCAGCCTTTTCCTGGGCTCAAAGATGTGAAACATCCTATATCGAAAGTTGGGAAGAGAGGGGGAAGGCGGGACCTTGCGGTGACTTCCTTGTGAGGGAAGTTCTGCATCTCTCTGCTGATGAATTGGTGTTTCTTTAGTTATCAAGTCAGGGTGAGGAAGGAAGGAATACTCTTTTTAATGCTAATTTAAACACCTGTCCCAGATCCCTGTGGCTGGAATAGCTATTGCTCAGAAGAACACCTTGGCTTTTGCTAGTGCCAGTATTACACATTCAGGTTGCTCTAGTGAAACAGGTATGAGCCTGCCCTGGTAGAACTGCGTGCTACAGCCRAGCTTCGAGGAAGCTCCTGAGATAGTCCCAGGGGCATAGTGTCAGTGAGTGGCTCTGCTTGTTGGACTGAAAGTCAGAGAAACAAGGGATGTGGTAAAAACTTGAGGTTTAGAKCTTGCCTTTGGGTAACTGGCCATTAAAACGAGATTCCTGAAGACATAATTACAGTGCTTAAATGCCCCTTTATGGGTGCAAAGCATCATTGTCTATACTCTGGGGGATTACAGATCCAGCTCCCCTGCTGTATTTAGTGTCGGCAAACTCAGTTTCAAATTCTTCAGTCCTGACAAGCTGGCCAAGTATTGTAACACTTAGCAGAGGCATATAATTTAAACTGYGTGCACACAACTCAAAAAACAGAGTGACACCCATCTTGTGAATATGTCCATCAACCCTTGGCTGCTGGTGGTCTTGTCTGCCTGTGGCACGCAGCATAGCCTAGCCATGAAGGACTCTTGGACTGACTTACGTGCTCTGCCTCCCCTCAGGTGCCCCTGTTCTCCCTTGACCCCCTAAATACAGAGATAGGCCAGTCAAGAAGCAAGATGAGCGCAGGGCCAGAAGAGCTGTCAGCATCCTGTAACTCTACTTAGGCTGACAGTTTTGTCCATCCCTCCCTGCAGGCTAATCTTTTCCGGTGTTCAAAGGATTTAACTGCATAAATGCAGGAATTTGGCAGCTAAAGATTAGGGTGTTAGTGCAAAGTGTTGGATCTGGAGATAAAATCAAGGTTTCTTCCTGCCCCTAAAGCCTGACTCTTAAACAGAGAGCGAGAACTGAGCTGCAGCAGCTCAGAAGGAGTTGATGAAGTTCAGATACGCATTCAGGAAGCCTGTCGGATCCTCCAGCTGTGGATAGTGGCTAATGTGGTCGTCCAGCACAGACACTGTGGACATGGGAAGCACCTTCCTGTTGGAAGAATGCAGCAAGGCTTAAGCACAGGAACTGCAGCAGGCTCAGCCCGCAGCCAGCCAGATGCTACCGGTGAGGAGGACAGTACCCTCTTGCACAGTTGGGATTCTGCCCATAACATGGTTTTGGGACAAAAAAGCCTGTAGCAGCTACAGTTGACCACTCTTCCAAGTGCTGGATTTACTTCAGGTTAGTTTGGAGGAGAAGACTGCCTCAGTCAATAAATCTTACCTCTGTCTGATGTGGTTTTAAAATGCATGATCTGATTTGACTGAGAATTGTGACTCTGATGCCTAAAATAAGGAAGCAATTTCCAAAGTGCAGAAGGCTCCGACTGAATCACCTGGCTGTGCAGGTTACAGGTGGGAATTAAAAACAGCCCCCATGAAAAGGGAATTGAAGGAAAAGTCTGAGACAAAATCTCCCTCGAAATGAAACCCCAGTTGCATATTCCCACTTTGTGGCAGGTGTTGTCTTACTTGTAAAGCTGAAGAAACTCTGGGTGCGGATTCACAGGGTCCAGGGGCCCATAGATTAGATGCACTGCAAGACAGAAGCACAGACASAGCTTTTATACCCAAGGACATCCCTAAACCAAGCCAAGGAGGCCTCTTGCAGACACATTCCCCCCCTTAGCATGGAGCTTGGGAAACTTTCAGCAGAGCACTGAGTAAACCAGCTGCAGAAAGGGCTCTTGCTTCTCTGCCCTGGGGTCAAGTTCAGCCTCCAAACCTCCTCCTGCAAACATCAAACCTTTCCTTGAGTGGTTGCAAATTCTCTTGAGCTTGAAAAGCACCTTGGCTTCCCTGGGGCAGCAGCTGGAGAAACCAGAGGCTGTGAACCAGCCTCTAAAGGAGAGTTGCCTCTGTTCAGTGGAACAAACTCTTTTTCCTCTTACCTTAGCAAGCTCACAGCTCTCCGCTGTAACGGAACCTTAAACTGGAGCATGGAAGTTTGCTACCCGCTGCACAAGGCGGATTTGAGCCATGTCGTCCTCATCAGAATAACAAGAGGCTCCAGCAATTAGTGGAGGGAGCCAGCTCCAGTGCCTGTAGGCGAAGCAGGGGCGATTCCTAACATCCCGACCAGTAAATCAAAGAAAACGGATTCCTACTCACGTGGGACAGAGGTAGACATCAAAGCCCCAACCCAGCGGTCTCTGTGCTTCTTTCTCTGGTTTATGTACTGCAAAATACTGAAGAGAAACCCGTTGTTACGCAGCAGATGGTGCCTAGAGGTGCTSCACAGCCTGGAAATTGCTCTCAAGGCAAGGTACGCCTGTGCAATGAGACCGAGGTGGAATCTGCATCTCCCACGGACCGCCTCCTTGGGGCAGCAGCAACACAAAATCGGTCTGCTGACCATCCCCGAGCTTAGCCAACGCCTAAGGTGGTTTTTTTTGTTGTTTTTTTTTTTTTTATTTAGACAGTCAGCAAATAAAAGTACAAATGAGGTTGGGACCCTGACTCCAGGTCTCGCCCCTGCCAGCTCTGTGCCCTAAGAATCCTACTGGAGGATAACCCAAGTTCATTTAGGAAGGGGGAACCAGCCCATAGTCTGGGGAGATAGGAGGATGGAGTTTGAATCCTTCCCAGCTGAGATGGAAGCAAATTTGGGTCCGCTGCTCCCAGTCAAATGCCAATGGGAACCATCGTAACCCGTGTGCCAGGCGGTGCAGTAAGTCACAGCGGGCTGCAGGCAGCCAGCAAACAAGCACCAAAAGGTCATTTACCCCCAAGCCCCCTTAAACTTGATGCTGCTTCGCTTGGGCAGCAGGGCAAAAAGCGGGTTTGCCATCGGATCCTACAAAATGTCGGGGCAGAAATCAGTCTGCTGAAAGCCAACGCAGAGGCAGCGCCGTCTGAGCGCTCCCATGCTCGGCTCATGGGCATTGCAGCGGCTCTGAAACCAATTCAATACCCCGCAGAAGAGGAATCAGCGCTGAACCACTGAGCATGGAGGAATGCAGGAGAAGATAAATTGCGCTGGTCAGGTCTTACAGTGAAAATCCAAACTGCTAAAGGCTCCTCAGCCTGTCTCATCACCCCAGCCAGCAACTCAGGGCCACTCCTTGCTTCAGCACAGCTCTCGGGGGGCTGAGGCTTACAATTTAAACAGCAGGTTCAAGTCAGTTGGATTATAAAAAGCCTTCCAAGGATGGGAAGCTACACTAAATAAACATACTGATACTCCGACACATGACATTTAAGGGGCTGGAGATATTTCAGCCCTGAGCTTCCCATCACGGCTGCGCTGCTGGCAAAGGTGACATTGCAAAAATTTGCCACGATGGGACTTGCCAAGTAGGCAGCGTGTCGGATGTATCCATTGCTGGGCTTGGGCGAGTATCCCTCGTTATAAGAAGCAATTAGTAGGCGCCCTTTGGAGAGGCCGAGCTATTTGCTCCTTACTGTGTCTTGTGATTTGTCCAGAGATTGTCCCCAGCGGGAGGAGAGAGGAGTTTGCACGCTGGGGGAGAAGGACACACACAGGCCCCACTGAACAAGGATACTGAACTCATAACCACGAGCCCAAGATCCTTCCAAAAGTCCCAAACTACAGAAAACCAGATTTAGCTCCAGTTGTTAACGAAACCCCACAAATTCAAGCCCCTAATTTCCAAAGAAGAAAAAAACCCCACATTGTACATCTCCAACGTTGTTCTTCTCCCACCGTGTGCAGGCTCAGATCCTCCTGACTCCAGATTTCATTTACCTGCCTTGCATCATCCCAGCAAGAATCCCTGCTCCTACATCACACCCCAGCTCTTTTTTGGGGTGCAATGATGATCCCAGACCCCAGCAGAAGCAGCTGGAGGCTCCAAGGAGCCAACGTCCAGGGAGCTGGCCGAGCTCTGGTAACCTCTGAGCCACGGCGTGGCTCTGCCTGCAAACAGAGGAACGGCGTGGGTGTAAAAATAAGCTCATGCAGCAATTAATGGCAGCGTACCTGTCAACAACGAGATTGCCATCGTTGGTCCGCACTGCTGTCCACATGTCCCAGTACTCTGCCTGCGAAGGCTGCGTGTAGGGCCCGAAGACTGCCCCGAGCCTGGGAAAAAAAAAAGAGTTCAGAGCGGCTGTTAGCATATGGCTCAAAAACTAGCCGAGGGCAAAAAAACAGTCAAGGACTTCCAGCTTCCACTGCGAAACGTGGGTGCAAGTGCAGCACTGCAAATCATCCCCCAAAAGCACCCGGTGTTGGACTTAGCAGCCAGTCTAAAAGGCTTTTTGGAAAAAAAGAGGGTTTGCAACATCTGATAAAAATATATATCTGATTGCGCACCGTATGCAGAGTGCGGTTAGGGTTTTCATTGCCTCTGTAACACCTGCAAGTCCAATACTCGTGGGAGAGAAGGATTTCAGCGTACAGTGAAAAGCCGTGTGGTTTATTATAAGGCTGAAGCGCTTTGCCAACCTGGAGAGGGAATGGCCCGAAGGACCAAGGTCATTCAAATCCAGGGGCAAATCTCTCCTGGGAGAGTGCCGGGGGATTTGCTCACCTGCCAAATACCCACTACGCTAATTCCTACGTTGGCCCCCTCCCCGCTTGGCCCACACCCCCCGGGCAGACTGTGCCCAGCAGCACGGAGACCCGACTCACCCTCTGGAGAAGAAAAAGAAGTTCATCAGCCGCGTGATGACGGGGGACAGCAAACCCCCATCCTTGAGGATCTTGGGCAGAAGGAAAAAAGGAGACAGCACCACTCGGTACCGTACAGAATGGTAAATCCTGCCTCCCCGGAAGGCTTTTCCCCCAGCTCCCCGTATTGCAGCAGTTTCCCAGCTCAGCCCCGACCCTTGGTAATGCCGAGATGTACGTGAGCTCTCGACAGTGAGACATCAGTGCTTCAAGGGGCGATTAGCTGGGATGTTTGGATGAGACGAGCCGCATCCTGGCACCCCCTGCCTCTAACGATGCCTGTGAGCGACTCAGATGCCGTTACCGAAGCGGGAAAAGCAGGAGGCATCTGAGCCAGGTAAAACCCCAAACTCACAGAGTCARACTTCTGCTTGAGGGGTGATTCGGTACGACTAGAGGGGGTAGCAGCTCACCTTCTGGATGAACCGGGGGTAGTGCGTTTCGGGGAAAATCCCTGGAAGGATGTCAGAGAACAGAGTTGTAACGCTACAAGTGTTTTGCTCCACATCTCCCAGTCTCTCCCCTTCTTTGTGGTGCCACAAAAGACATCGCAAATGCAGCCCGAGGACTGATGCTCCCGGTTAATTACAGCACCCTAATTGCAATTTGCTTGGGGTTCAGGTGGTGGTTTCCCTCGGGTGATGGAGACGGGAAGGCCATCCCATCCCATGGATCCCCATCCCTTCCAGCCCACCCATCCCACCACGCCGGGCAAACCTTACCTCCGTTGGATAAACAGAGGCTGTTGATCAAGATGCTTCCAGTTTTATTGTGCTCATACCTGGGGGACAGAAGAGAAGACGGTGAAACACAACTAGACCTCCCCAGGCTCCAAGAAGTGACTGACCAGCAGGTCAAATTAACAGTGTCAGATCATCTCTGCACCTCTGCTGTCCCTGGCTTGATAAGAAGTAGCTCAGGAGGGAAGTTAAACATCCTAGCAGCTGGGATTTGATGGATGGGAGCCTCAGATCTGCCCACCATGGATGTGCCCTGAGGCCTCCCAGCCTTCGTTACAGCTGTAGGAACAGGGGAAAGGGGGTTCTGCGCTACGTCCTTCCACTTATCTGCTGGAAATTGTCTTGACGGGGACAACAAAGAGCAGCCAGAGCATCAGTGGTTGCAGTGACCTGTGGAGCAGCTCCTGTGCGACCGTATCCCCRTAATCGTGGGACAGCAGATTAATCCTCTGGTGGCGGAGGCCRAGGTGACGCACCAGCCCCTCGACGATGCTGGCTTGCTCGAAGATGGAGTAGCGGTGGGGCCTCTGCGAAGCAAAGCAGGAGAGGAGCCGCAGTGAGAGCCTGACCCACCATGAGCCTACAAACTCCAGAATCAACACCCAAATGGAGGAATACGGGGCGGAGACCCGTAGTTTGCAACCCCGGACAGAGCAGTTGGGATGTCCTGGGCCAGCAGCTACGTCCACAAGCCCACGGGAGCACTGCTCATGCAGTGACCCCCCTCAAAGGGGTCAAGGTGTGCTTTAGAGTCACATCAAACCCAAGTAAAGGTAAGATGGTGACAGAGCCGATCACCACAAACCTTCCACATCCCTTCCCCTATTATAATGTCTTATTCCTTTTCCAGATGTAAATGGGAGAAGAAACTGGACCGCAAACACCAATTTTCCGGGGATGCTGGCATGGTAGAACCACCTCTGGGCCAAAAGCAACTGCAAAAATCCTCTTCCCAGGCTACTTACAGGCTTGTCGCTGAAACCAAATCCTACAAAATCCAGAGCAATCACCCGGTGAAACCGCTGGGTCAGCCCTTCCCAGATCTGGAAGAGAAATGCATTAAAAAAATGACTGACGGGAGCAGAGAGAGGAAAAGTCTGTGGTGATGCGCAGCCGTGGATGGCCACGCTCCCCTCCGCTCCCCCAGACAGCACCTTCCAGCTCCAAGAAAAATGCAGGAGGTTGAAATTTCCCAATAAACAGCAAGACCATCCCCCAAAAACGCCAAGAAATAGTTGTGGGTCTTTTCCTCCTGCTTTGGGCTGGAGTGTGGGAAAGAGCAATGTGAAAAGAGCTTGGCTCCTCTGCAAGGCATCGCAAGAGGAACAGGGCTGATATCCCGGAGCGCGGTGGTACCCCCAGCAGAAACTCCTCCGGAGCATTGCCCACCCTGCACTGAGCCACCACCCGTGTCCGTCTGCTCATCCCCGGGAGGAAGAAACCGCAGTGTTTGCTGTCGGCATCCAACCCCCCGTGCACTCCCCTCACCTTGCACCAGTCGTAGCTGGAGGTTGGGAAGCCGTGCAGGAGGACGACGACATCGGAGCTGCCGACGGCGCCGGTTGAATCTGGGGAGGGCACAGGGCACCTCAGGGTCAGCTTTTCCCCCCCCACAATTTCCTCCCCTGTAAGACAGGCGTTGCCGTTCGCCCCGCTGGGAGCCCAACCAGCAGCATGGCGTTACCTCTCCCCCCGCTCCCCCAAAACCAAGCATGGGTTTGACTCGCACCACAGCTTCCCGGTGCCAGCGTGGCTTCAGAAATCCGGCCAGATGAGCCACCACAGCCGCCAGCACYGGCTACTTGATGCAAACCAGGATTTTATGTAGCACAATTTAATTGCAGCTGCCCCTAAGTTGCTACGATGGGTGACAACCACTCCAGCAAAAAGGTTTTTCAGTATCTTTTCCTCGCCCGTTAGAGGCTCTTGGGACCCTTCCCCGCCAACACCAAGGTATTGCTGCTGCTGCACAAGAACCAACCTTGATGGCTTCACCCAATTAAAGTGTTTTGATAACAAACAGCCACACTGCGCCTGGATCCACACAGTGGCTCCCCTTAAAGCCATTATGTTTTGGGAGGGATTTGCCATCTCCCTGCCTGGTCCTGGGGACATCCCAGAGCCCCCAGCCTCGCTCCCCACCGGGATGGATGAGGTGTCTGTCCCCAGAGCTCGGCACGGCCCCGTCACCTCTGTAGAAGATGTTCTGGTCCTTGTAGGTGAAGTAGCCTCCGGAGGACCTCCAGGAGAGGAGAGCCGGGGAGAGCTTGGGGGGCGGGATGTGCAGGTAGACGGCGAGGAGGGGCACGCTCAGCAGCCCCACCTGCACCCACCACTCCTTCATCCTGCGGGAGAGAGCGAGGCGCCTGTCTACCGGGATTTGCCCCATAACCCCCACGTCCCCATAACCCACCCCAATGTCCCCATAACCCCCATGTCCCCATAACAACCCCCATGTCCCCATAACCCCCCCGTCCCCCTAACCCACCTCCAAGTCCCCAAAACCCCCACATACCCATAACCTACACACCCCCAGGGTGGCAGGTCCATGACAGAAAGTGGTCACTGCAGTCAAGGTTAGGGGGTCTGAGGGGGGATGTGGGCCCCATTGGGGGTGTAAGGGGRGACATGGGCCCCATTGGGGTTCTGAGGGATGGATGTGGGCCCCATAAGGGGTCTGAGGGGGAGTGTGGCCCCATAGGAGGTCTGAGGGAGGACATGGGCCCCACTGGGGGCCTAAGGGGGGACGTGGGCCCCGTGGAGGGGCTGAGGGGGGACATGGGCCCCATAGGGGGTTTGAGGGGAAGTGTGGCCCCACAGGGGGTCCAAGGGGGGACATGGGCCCCATTGGGGGTCTGAGGGGGGACATGGGCCCCATAGGGGGTTTGAGGGGGAGTGTGGCCCCATAGGGGGTCCAAGGGGGGACATGGGCCCCCTTGGGGGTCTGAGGGGGCACATGGGACCCATAGGGAGTTTGGGGGGGGATGTGGCCTCACTGGGGGTCCGAGGGGGAACGTGGGCCCATAGGGGGTCTGAGGGAGAATGTGGCCCCACAGGGGGTTTGAGGGAGTGTGTGACTCCACTGGGGGTCTGAGGGGGGACGTGGGCCCCACTGGGGGGCTGAGGGGAGACATGGGCTCCATAGGGGGTCTGAGGGGGGACGTGGGCCCCACTGGGGGGCTGAGGGGGTGTGTGACCCCACTGGGGGCTGAGGGGGGACGTGGGCCCCATTGAGGGCTGGGGGTCAAAGGGAAGCCAAAGGTGGGGGGAGGGGCGCCAAAGCCCCGCCCACTAGGCCACACCCCTCAATAAGCACCGCCCCACCACAGCAAGGCCACGCCCCTATGAATAAGCCCCGCCCCTCGACCCAACCCCGCCCCTCCAAGGGCTAAGCCTTGCCCCCAGCAGGCCCCGCCCCTCGGGGCAGCACTTGCCCCCGCAGGCCACGCCCCCTCCCCCCGTGCGCCCCCTCCCCTGAGGCGGCAGGCCACGCCCCCCGGCGGCGGTGGGCGGAGCCTCCGCACCTGGCGGAGCCGCGTGGCGGGCGGGCGGGGGGGACCGCGCGCGCCTCACCTGCCTCAGGTGCTTCGGCCGCGCGCCGGCATGGCGCTCCGAGGGCGGGGCCAGTGCCCGGCCCCGCGCATGCGCCGCCCGGCCTCCCTCCCCGCCCCCCGCGAGGGGCGGGGAGCAGCCCCGCCCCCCGCTTCCCGCGCGTCACGGCGCGTGCAGCCGCGGCGTCCCCCGTTGCCCGGCGACGATTGAGCCCTGTCAGCCGCTCGCGCCCCTACGCGGCGTCTGATTGGCCGCGGGCGCGACGGGCGGCCAATCGGGGCGGGGGTTGTTGCGAGGTGGGACGCCAGAAGCGGACGGCGCGGTGGGCAGGCGGGAGGCAGGTTGGGTGTCTGCTGCGGGAAGATGTCGAGCAGGAGGAGCGTCGGGGACCCGGAGGTGGGATGAGGGGCCCTTCCCCTCGCCGTCACACTCCCGCCGGGAGCGGGGGGGCCGGGAAGCGGCGGTGGCGGCGGCGGCCTCCTCCTCCTCCCCCCCTGAGGGGGGGAGCCCTGGGTGGCCCATGGGGCGCGGGGTCCCCAGCGACCGGGGCGTCCCTGGGGGCTGCGGGATGCGGGGACCGATTCGGTGGGGTGCCTGGAGGGCTGGGGGACTCTCGGGGGGCTTCAGTGGGCCGGTGCAGGCGTGACTCGGGGCGGGGGGGGGAGAGGTTTCCTGCGGCCCCTGGAGCCGGGCGTGCTCCGGGTGAGTTGGGGGTGGAGAGAGAAAGGGAGAGAAATTCGCCGTTTGAGGCTTTAAAGTGGCGGTTTGGCAGGGATTTAATATCGAGTTGAAGATTGAGAGGTCTGTCCTTCTGCCTGAGAGCAGAGGATGTCTGAGAGGGTGGCTGTGGTCTTGCTGCTCTTTTTGCTGTCTCTTAGAGCTCTTCAAATTGCCTTTTCTGTTAACGTTTTTTTGCCTTTAAAACAAATACGTGGCTGTATATTGACTTCCTCTTATCTTTTCCTTTTTAAAACAGTATTTAACCAGGCGCATCCCTCAGAATCCCAGATACCAACACATAAAAACCCGCCTGGATACTGGTAAGTGAAATCGTTGTAGGATAAAAACACCAAACGTGGATGTAGGAGTATACAAAAATACGCTGAATGTCTTAACTGCCTCTGTCCTGAGCTGCTTTACCCTGGATACTGTGCAGCTATGTCAGAACTCGCATTGCAATTATGATGTGTCTCACCTTATCATGTCAGGCTCTGTTGTGACAGTTCCCATAGAAATTACTGGTCTTGGAGTTTCTGTATGTGGGCTTTTCTTGTATAAACTAATATCCTGACAAGGGTGTAATTCAAGATAATTATTTGGGGGGTGTCTTTGGGGATTTTTTTTGTTGGTAAAGCAGTTGAATTTTATCCAGTAAGACCTGCCTATAGTCTCCACACAAAAACGTTGGGGAAGGGAGACGGTGTGGCCATAGTTGTGGTTGAAGCAGTGTGTCGGAGGCAGGGTTTGAATACAAAGGTTGGTATTCAGGACCTGATTTTAGGTCCCTTAGAGGGAGGGCTGTAACGTACTGACTTTTAGGTAGTGACTTTCTGAAGGTGATGACTTTGTTCTCCAAAGCATCATCAAAACAACTTACGCTTTTAAGTAGAGAGGGCTTGGTGTGGAACTTATAAATGGGAAGGGTGCTACGAGGCTGGTTTTTTTGCAAATATCGCTGTTCTGACTAGCAGGGTTTGAATACTTTTGTACCCTTTACTGAAAATCCTGTAAAATAAAACTCAAGTGCGTTCTGTAGAACTGAAATAGTGCTGGGAGTATATGCAGAAGATTTGAGCTCCTTCTGGTCATGAACATTCACAGTGACTTCCCCTCTCCAGTACAGGGGCTTTAAGCTACGGAGCGCTGCCTGTTCCTAGAGGCTGTTGGCAGCTGGGGTCCAGCACGTCCTTTGACTGACTTGGCTGTTTAGCTTGGCCTTCCTTGCAAGACAAAAGCACTAAGGGGAAAATCATGTTACTTTTTGATTTATGGCTGCCTTGTATTGTYGTGGGGAAAGAGGATCTACAACAAACGTTTGTTATCATAGCCTGATCTTTTTCCTTCAAAAAAAAATTTAAGACTTAATAGTGCTGAAGAAAATCACTAATAAAACAATTGTAACAAACGGATTGATTTTTGTTGTTGTTACAGGAAACAGTTTAACAAAATACACTGAGAAGTTGGAAGAGATCAAAAGAAGTGAGTATCTGGAGAGGAGCAGAATGTAACTTGCAGTGGGTTAGTTCAAAACTGAAAGAGCATTGAGGAGCTGGTTTGAATCCCGGGCCCTCCATTTGCTTGGAAATCTCCAGTCCGATGATTCCCACAGCCGTTTACAGGAATGAATTGTAGGAACACGCAGCAGTAGGCTAGAAAGATGCTTCTACCTTGATTCTTTGCTGGGCACATTCCACTTTGTCCTGCACCATATTTCTCTGTCTCTCACAGTGCTTTACAGATTTAACTTAAGATACCAGGCAGGCAGGTCTAGGAGTCTTTCCAGATCCTTCTTTGTGCAAATTTTGTTATTGAATGGAAACCAGGCAGGAAGAGGTTCTCTGGATTAAGAARACTAGACTAGACTAGACTCATCTGGGAAGAGTCAGACTGCACTTCTGAGACTTTATTTCACTTCTAGGTAACAAAATGATTGAGCTTGAGATCTTTTACTTTTGTATAATTGTAGCATACTTAGACTTCTATTAGAATACTCCAGGACAGGAAAGAGACAAGCTCATTCCTGTGTAACTCATTGATTTTACCGGAATAACATTGTTTACCAGAATAACATTGATGTTTTGAAGACTTTGGGTCATTCAGGCTAATGAAAGCCTAGCTGATTTTTATTTCAGTCTGTTTTCCCACTGAAAATAGGCTTTTTTAAAAATTCTTACTAATAAAGCTAACGTTTTACTATTTTATTTTCACATAGAGAGCCAGGAAAGCTATTCAACCCAAAAGCTGCATTTGTTGATGTGAAAGAAAAATTGTCCCCATTAATGAGGATTAATTAGGATTTTGAATGTTCAGTTTTAGTTCTTAGACCCACCGACTGTGTTCCTCTAAGGTGGTAGTGTTCATATGATAAGGGAGGTCACTAATCTGCCACGTGAATATATTTGTGCTTGGCTTTGTGCAAAATGGTTCTTTGTTGCTGGTTTGTTTGTTGTTTTGTTTTTTTTTTTTAAACACCACAGGTCTTTGGGGAAAATCAAGAGAGAACCTTGCTTTCCAAAGTCCTCTGTTGACGGACTAAGATTTCAGTGCTTAACACTGGATTGCCATCGCTTTTTATCTGTGCCRAAAATCTTGTTGTATGGGTCTAGTTGGTTTTCAATCTCTGCTGTGAATCTCATTTCGTTTCATGTAGGAGTTCTTTTGTTTAATTGTGGTTCTGGAGTCCAGGAGAAACTTTCTCATTATATTTGGGCTGAATAGGCACCTTGTGTTCCCAGGCAGTTTAGAAACTTCTCCCCCTTGATTTCTCATGGATAGATGACACCGTTTGGACACAACTTTAAATACCCAGTACAGGCAACTCTCTGTCTCTTGTGTAATATGAGAGAGTGGGACTTAATACTGTGAGCCTGCTGTGAAATCAAAAATGATAAGAGAGCTGGAACCACGGTCATTTGTCCTTTGGAGGACTGACTTGAGGAGAGACACCAAGTCTCTTCTCTTTCTCTGGTGTTGCTTCACTCATTTCCAAAGCCCTGAGGAGCACATCCTTGAATACACAATAATTACAGCTTCAGACCAGTTCACTGAAGCAAAAAATGTCAGAAAATTCGAATGGACTTTCCAGGACAGAACCGGGTACGTCGTGTTGCTTTTGTAGTCGGAAGCAGCACTTCTTCTGAACTTTCTGATAACTGCTGGGGAGGCTCACGCAAGCATTCAGATTGGTTTGTTCCAGGTCAGGCTTTGTAATAACAACAGTTTTGTTTTGGTTTTTCTTGTTGATAGAAATAATTTAGGGCAGTAAAGGCAAGTTCTAGGTCATAAAGGCTTGTTCTGGAGTAAATAATCCTTGCTTGAGGTGGGAGGAAACCATCCAGTAGCTGTATTGTATGAGCACTGTGACAACGGTTCTGCTTTGTCAGTGTTTATGTACATCCAGCACTTCATAAGCTTTGCTGCTTTTATTTGACCGTCTAAATTAAGTTTCTTTCTTGCTCTTCATGTGACTGAAGGGCTCTTTTTGTCCATGACTGGGGAGTTTTAATCAAATGATGGACATGGGCTACATGCGGATTTTGTGTTGGGCAGATGAAATGGGCTGTATAAAAGATAATTGTTGCTGTTATTTCCGAGTTATAAAGGGAGGCTTTAGCAACCTGAGCTTGAGGCTTGAAACCAGGTGGTTTTGCAAGAACCACGAGGGTCATTTTCATGTTAATTGACATTCTGAAATCTAGTTTATGTGCAGGTCTTGTACTTCAGACCTATGGTTTGGAAGCTGTAGTGCACACTGCAGTGCACTGGGGTATTTTGGATGGGCTCCTTTTTTCTAAGGCAAGTTGTTTAGTAGCAAGTAGGGATTTGCTTTGCAGCTTAATAAACATTATGTAGGGTAGGATGTTGAATTTGGGAACTCCGCTTGCTCTGAATGCTGAAAATTAATTGGCCTACTTCTGCAGGCAGTGTATTTAAGAGGAAAGGATAGGAATAAAAAAAAAAAACTAGAAATGAAAGCTCACAATATCTCTTCTTGTGTCAGTTCTGCTACCGTAATGTGCCCGTTGGCTGTGTACGGGGAGAATCTTGTCTGAGCAGAATGTCTGTCAGGAAGCGTGTCATCACCGCTTGTATTGGGAAGAGATATCAGCCTGCAGCGTTTGCGTGGCTCCTTCCCTAAACACATGTTGGCTTGAGAGTTTCCATAAGCTAATTTTGTGGTAATTTTTTGTGTGGTGGTTACAGGAATATGGATTGGAGCCCTTCCCCCTTCTCCCCCATCTTCCCTTGCTTAAGCTATGGAGCATTCAGCAGATGGTTTTGGAGGATTTAGAATTGCTTAACTGGCTGGATTTGATGAAGGTCCTGTTCTCCGTTGTTAGCCCTCTTAGCTGAACAGCTGGAGAGAGACCGGTTTGGAATATCCTCTAACRGTTACTAAAATTGTTAGAAAAATGCAAAGGATTTTTCTTTTTTAAAAAATAAAAATCAGTGACTTAAGAGGTGGAGCCTAGTAAGGGAGGAGGAGGAAGAAAAGGAAAGAAAGGAAAGGAGGAGGAAAAGAAAAGAAAGGAGGAGCAATTTTATTTTTTTGAGAGAGCTTAGATTCATTAGAGCATGGCTTCAAGAGCTGCATGCAGGACTCAGTTACAGCTGCAGTGCTTGACACAGGAGGAGTTTTGTTCATCTTCTTTGCCTTTCCCTGCCAGTGCAGGATTGACTTGCCCCCCCCGCTTCTGCTGTCTCCTTTCTAGCTATAAATTTCCCAAAGGATGAGGCTTCCATTGCTTTCCGTGGGAGGCTATTTCATATCAAGATGTTCCTACTGATACTCATCTTAGCTTCTCTCTCCTACTACATTCACCCTTTTGTTTCACACTAGAAGACTTCTCTTTTCCTGGTGTTCACGCATCTCGAGTATCTGTATGCAATCAGACTTCCATCCTTGTCATCGCTTACTTAGCACTGTTAATCTCTGCTCTGGTTGTTTGCCAGTCATTCCAACAGACCGCTCAGTTTTCTTGCTGCCTAAGCTTTGTCTTCAGGCTTAAGGCTCAATTAGTCCAGTTTCTCCATAGCAATTATGTGTGCTTCAAGCTGGTATCCGTGCCGATCTGCTGTTCAGTTTTCTGCGTTGAACACCTTCTGTCAGTTATCCATTCCTTCAGATATCCGTATCAGCAAATTGTAGGAATTGGAATGTAATTGTCAGATAAAGTAAGAAAACCTGGAGCATTTTAATTGGGAAGATTAAACATACATGTTTAGCTTAATATTTGAAAAGACATAGTCTGAGATACAGTGCCCCTGTGCTCTGATTCTGCTGTAACTTACACAAATTAAAAGTTCAGGTAAATTAAATCTTTTGGTTTAAGAGGCTTTGCGACCGTAGCGGGCTTCAAAGAACAGCAAGCAAGGTGATAAGTTCATGAAACTGCTTCCTTCCCCCAGCAAGAACAGAAAATACAAAGTAATACAGATTTGCGTCTAAAAGCAGCTAAATCTGCCTTCTCCACTTTAATCGTATCTGGACAAGGTCTCTCTTTATAGGTAGTACACTTTTCACAAAGTCTTCAGGTTTACTGCTCCGATCCTTCAGCGCAAGCTTAGTGCCCAGGAATCCCGCCTTGTTGGAGAAGAGAGTCTACGAGAATAGCTGGGACTAAGCCTATCGCCTCGTATTTGTAAAAGCTGGGAATTAGCTGAAAATTTACATTGTCCTCTTCTGTTTTGTTTTTGAAGATTACAGATATAAAAAGGATGAGCTATTTAAAAGACTGAAGGTGACTACTTTTGCCCAGTTGGTATGTATAGTTCCCTCTCTGGCCTCTGAAAGTTGTTATCTTTTGTGAACAGCATTTTTGCTTTGTCTAAAGCCTTTTATGTAGTTATGTAGCCTTAGCGTGTAATTCTTCTGTACTGGCTTCTTCCTGCCCTCATAGATTTCCCTTAATAAAAGCAAACCATTCAGGCCAACGTTTTCAGAGTAGTCAAACGCTTTTAGTTGCAAATTGAAGTTTGTAGTGACTCTGTCTTTGAAATCTGTTCCCTATTTTTTTTCCCTTAACTTAAGAGGATCTTCAAGCCTCTTACAAAAGAAAAGGGTTATGTAAAGTAGTATTCAAATCTGATCTCATCGAGCTTTGTGTCAAGTAGTCACAGCCTGAAGCCCTCCCTAATAGTGGATTTAACTGCAGAAGATGGGAAGGTTGTGACTTCAAGGCTTTCTGCATATTTTTTTAATTAAAAAGTAATGAACCAAAATGGAAAATGGAAAATCTGATCAGTAAATAAAGAGCTGTGTGTTGCTTATATGTTGGTTCAAGAAAATCAGTAAAAACTAGAAAGAGACTCTCTAAGGAGAGAAGGAAAGGGAAGGTTAAGCTTGCRCATATCGAAGGAGTGGGTCTCTGCAGAATCATATCTTTAGTTCCCCTGGATTTTTAAGACCGATTCTGTGACTCACTGGTGTGGTGAACTGATTTAKTATGTGAATATCTCAGGTCTGCTCTCACAGGCTGATTAACCATGTGCGATTTTATCCAATGTAGTATATGTTCTGAAATATTTCAGTGACTGAACTTCATAAAAGTCAGAAAACATTCTGGTATTTAATATTGCCAGCACAGCATACCTAGCTTTTCTTTATTCTAAGGCTGAGCGTTCTTTTTTTTTTGCTACAATTTTCATTTAATAAAAGGACACACTTGCAGTACAGGCATCATATATGCACCTATATGTGACCTTGAAGTCTGGTAGAAGTTGCATTGAGTTAAATGTGTTTTGGCTTGAGGATTGTTTTTCCTTAAGCTGATCCTGCTCTCTTTCATTGACAGCAGTGCATGCGTATCAAGGTATTGTTGCTTGCTTTTGTTACCTGCAGGTCATCCAGGTTGCCTCTCTATCTGATGAAACCTTAGAAGTGACAAATGAGGAGATCCACAAGCTGGAAGGTAACGATATTTATTGTAAGCACAAAGAGAAAGAGCTGTAGATCACTGTCATATGGTGAACTGTGTCCTGACAGACATAGCTGACTATTCAGCAAGTCTTTTAATCGGGAGGAAAAAATAACTTAACCTGTGGCCTGCAGCCATTCCACTTTGGGAACAGAAACACTCCTAAAACAGAAAGACTTGCAAATAAGAAAGGCCTAGTGCTGCCAAGTTTATTGTAGTAACTCAGTAGATATCACGCATCAAGGATTACGTTTTTATTGAATTCTTAAAATGAGATCTTGAGCCCTTAAAAATCATATGGCTCTCTATTATTTTTAGTATGAGGCTCTCGGTAAGTCATCCTTATAAGAGGATGAAGATAAGGCTGTCTTTAAGAGACACACTTTCTTCTAAGAATAGAAACTGGGCTTAAAACCTGCTTGTTTATTTCCTGCAGCATTTTAACTCTTTGTACCCTGTTCTCTCCCCAGATGGTGATTCTGCTGCTCCAGATGCAGATGCTGAACTCACGGCAGGCACAAATGGGAAAGGAAGCCCCGATGGGACACCTAGTCCGGTCCTGTTCATAAACAACACAGGAGCTGGGGAATCCTATCGGTCCACGCTGCAGAGGTGCCTGACACACAATTTTCTTCGTGTCTTAGCAGATAATTTTTTTTACCCAGCTAGTTATTTTAAATTGCTACTAGTGGCTTTACATTGTATTTCTCATTAAAGCCTGATTTTGCAGGTCCAGGGATGTGAGCGAGAGAGAGGGTTGGCAGGTTTTCCTGTCTGAATGAGTTTGGTTTGCGGCTGTAACCCAACACTGTTGCTATCTGATGATTGTCTAAATGGCTGACAATGAAATATGTTTGTGGGATTTGATCCAGGTCCCTGGATTCAAGAATTCATGTTATAAACTGCTCTGGTAAACTCAGTAATGTGCCTTCCTGATGATCTTAATAGATTGTCCTGTGATTGAGAATAAAAGTCCAATTTCCAAACCCAATACATCACTAGTCAAGGTCAGAGATACCAGGAAGACACTGTAAGAGGAAGCTTTGTCTCAGCCCTTCCCTTCTGTTACCATTTGCAAAGGTACAACAAGAGTTGACAGGCTGGCCTGACAGACTTGGCCATCGCGTATCAAAGCCATCAATTTAGTGACCACTAAGAGTATCTGGAGGTTTCTGTTCATGTCCTGGGTCCAATCTGGTGATGAAATGGAAATCCTCTGCATAGCACTGTAGATGACTGACAGTTATTTACTGTGTCTGACTTGCTAAGATCTCAACGTTGGCAGCTTCTTAGAATTATTCTCCCTCACCTCAGAGTCACTTATGACATTGAATAAAACTCCCGGACTTGACTGATCCAGAAGAGTACAGTATGTTCACATAGCAAAGCTGTACTCTGTTTATTTTTTATATTGATAAAAATGAAATCGGTCTCTTACCATGCACTGGAAAGCCTGAAATAGACTGTCTTGGTTTTTATGTGGTGTCTGGCTGTACTGGAACATAAATGGGCTATTGGAACAGTCAATGGAAAACCACTCTGACCTGGTGAAGAGGTTCGGAAGTGTTCAGAGTGAGAGCTTGCACCATAACCTCCTCTTTCCTCTTGTAGTTTGATAAGTGGCGTTGGTGAACTGGATATAGAAAAAGATGCTCCAAAGAAAGTGGACACTCCAAAGAAAGTGGACGCTGAGGCTAAAGACATGCCTTATCCCGACTGCCCCTTCCTGCTTTTGGACGTACGAGACCGAGATGCATACGACCAATGTCACATTGTTGGAGGTGAGGAGGCCAGAATCCCACAGCAGCCTAGTGTTGGCTGGGGTTGTATACTCAGCTTTTTGTGTCATATTCTGGCTRGCTTCATTTTTTCCCCGAAGGTGGGACATCATTTGGGTGCAGAATGTTGTCGGCACTCATCCAGTACACCCATCTTTCCTGGAAAGGGATGAGGGGACTGAGCTGATGTTAATCCCTTATTCAGTGGGTTTTTCAAGTCTGTTGAACTCTAACAGGTCTGTGTCAGTTGTATTCCAGGTTGTGTGATGGTTGGTGTTCAGCTGCTGTATGATTTTTCTCTCTCTCTCTCTCTCTCTCCCCTCCCCCCCCCCCCTTCTCCTCTGCAGCTTATTCCTACCCTATTGCAACACTGTCTAGAACCATGAACCCGTATACAAATAGTATTCTGGAATATGTATCCTTTACATATAAAGTGCTGGAATCAAAGAAAAAAAAAAGGAACTGGGGGGATGTTGGTGGGGGCTTCGAAAAACAATTGGAGCTATAGCAGTCACTGTGACCGGGACAATGCTTAACCAACAAAATCTGGGGATTTCAAGGAGGGTGGAAGAGGAGGTCCTTTACGCTGGCTGTGATTACCTGGAGTGGCTCCACTGCCACCATCAGATGCTGGATTCTAGTTCCTCAAGGCTGTAACACCTCTTGACTCCAGTGGGAGCTGCCTGAATTTGGCATTTCTTGGGATTTTGGCTGCTGGAAGGCAAAGTCATACTTGGGCACCCGTCCCCCCCTGTTGCTGGAGTGCTGGGCTTCTTGAAGGATGCATTCATCAAATCCTTTGGCTTCTTCTCAGCACCTTGATGGGGATTGGCTTTTCTCTGGAGGACAGAAAGAGGATTATTAGCTAGGATTAGGCTGATAATTTCCTGGGTTGTTAGCTTGTGAGGGCTGCAGGGGAGGGGTGAGATTGTAAACGAAGGTGCTTCTTGCTATTGCCTGTTACTAACCAATCTTTAAAACACTGGTGGACACTTGCTGCAGCGCCTGCACTCCAGTGGGGATTAGGCTGTGTCCTTCCAGAGTCTGGCAAGCCCCAGCTACTGAAAAATCAGTTTTAAAGCACCGGTGAAGGGAAGGCATTCCTGCCTGATACTCACAAATCAAGTAGGGAGTCTCTCAGTCTCCAGTCCCATTTGTTTGTGTCCCTTCTTCTTTCTAAAAGGTATTAACGATCACCTTAAGTTTACAAATGAATCCTTAGCTCTTCTACCTATCAGAAAAATGCACATGGAAAAATTATCATTTTGTATGACAATGATGAGAGGTTAGCCAGCCAGGCTGCGACAACCATGTGTGAGAGGGGCTTTGAGAACTTGTTCATGTTATCTGGAGGTAAGTGGGGATGGGCAGGACTCCCTGAGATCTCAGGTGGGTCGATCGAGAGCAGAGAGCAAGGGTTGTGTGAGCTGGAGACTGGAAAGAGCTGGATAGTCAGTTCTGTCAAGTGTTTTACTTGGGACTGGTAAAATCACTGATCCCATCTTAGCTGGTGGTCACTGATAACGTGTGATCTGTATGTCTGCAGGCCTGAAGGTCCTTGCACAGAAGATCCCAGAAGGACTGATCACTGGCTCACTCCCTGTGTCCTGCCAGGTGGCAGCTCCCACTGGATCTGCCCGGAAAAAGACCTCTCCCAAAGTGCCACCCGCACGTGCTGAGAATAAATGGAGATTTTCTGCAGATGATCTACAAAAGATAAAGTACTACCTGGAAGAGGAGCATGTTCCTTCAGACACTGCCAGTAAGACTCCAGGAAAATGCTGCAGCCGCTTTCTGTATCTCTTGAGCCTGCCCTGCAGCAGTTCTCTGCTTTGCTCTATTCTCTCCATGAGATTGCTGGGAGAGGGAGAATTTTTTTCCAAACTGACTGAGAAGATCCACCAAAAGATGTGCTATGCTAATCCCAGAGGACTTAAATCTTATATAGCTACACGATGGCAAAATCCTGGGCCTGCTGAGGTTGGGCATATACCATTCTGCCCACTATATTTAAATGTCTTTAGTTTTTACTGGTGATTAGTAGGTTCTTCAAATTCTTAGGCCTGCACAGCTAGATAGAGACTGCCCAGAACCCTGCACTGAATTATTCATGGGTCTATATGTTTACAGTGAGAGCTGGAGAGACAGCGAAGGGCAACAGATCATTTGGGTGTCCTTGTGCTCCGTCACACACACAGCTTCTGATCTTTGGGTTTTCTTTTTTCCACAGGCCGTCTTAGCCGTGGTTCTTCAGGCCGYGATTCCAAGGTGACAACCGTGAGGAGCAGCCCCAGTCTCCCCAGCACCACTGGCAACATGGGATTCCTCACTGCTCGCTCGCTCAGCAGGAGCAGCCTCCAGAACAGGCCATGGAAATAAGCAGCGGTGTTTTCTTCCACTGAATAAATGAACGTCCAGGTTCTGGGAACCCTGAGCAGTGCAGCCGGTTTGTTGTTTTAGGAATCCGCAGAGAAAAGCAGCGGTGGTATATAAATGGCAGCTCAGGTAAGGCTGGGGGAGCTGGATCAGTTGATGTTTTGTAGAAGCAGGAACGGTATCGCTTTGGCAAGGCTGACTTTTAGGTGCAGTGTCAGGACAGAGTTAATATAACTGATTTTGTAGAGGAAGGAGGAAACCGGTAGTAAAGCCTGTGAAACGGTTCTGCAGAGCTTGTAGTTCAGACAAATGAATTTGTGTCTGTAACAAATACTCCCTCTGTGCTGTGCCCGGAACCACAGACTGTGTGAACAGGAGAACACACGTGAAGGTAAATGGGCCAGAAATCATCTGTGAGCAAAAGTAGCAGAGATACAGACATTCAGTAACTTGCCAAAATGTTGGAGAGAGGATTCCGTAAGTTGTTGTGGTTTGTTGTTTTGTTGTGGTTTTTTTTTTTTAATTTATGTTAATGAACAGAAGTATTTGTAATAAAGTTGGTTTTGGAAATAATGCCCAGCGTGGCACTGTAACCTGATGGTCATGTTTACTCATGGACAGTTTGTGAAACAATTCTGTATTTTTAAAGGTGAGCTGGAGGAGAAAATAACTGTGTTTTCCCTCTCTCCTCMTTTATTGTCTAGGTTTGGCTTTTAACTGTGCTTTTTCTGCTTTGTTCCTTGCCATGGTTACAGAGAGCTACTGTGTGGTGTTTTTGGTTCTAAATGAGATTAAATGAGAGAGTAAGGCTGCCAGATGTGCTGAGCAGGGTTTTAGCTGACATGTCTTAGGGCAAAATGATCTGCTGTGCCTCTCTTCTTGGTGTGCACGCAGAATGTCTCCTTAGTTCCACTGCGTACCGGTGGTTTGCTCCTTTTCCAACTTGCCAGAGCAGGTTGCTGGTCACTGGAGCTGGAGAAAACTACGACGTACATGGAGGAGCCAGTCACGCTTCTGCTGACAAGGCTGACTTCCCTAACCATCGTACAGGCAGCTGTGAGTCGAGGTTAGGAGGCAGAATGTCATTTTTGCTTCATAAAATGCTTTTGTGACGTTTGGAGGCAAACTATATTCTTCAGTGGAGCAGCAAAGAGTTCTGCAGTTCCAGTGCCTGACAGAGTTTGGAAATTTATTCCCAGTTACGCCCTTGCCAGTGTTTTTTGAGTAGCTTCTTTAAGGTTAGGGTGGCTAAAGGGAAATTTTCTTCTGCCCTCTCACCAGGGTCCCTAAAACAGCAGGGACCATGAATCTGGGAACTGAACAGGGCACGAAGATTTCATAGAAAACGAATATCACAGCTTTCATCAAATCAGTGTTTCCACCATACCAGTATTGGCTGGGTGACCTAGAAATCATCTGAAACTACCCAGTGACAAAGCAGAGTTGCGTACTAGAGACATCTTAGGTGGTTACAGAGAGATCCTGCTCTCTAGCCTTTACCTACAGGATTGCTCAGCTTGGTCCAGCTTTGGCTTCTTGGTCTTGTGGTTTTTGTGTGTGCCTCTTTGGGTTTCGGTGGGGTTTTTTCCCCCTTTTTGAAGTAGACAAATAATCTTCAACAAACCCCAAAATTCACCAGTGGTACAGATCATCAGGGGATAATTYTGGTTAAAGGGCAAGGTGAGAGAAATTGCACATGATTTCCAGTTTGGCAGTTTAAGACTCAGCATCCCTGAGCACATTTATCATGTTTATTGTGTGTCCATGAGTCTTAAATCAGAGGAGTGCTGATACATGGCAGTCTCATTCTGATGAGAGCCGTAACCTCAGTCCTCTCCAGAGAAGAGTGAGGTGATAGGCACAAACCTCTGATGCTGTGTAGGGATCCCCCGGAGGGAAAATAAGGGGAGAAATCAAGGGGCATAGCGCAGAGCCAGCATTTAAAATGTACTGGAAAAAGTACTTCAAAGAGCTGAATGTCCCTGTGTGTTCAAATACATATCTCTATTTTTATGTGTAACAAAATCTGATTACAGGGGGGTAACTTAAAGCTCCTAGCTTCCCAGCATCACTTCTTGAGAGAAAAGTGTTTATTTACATGGTCTGAGCCCAATGCGAGAGCCACAGGGACCTGGTTCTTGACCACACTCTTCTTCACTCACAGCCTTAGGAAGCTGACTCACCTCTTGGGGCTTTAGTTGCTGAGTGGCGATGCTATTAGGTGGCCTAATAAAATAAATAAAAGCTAAATAAAGATTTCAAAGAAGTTTGGTACTGAAGCATCGCAGAAATGCCACATTTAGCTTTGAACATATAACGTGGCTCATGCAGCTGCGTAGTCTGATCTTGATGTCCTGAGTCCGCTGCTCCTTCCTGCTCTGTACGTCACCTCTGTTTTTGTCGTCATGAAATAAAAACATTGAACAAAGCAGCATCTCCTGCATAATTCAGTTGGTAGCTTGCCTAGGCTGGTTGGCTGAAAAATGAAGCTACCCGATTGATTTAGCCGAATGTGCACAGGAGAGGTGAGAGCCAAAAGAGCCATTTATTACATGCTTGAAAGACAGGGACCGGCACAGCACGCAGGGTCCCACCAGTGTGCGAGTAGGAGATCTTTCAGCTCTGTGTATAAAATGCATCAGTCTGAAAACAGAGATGAGAGTAGTGGTCGTTGTGTTGGCTTAAAGTCCTGATTTTGCTATCCAGTTGTGGGAGACAGATCCGAAATCCTTGGGCTGTGTGAAAACCTCCTTCTGAAATGGATGGACAAAACTAGTCTGAGCTGTTTGAGGTCCTCCAAATCCAGGGCATCAAAGGAAGAACAGAATGTACTTTCCCCGTCGTCTTGATGGATTTGTATGTTTTTGGACTCTTGACTTGGTATTGTTTGAAGGATAGAGTCAAACTCTATAGAGTCTGGGAGTTTTAATTGTTTAATAAAAACTAAATGACACCATATGGCTGAGTATTTCTTTTCAGTTTGAGCTTTGACAGCTAACGGAGAGCATGGAACGGCATCTGCAGAAGCTGGAAGTTGGCAGGGGCTTGGCTCCCTTTTCCCAATGGGATTGATTGCAGCAGGTGAGGAGGGACCTTTCTACCAGTGCTGCAAGTTGGTGTTCAACCACAAAAATAAGCAGAATAAATCATGCTAACCCAATTGTCTCCTGTCCTAGAGCCACTCTGGCCCCTGGGAGGGCTGGGGAAGGTGGGCACCCCTCCTGCCAGCACAGCTGCGGTGTCTGAGGTCTCTGCTTGCCCACTAAGTGTCAGACTGAGCCTCTTCCCCTTCCAGAGCAGAGGGAAAACAAGTGCCTTCCTTTCTTTTGCGTCTCACTATTTTCATGCCCTTTTAATCCCCTTTTCGGGCCACTGGGCTAGTGCGTGCTGTTTATGTTGGCTGCCGCCACGTGCACCCGCAAGAGCGCTGAGTCAGTCTCCGAAAAGGCTTTTCACCATGATTTGGAAAAAGGGAAAACAACAAAAGGCATTTCTCATCCTTCTTTACATTTATTTATTGTGTTCTTTCCCCTCCCCCCCCCGCAGCTAATTCAACTGTCACTCAGCCCCTGATCCTGGTTAGTAGAGATGGTCCCGCGCGTGCAGCATGATGACCTTCAGCGCCAGCCACGTCTCCTGGGCGGTCGGGACGATCTGTTTGGCGGGGAGCAGGAACCCATAGCGCCCCGTGTCCCGCAGCTCGAAGGTGAAGGAATACTTAATGCCCTGATTGTAAGTCCAGTCGATGGTTCCTCCGCTCGCTTGATCTGAGTGGGGAAACAACGGGAGGGATGCAAAACGTTAGTCGCTCTGCGTCGTGCAGGTATTTCACGGGACCTTTTGTCTAAGCCGAGGCATGAGTGATGATTTTGGTTTATTTTGGGGGATCCACTGCTGCCCCCCGTTACTTACAGATGGTGGTGATGATGCTGCCGTACTTGTAGTTAGTGCCGTACAGAGAAGACAGAGCTGCAACTGCCTTCTTGGAAATCTGGTGCTGGGAATACACAGAAGAGAGAAATATGAGCCAGAGAAGGGGAAAGCCTGTGGGWTACAGCCTGCAGAAGAGGTTTTTTGCTCGTGCCACAGGCAAAAAGGATGCCAAAGCTCAGTAGCCTTGGCCTGGGGGAGTCCCCAGGGGCTGGCAGAGGAGCCAGGGCTTCTTCCTGGCTTGCCAATGCCCCCCTCCATGGTGCATAATGGAGGTTGCTCCTCCTTTGAGGAGGAGAGCAGCCTCGCATCATCCCAGCCCCCTTCAAGCCTCCGCATCGGCCCTACCAGTTCCTTCTGGTCAGGCACTGGGGTGCTGGTGTAGCCGTAGGGGTAGAGCAGGAGCTGGGAGTAGCTGTGGATGGAGACGAAAGCCTTGATGTTCCCGTGGTTCTTCACAAAGTCCACGATGGCCTTCACCTCGGGCTCTGAGTTGGCGTAGGGTCCGTGGTACGTCTCCGAGCAGGGGTTTCTGCTGGCCCCAGGCCCTGTGGAGAAGTGAAAAYACAGTGTGGGTGTTTGGTGGCTTTGGTGGCAGTTGGGTGGCTCAGAGAGTCACAAGGGCAAAGGGCCTTTTCCATTTTGAAGCCCAAGAGTTTTTCCCACCCCTCAGCTGCTTGGTGGCCAGTGAGGAACGCTCTTGGGGCTCCTCCTAGATGTTTGTATGATGGCTTTCATTTGTGGTCCCCACCGTGCTGGTCACTAGGGGACATCAAAGCCCTGGTGGAGCCCAAACCCACGTCTCTGCCACAGAGAGCAAATCCCATCTCTTCCCCAGGGGACATCAGTGGATCTTTCTGAGCCAGAAATGGCCTCGGAGCCTCCACCTGGAGGGTGGAAACCCCCCRCAGGGTGAATGGGAGAGCTCTGACCTCCGAAATTTGCATCCCAGTTGCGGTTGGGGTCCACGCCGATGCAAGCGGAGCCCGAGTGCCTGGACCTGGTCTTGCGCCACATGCGGTTCTGGAATGGCAGAGCCGTCTCAGCTGGTGGCCAGGGCCAGACCTCCACCAGCCTCCAGAGGACAGGGGGCTGTCATCTGGGGTGTCTAACAGGTCATGGTGGTCCCCTTCCCACCCCGTGGAAATGTAAGACAAGGAGGATTTGAGCTTTCAGAGGCCTCCATGTGCAGCACCCCAATCCTGCTCCCCAGCCCCATCCAGCGTGGCCGTAGGAGGCAGGGAGAGGAAAGCCAGGGTGGTACCTGGGTTTGGGTGAAGACAAAGCCRTCTGGGTTGGTGACGATCTCCAGGAAGATGTCCATCTTGTCCAGGATGGAGGCCAGACCTTTGTCATTCTCATGATCCAGTATAATCTAGAGAGGATGGTGGTTTGGGGTTCCCTGGTGCTGCTGGATCACTGTCCCCTCCGTGGGGTCGGCCACCTGGCATCCACAGTGGCTGCAGGACCTTGTGGCCCTTTGGGGACATAAGATGTGTCTGGGAGGTGCCCATACCTTCTTGGCAAACCAGACACCACTGGCCTGCGTCACCCATTCACGGGAGTGGATGCCGGTGTCGATCCAGATGGCCGGGCGGTTTGTCCCCCCTTTGCTAAACTGGAAGAGCAGAGAGGGGGGGGTTGGCTTTGCCCCTGGCCCCGCTCCCCTCTCCAGTCACCCTGTGAACCCCAAATCCTCACCTTGAGCACGTAGAGGGGGCGGTTCTCTGTTGACTGACCGATCTCGAGCTTGCTGACCAGGTTGGGGTTTTCGGCCACCAGCAGGTCCATGAAGGTGTAGATCTGGGGCAGAGGGATGGGGGGGAGTCACTCCCAGCTCACCCCCTGCCCTTGCTGCACCTGGAGCAAAGGGCTTTGCACAAGCAATTCCAGGATGCAATTTTCCCCCCAAAATGCCCCGAATCTTGCACTTTCTCACCTCGTCCAGGCTGTGGTAGGTGGCGTAGTCGAAGGTGTTGGTGGAGAGCGGCAGCCGGCGGTGGCTGCGAAGCATCTCCGTCCGCTCGTGGTCCACCAGTGCCTGGGGAACAGGGGACAGGATGAGACCCCGTCCCCCACCACGCTGAGACCCCATGTCTCACCCGCCTCCCCTCCGCCACCGCTGACCTGCACGTCCTCAATCATGATGGAGTAGGAGATGCCGTTGGCCTCCAGGTGGGCTTTGAGGGGCTGCAGGCTGGGGAAGGGCACGCGAACATCGACGGGGTACCCAAGGCTGCGGGGTGCCAACCAGAAATCCAGCTGGAAGGGGAAAAAGCAAGATGGGGGGGGTCAGATCCAGCCTTGGGCTGCCCCCCCCGCCTCTGTTTTGCTTTTCACCAGCTGGTCCCCATCATCCCGCATCCAGCCCCCCCCCCCAGCCCCATCCCGGCTCTACAGCGTGGTTTGGGGGGTGCAAAGCAAGGGACACAGGCCGGGGGGGTGTCCCCAAAAGCCACCCCTGCCGCTGCACCCAGTACCTGCAGCTCCTCGAGGTCCTGCAGCTCCTGCACCTTCTGCAGCTCCTCATTGCTGGTGGGGACGATGCGCAGCACCTGGTGCCTGCGGGGTCAGGGGATGCTGGGGGGTGTGGGGCCAAGCTCTGGCCCCCGCGGGTCCAGCCTAACCCCTGCCCCATCCATCCCCCTACCCTGGGGATTTGTGCTGAGCCTTTTCCCGGGGGTGTCTGTTCCCCCTCGGGGCTGAAGCAGCTCCTTCTGCCACCACCAGTGCCACCGTCCCCATCCCGGCCACCCCCCCACCAGCTGGACCCCCTACCCAACAAAAGTCTCCGTGCCAGCAGCTGCTGCCACCAGGGCAGCCAGCAGCACGAGGATCCTCATCGTCAGCCAAAAGAGCCCGTCTCGCATCCTGATGGCACCCCGGGGCCTCTTAAATCCCATCGGGATGGTGGCCCCCAGCCCRGCCCCCCCAGCTGTCCCCTTTCCCAGGGCTGTGGGAAGGCTCCGGCTGGCACCAGCCAAGGTTGGGCACCACAGCCCCACCATCCCYGCTCTGCGGTGCTCCCGGTCCCGGCCAAACCCGTCCTGGGAACCGGCCAGGGCCGTCGGTGAGTCACCTGCCAGCGGCGCAAGAGGCGGGGAGGTGCCAAAATCCCACCACCCACGGTGCTGGCTGCAGCTCGGAGCCRCAGGGAGGAAAAGGGCAAAATTGGGTCAAGAAGGTGCGAGATGAAGATTTTCACACGGAGGGGGCTTGGCAAGACGGGGACCTAAACTGTGGCCACGGTGGTGGTGGTGAGGGGGAATCGGTTTAAAGTTCGGTGTGGGACAGATGTCAGAGCGGGTGACGGTCATCCCAGGTGGCAAAAATAAAATAGCAAATGCCTGAAAGCACTTTGCACCCAGCGCTGTCCCTGAGGGTGCCCGGCGTCCCTCCTCCCAGCCCCTGGGGCAGGGATGATGGAGCAACGCTGCCCAAAAACCCACAAATCTGGGTTTGGTTGCCCAAAAACCACCCATCCCCTCCCAGGTCCTTCAGGGCTGTTGGGCCCAAAGGATGGGGACTTGTAGGGCCAAAACCATGGGGGAATGGTTTGGGGGAAATGGTTATTATGGGAATAAACACCTGCAGGGCTGGGAATCCCTTTTCACCCCTTTTTTTTTTTAAGTTTAGCATGAAAAAATAAAGGTGCCAGCCTTAAACCACAGTATCCAGGATTATTTATTGAGATGGGGGACACCACGGGAGGTGCTGGGTTCAGTACAGATGTTCCAGGACATGGACCATGATGTCCAGCAGCGCCGGCCAGGTCTCGGTAGCAGTGGGGATGATCTGGTTGCTGGGCAGGAGGAAGCCATAGCGCCCTGTGTCCCTCAGCTCGAAGGTGAAGGAATATTTCACCCCATTGTCATAGGCCCAGTCGACGGTGGTACCATCTGCCATGTCTGCCGGGAGAGGAGGGGAGATGTAATCCCAATGCTGAGCATTTGTGGTGGACATGACACCGCGGGATGAGGAAGGGACACTTACAGATGGTGTCCACGATGCTGCCGTAGGTGTATTTCGTCCCATACACAGCAGCCAAGTCATTCACTGCCTTTTTAGCCAGTTCATTCTGCAAGGGAGAGCCCAGAAGTGGTGAAACCTGGTGGATCAAGACCTTGGGGCAGCAGAAACCCCGGGGCAGCAGGGTCTAGAGCCCAGCACCGTTTCCCACCCCCTCTGCTCTTGCTTTTCCCCAAAACACCCTTAATTTTTGATGGACGGGAGGTACATCTTGCAATCGCCCTCCCTCTAAGAACCAAGTGATGGGCTTCAATGTGCAGGTTGCATCTAACGAGAGGAGCAGGGAGGGTCCTGGGATGATCCGACCTGACTCTTCCAGCAAGGCTGGCGCTTGCAGCCCCGTGTCTACATTTTGGGGCCATCTCACCAGTTCCTGGTGGTCGGGCGCAGGCGCTCTCTTGTACCCATAGGGGAAAAGCAGCATCTGGGAGTAGCTGTGGATGGAGATGACCGATTTCACATTCCCGTGGCCGCTGATGAAGTCCACAATGGCTTTTACTTCGCTCTCGGAGTGGGCATAGAGGCCGCGGTAGGTCTCAGAGCAGGGGTTGCTGCTGGAGCCAGAGCCTGGGGCATGGTGGAAGAGGCACCATGCAGAGAGGCTGCCCCGGGGAAGGGTTTCTAGCCGCCAGGTTTCTCCCCTTTAGCAGGAGGCTTCGATGCTTTGAGGCACGAGCAATGCCCAGCATGGGGACCTGGTGGCCTGGCTCTCACCTCCAAAGCCTGCATCCCAGTTTCGGTTGGGGTCCACGCCGACGCAGCGGGAGCCGGCATTGATGGACCTCGTCTTGCGCCACATGCGGTTCTAGGAGCAGATGGGGACAAGACCGTCACAGGGATGTGAATCCCCCCGCCTTGGGGGACAGATGATGCCCTCCTGCCCAAGCATCTCTGGGGATGGGAGGAAACCACCTCCAACCCCTCGCCATCCCGCATGGGAAGAGACATCCCTCCCCACCCAAAAACCGTGGCCAGCCACGGTTGCCGGAGCCAAGCGCTGGGACAAGTTCCCCCCCGCAGTGTCCCCACRCTCACGGAGCTGTGGGTGAAGGCAAAGCCATCGGGGTTGGTGATGATCTCAAAGAAGATGTCCATGCTGTCCAGGATGGCGGTGATGGAGGGGTCCTGGCCRTACTCCTCGGCGATCTGCATGGGGAGGGGAGCGGGAGCTGCCTCGGTGCCCCTCGGGGACGAGGGATGCCACCAAGCGGCACCACAGGGAGGTGTTAAAAAAGGGCTGGGGTCTCATGTCCCAGGGCATGTGGTTACCTTGTTGGCTGTCCAGATGCCGGTGGCTTGCGTGATCCATTCCCGCGAGTGGATGCCGGTGTCCAGCCAGATGGCCGGCCGATTCGATCCCCCGGTGCTGAACTGCGCAGAGAGGGGGGATTACAGCCCCGCACCCTCCCAGGGCAGGGCAAGGCGAGCGTGCCCGCGGTACCCACCTTCAGCACATACAGGGGTCTGTTCTCGTAGCTCTGCCCAATCTGGATCTTGCTAACGAGGCTGGGATGATCGTCCACCAGCATGTCCATCCAGTCATAGATCTGAAAGGAGGAGTTGCTGGGTCACAAGGCTCACCTTGGCTTTCCTTTTGGTCTTTAGGGTATCCAGCACCAGATGCAACATGCAGAGCTTCCCTGGAGAAGATCTGGTGCTTCCCTGGAGAAGACCAGGTGCTTGGACCTCTGTGCAAGCAGGGAGGCACACATCGCAAAGGTTTTTGCAAAAGCAGAATGAACGGTGGGGGAAAAAAGCTCTGAGATCCCCCAACACCATCACAGCCTCTATCAGCCACCCASTGGGCTCCAAGCACAGGGTTTGACCCCCAAAATGAAGTTGAAGATGTCTTCCAGTGAGGCAGGGAGGTGCCAGGAGAGGCCACGCTGCATGTGGAGGGATGCCTGGTCTCCTGGCTCAGCTGAAACCTCTGCCCAAGGAGGAGAGACGTTCCCAGGGGGTCTCACTGYCACCACGAACGTCACCGCATGGATGCAACCATGGCATGGGCTGAGCATGACCCCAGCAAGATGAAGCAAATGCACTGCAGAGCAAAGTACCTCGTCTATCGTGTGGTAGGAGGCAAAATCGAAYGTGTTGGTGCTTCTCTCTATCCTCCTGGACTTCATCATGGTTTTCTTTTCCTCATCCAATAATTCCTGTTTAGGAGGGGGAAAAAAACATCAAACAGGCTGGAAGGAGCAGGGGGTTGGGGTTTTCTTCCATGTCCTCATGGTTTCCAACTTTTTGGGTCTTCTATTGGGACTGAGCCATGGGAGCTCATCCCACTCCCCGCTGCAGCCCTTACCTGCACATCCTCAATCATGATGCTGTAGGAAATGCTGTTGGACTCCAGGAAGATTTTGACTGCTTGGAGGCTGGGGAAGGGCACCCGCAGGTCGGCTGGGTGGCCAGGGCTGGTGGGGTGACGCCAAAAGTCAAGCTGGTGTGGAAGAGAGGAGAGAGCTTGGCCCCATCCCTTGCTGGTGCTCATCCGTTGAGCTGCCCAGCACCAAAAGGGATCTCATAAGAGCTTCCCATGAAGGATCTAAAAAGGTCTTTGGACAAGTTTTGGGACACACATGAGTACCAGGATGGGTCAGGGTCCCTTTGCCTCACTCAGTGGATCTTCTACCGAAACATGTTTCAGCCCAAGTTGCTTGTTGGCTGCAAACGTCCCTTTGAATGATGAGTATTTGTGATTTGAGCAGACACAATGAGACACCGGGGTCACTGCATGGTGGTTTTGCTCTTTAATTTGGTAGAGGTATCTCCTTAGAGCAGCRTTGCGGTGCAGATGCTGTTCCCCACCACCCATCTCTCTCCTGCTGCTCCCACTGCTTAAATTTTTCACCGGGATTCACCCCTCAAAGCAACCAGGGCAAATGCAGCAGCAGCAGAGTTGTGTCGTAATTCAAGCCAAAAAAAATGCAATGACATTTTAGACCTGAATACTCAGCCTGGGAACAACGATGCTGCAGTGGCCGGGGTGGTCCCACTTCGTCTGAAACAGGAGGGCTCAAGATGCCCTAAGCTAAATATTATATCTATATAGCTATAAATTATACGTATCCAAAATGGGAAGGAAAATTGGATGTGAGGTCAAAAGGAGGAGGGAGCCCTGGATGTCACCAGGGTCTCTGTTTTACACCGGGGGATGCTTGGGGCCCCGTCACAGCTCACCTGCAGCTCTGCCTGCTCTCCCAGCACGCTGAGCAGGGTGATCTGCTCCTCATCGCTGGCCGTGATGCGGAGGACCTGGTCCCTGCAGGGAGGCAGAGCCATCAGCGCACGTGGGAGGGATCACAGGAGGAGGGGAAGGAGCTGAGCCTCCAGCGCTGACGTGGCCCCATCACGGGCTGGGTGGAGGCTGTGAAAGGTCTACACCGGCTCGGTGGGTTGGAAAGCGCATCAGTTGTTGGAAGTTTGGTGTCAAGAGCGAAAAACACAGGTTCAGAACAGCCGCAATGGGAAAAAGAGCAAGTGCCAGAGAACCCATGGTGGTCTCCATCCTTCCTTTGATCACGAGAGCTCCCAAAATGTTAGGAAATATCTAACATATAGACATTTCCTAACATAGCCTCTGCTCCAGCCCAGCTGGGCTCCCCTGGGGAACGGGTACAGCCCCCAGCAGTGAAGGAAATGCTCTCCTTCCCCAGCAGCAAGGTTTCCCCATCTCAGTTCAGTCCTTCCCCTGGAAAAGTTCAGGGTGATGCTCTTAGGATTTTGCATTCCCTGATTTCTACCCTCCACGGCAGCCAGGAGGGTGCTCAAAACCTCCCTCCAAAGCCGGGGTGAAACCACACCTTTCCTGGTGTCCATGCGGCAAAAGCTGATGGATTTCCCTCCTTTGGGATGTCGTCCTTTTCATTGACCCCAAAGGAGGGTGGACGGGGCTGGGCATCTCTCAGCCTGGTCCCCGTCCCCACCCAGGGTGCCCCACCACCCCCTGCTTTCGGCAGGACTCACCCCACGAAAAGCTGCTCGCTGCAGGCAGCTGCCACGAGGGCGGCGAAGACCAGGAGGATCTTCATGGTCAGTGGACGCCGATGAGCCTCAGCCCCCGAGGGCACATATACCCCCCTATATAGTGCGCCAGGGGCACTCGTGGACCTTCTCACCAAGGCCACATCTGCTGTCCCCGCGGAGCCGGCAGCGACAAACAGATAAGCCAGGAACGGTTCCCGGGAGCCCAAACGTTTGCTTTATTTGGCGAAGTCAATAAAAGAGCAGCCAAATTAGGGAGGATCTGATAACGTCTTCCTCAGCGCTCAGGTCCTGCCGCGGGCGGCCGGGGAGGACGCGTGCCCGTGCACCCAGCTGGGTGCGAGTAGGTGTCATGGTCACAGTCACCACCCAACCCACGGGCGTGGGACAGTGGCAACAGTGGGGTCGTAGGACCCCAGAGTACACAAGGACACGGCGCTTTGTTTCCATTAATTTCTTTATTACAGATTACTATTAGTAAGTCAAGTATAATTACGATTAGTAAAGCAAGTGTATATTACAAGTTACTACAAAATTACTAGCAGAAAAGCAAGCATATAAACATATATATGTATTTATGATTAATTACTTATATGCACACACACACATATATATATATATAAAAAATTCAAAATATACCATTCAAATTATTACCAGTGCCGTTCATCAAACAGTCCCAGGAGTGGAGCCAGTTGACAATGGATGAAGTCTCACTTCAAAGACGATGGTCTTCATATAGCCCGGAGCCAGGCATCCCCCGTGAGGGTCCGAGGGGTCACACAGGGATGTTCACCTGGGGGTAATGCTCGGAGAGAAAGAGAGAGAGGCTCATTTTTGGGTAGAAAGCGAGTTATTTTTATGTCTTTAGTGTAGATACATGAGTGGGCGCAGGACAGCAGCTCCTGGAGCAGCCGTTGCTGACTTCTGCTGTCTTAGGAGGTCAGTTCGTTATAGTGGTTTCTTTGTTCCACAGGTTATAGCAGAGTCTTTGTTCCCCAGGTTACAGCAGTGTCTTTGTTGTGCACTTATCTACGACGGCCCCAAGCTCCCGCCCATGCTTGTCAAGGATGCTCCGGGTTCCCGGGCCGGGTTCCCAGGCTGGCAGACATCGTCTCAGTCAGTTTTTTAGCAGACGTCTTCTAACCGTGTTTTTTCCCATTAAAACCAGGTCGTCGTTCCAGTTGCACTGACAGCAGGCTGTGCCGCGGGGAACGTGCCGTGGTTGGGGGTCCGTTATGACTTCATAATGCAGAACCGGTGATGTTGGTGAGCTGGTCCTGGCTGGTGGTGCCAGGGTAGAGGTCCTCATTGAGGCAGGATCATGGGGTAGTTGAGGTGGGAAGGGACTGCAGGAGGTCTGTATCCGACCTTCTGGACAAAGCAAGGTCAGCTCTGGGGGCAGACCAGGTCCCTCCACGTTGGGTCTTGGAGTCCTCTAAGGATGGAGGCTGCACAGCCCCTCTGGGCGACGTGTCCCACTGCTGGACTGTCCTCCTGGTGGAAAAGCATTTTCCTGCATCCAGCCTGGCTCTCTCTTGCTTCAGCTGATGCCATTGTCTCTCCCATCATGCTTTGTAGTGAAGAGCTTGGCTCCATTTTCTCAATAACCTCTTCATAGGGATGGGAGGTTCCCTGTTAGGTGCCCCCACCCCAAAGCTGTCTCATCTCCAGGCCAAACCAGCCCATCTCCCTCAGTATCCCATCATGGGACACATCCTTCTGTTCCTCTTGGTGGCCTCCATCAGTCTTGCTCCAGGTCTCTTTGGTGCCAGGGGTCCAAAAACTGGATGCAGTTGTCATCAAGCCACACACTTACAAGAAGAGGGCCCAGGTGGCCTCAAGACCTGGATGGTTGGATGGAGCTTCAACGCCAGGGTGAGGCCACGGGTCTACAAGCCCAGCCGAGGCTCCTCGGGCTCTACAGCTCCTGCCCATCACTTGCCACAAGGTCCCYGCTCCGGTGGCAGCAGGTCAGCCGGATCTAGGAGCCAACCGTGTGCCCTGGGCCCTCCTTGTCAGTGGGGTTTTACCAGGGGTGTTTTTATCACCAGCTGGAGGACGGGATTTTGGAAGGGTGGGTCAGTTTGGGAAGCAGGTGCCACCAGTCGGGGCCATGAGCAGAGAGGATGGGGACACGTATGGGGAGCGCCGGCTGCCCCACGCTTGGGTTTGCTTTCCAAAACGGCTACGCTTAACCCAAAAACAAACCCACGTGGTACTTCCCAGTGCCTCAGCTGCACCTTCACCTTCCTTTCCCTGCCAACAGCCTCGCATCCTTTGAGTCTGAACTAACATTTTACCTGCTGCGTCAGGCGTGTTTGCTCTCCTGCCAAGCTCGCGGAGGAGTGAGTAACTCACCAGCTGCTGGGGGGATCACAGGACATCGAGATAAACCTGTTAGACTTGATAATCACTGCAACAGCAGCAGGGATTGCTAATCTCTGATCCTTCGGTAGCTCCCGTGCACGGCCCTGAGCTGTTTGCTCTTAATCCCCAAGAAATTAGCAGGCTGAACAACAGAACGAAGGAGGCAGGCTCTTGAGGGACTGCGGACTGGCCGTGCTGGATGAGAGCAGGCGTCCTCCCAGCTCCATCCTCCCTCTAACCGTGCCCACTGGGCAAATCTGGGAGGGAGAAAAGGGGCAGGACAAACATATGGGGACATTAGGCCAGGACACCCCGCCTCCCGCCAGCAGTCGGTGGCCTGCCAGCGTCCTGAGGCTCGTTAAAGGAAATTAAATTCCTTTAATCAGTCTCACAGCCTGGATTACGCTGCTTAACACCAGGCCCTCTGCACCAGCCCGTTCTGCCCCCAGAAGCGAGGTCTGTCAGAGCCCCCAGGTTTACAAGAGCAGCAACACGGAGCTGTTATGCACAAAAAAGAAATTCTCTGTCCTCTCTAAACAGCCCCTAGACGCTACCGGAGCAGAGCGTAAGGCAGGCTCGTGTAATCCCCCCAGCTGTAGCTATGCTGCAGTAGTGGAGCAATAAACTTTCCAGATGATCTAGTTTATCATTCAAGTGCTTCAGCAGCTCTGAAGAGTTCACAGCGCTTTCAATCCACAAATTTGAGAAATATTTTGGAAAACCTGCACCCTCACCACCCTGGGAGCCAGTTTTGCAGGGGTGACCAGGGCTGGTTGTGAGGAGGGGGTTACTGCGCGGGCAGGGAGGTTTGCAGGAGTACAACGCACTGCTAAGGGCTAGCGTTGCTCGGAGCAAATGCATTTTGCATTTACTAATAGAGATGGAGCTGCAGAAGGCACAAGGCAGGACAGTTTGCAACAGTCACGAGCTAGGGGACGAGCATCTCCTCCTTTCCCAGCACACCCTTCTGCTCTTAGATATCATCTCCCCTCAGCCTCTGCGCTGACGCAAGTCCCTTAGCTGACTTCTTGTTTATCTGGGTGGGAAAAGGCCTGCCCTCTTCATCGCACCGGAGGTCACTCTGTGTCGCAAAGGAGTGGTTTAGGGGCCGCTTAAAGAATCACTGTCAAAGGTATTAGCAGAAAGTGGTTTTAATAAATTTATAGAAGCRCGACTTAACAGAGTTCGATGGCAAGGTTCACTCTATTACTTACTACATGGATGAAACATACAAAGGAAAATTGAGTTAGAATCGAGCTAGAACGATTTATAGAGACCAAGGACGAAAAGGGTAGGAGAGACCCTCCCGTTGAGTCACGAGGTTCAGAGAAGACCCCCTTGCTTTCTAAACTCCTGATGGAGTCGAGGTGCGGCTGGATCCACTCCTAGTCCCAGACTTGGTCAACGGTTTATGTCTAAGGGATTATATGTGTTCAACAGCAGTTTAAGGTTCATTCACAGTTTTAAGATAGGTCGTAAGATTTTAGTAGCAATTAATCATCTTACTATCAGCTCACACACACACAAACACAAAGACAGATAAGTATACCAAGGTATACCTTCTAAAAACTCCCCTCGAGTCCAGTGAAATAGTCCCATCAAATGTCTTGGCATTTCTCAACGGGCGAGGGGTTGAGCCCGGAGGAGTGTTTCAGCCCAGATCCCGTCGTCAGTGACGGTCCTCTGAATATCACAAACTCGAGAGTTCGCGAGCTCTGAGAGGCGTCCCGCTCAGGGGGAGATGCTGGACACAGCCCACTGCGGTCCAGGAGAGCTCAAAGGGCCTCACTTGGGACCGCTGTGCATAGGGTTGCGAGACGATTGGCTTTATTCATCTGTGAAAATTCTCAAGGTTTCAGTAACAATGGTATCGTTCCACTTGAGCTACGACTCAGATAAGGGTATCAGGGGAATGATGAATTATCCCCGCTCTTGTCCCCCACTTGGGCCAGGCAGCGGAAGTTTCTGGCACGGTCAGTACATTCCCCAACCTCAGCTACGCAAGAGTTCCTGATACTGTCAAGGGACGCTTAACAACCTGACTCGTTACACCAAGGCCAAGGTTTAACRGGAGTTTCTGAGATCATGGAGCAGCCCAGGAGGCGGCGGGGGAATGCACCACCACACTCTGACATCTCAACAGCCACACCAGTGGTCACATCTTCCATCCTCCTCCTGTCACTGTTCCTACTGTGTCTCATTGAGGTGGACCACAATTGAATCCTAAAATCTGTGACACCTTCTAAGGGGTCTACCGTGCATGCAGAGATGCAGTGAACAAGACAAGCATGAAACGTCTTTTATACGCAGACATGTATTGCTGTAGGAAGAATGCACACAGGGTTTTTATTCAGCCAGGTGCCATATCATTACAGCTGTCTCAAGGGAAGAGGATTTATGAGCTTGCTGCTACAGACAGCTGATTCCCACCCCAGCTTTCAGTATGGATTGTCTCGCACGTGCTCCATGATTTTTTTCAGACCCAGCCAGGTCTCCTCTGCAGTTGGGATAATCTGGCTGGCGGGCAGGAGGAAACCGTAGCGACCCGTGTCTCGCAGCTCAAAGGCAAAAGAGTATTTGATGCCATAATCGTAGCTCCAGTCAATGCTGCCTCCACTCGCTTGGTCTGAAAGGGAGAAGAGCCAGAGGGGTGAACAGAGGACTGATTTGAGTTCTGCTGTCCTACTTTTTATATTTGTGAGGGACAAACATAGGTTTTTATGTGAACACTTAGCTCTGATGTTTTACTGGTGGTGTCACTCTACAGAAGCATCACTGCTTCCAACAGGGAGAGACCTTGGCGGGGGGAACAGAGACTGTTGCCCTGGGACAGCCCATAAAAGCTCAGACTGGCAAAATACTCACAGATAGTAGTGCAAATGCTCCCCACTGTGAAGGTGGTGCCGTACAGGGACTGGATGGAACTGGCAGCAGCTCTTCCCAAGGCATCCTGGAGAGGAGAAGATGGACAAGTCAGAAAGTAGCCACGCTTAATGAGACTAAATGTTAAGATTTCACCAACCTGAACCATACTCAGGGAAATCTCCACAATCTTTCACAAAATCTCCAATCTTTCACACACACACCCCCAATAAACTAGTGCCAAATCAATCCACTTCTTAATCACTCATACTAGTGATAGCACTCACAGTTTCCACAGTATTTTTGGGAGGTGACACTGCAGGTGAATTAAATCATAGCAGGTTCTATGTCTGATCATCCAGTGTTTCATCTCACCAACTGTCTTGTCAAGAGAAGGTTCAAGAGATACCAGAAAATCCCAAGGCAGTCGGAGATCTTCCAATAGTCAGTGGTCAGCTTTGTGCTCACTTCAACTACGTAACGGGGGGTTGTAGAGAAAACAGAGCCAGGCTCTTCTTGGAGGTGTAGGGGAAAAGGACGAGTGGCAACAAATTGCCACAAGGGGAATTGCATTTAGGTATTAGGGAAAAAGAAAATCCCCGTGACAGTGGGGAAACTTTGGGAAGGGCTCAAAGAAGCTGTGGAATTTGTCTTTAGACAAATCAAAACAATCAATCAAAACTCAACCCTCAGCAACCCGATCTGATCTTGAAATTGGCTCTGACTCCAAAGCCTGCTTGCTTTCAGCAGAGGGTTAGACTAGAGACCGCCAGAGGTCCTTTCCATTTGAATTATGATTGTGAGATCCATATCCCCTCAGAGATATTATTACAGCTGTGATGCTGTCATTAAAGCAGAAAGAAGGAACCATGGATGAGCAAAGAGGGCTGAGAACGGGTGGGGATGGCACGTGTTTGCATAGGACCAAGACTTCTCTTTTAAAGGCATTGCATTGCACCAGGCTTTTGTTCGCTCTCACGGATGGTTACTGTTATGGGTGGCAGAGTTTAGCCTCTTGTTTTAACCCTGATATCTTACTGTAATACTGGAGTACAGAAAGCCAGCTGGACAGAACAGAGGAAGCTAAAGCCAAGTCATTATGTCTCACCAGCTCAGCATAGTCTGCCGGTTCGGTGCATTTATAGCCATAGGGATACATCAGGAGCTGAGAGTAACTGTGGAGGGTGAGGAAGGCCTGGATGTTTCCATGATTCTTAATAAAGTTGACAACAGATTTAACTTCCACCTCTGAGTTGGCACTGGGCCCACGGTAAGAGTCAGAACAGGGATTACCACTGGCTCCAGGACCTGTTGGTACAAAGGAGGAACAAAGGCAAACCTGTAAGAACTGGCATTCATGAAAGGTCAAAGCAGACCAACACAAAGCTGGGCTTTCCTAAGAACAGGTCTTCAGGCAAAGGCAAGGCCTTAAGTGCTGATAAATGCTCGAACAGCGGTGACAGAGCATGAATACTCAGGGGACATACTTCTAGAAGATACAGATTACTTCCTTCATCTTGTGCTCACTGGCACTTAATCAATGCAAAATTATTTTTACAAAAGACGGCTATCATCCTATTTGACCACTGTCTTTCTGAATCCCTTATATTAAGGCAATTGCTGGTCCTGTGTAACAGGATCTGGGAACATGAAAGGGAACTTTCTTCTTAGTGACAGCCAGAATCCAGAAACTTTATTCCTACCTCCAAAACCTGCATCCCAGTTCCGGTTTGGATCAACCCCAACGCACGGACTGCCTTGATTCTTGGAGCGGGTCTTCCGCCACATGCGATTCTAAAACAAACACACACCGTGGCTTTGAAAAGGAGCAAATCTCGGTCCTTGCATTAAAACTGCTACCCAGAAATAGCTGCCATTCATCAGGAAGAGATCCTAGGCACAAGCCTAAGATTATTTCTGATGGGCTGACTGCTGAGATGGGCCAATGGACAAAAATCGAAGGGCTGGTGAATTTACAGCGGGTTAAGATGGGTTAGACAAGTAATTAGTATCTTTGGCTGCCAAACTCTTTTGTACCTCCTTCATACAGCATCGAGAAATGGACTTTCAGAGCCTACTTTCCTCGCATTTATTGTTTGCTTGGAAGAGCATGACAGCTTTCTAAATCAGCTTAGACACACAGCACGCTTACTCACTGTGGTGTGAGTGAATACATATCCATCAGGGTTTGAGACTGTCAGCAGGAAAATGTCCATTTTGTTCAGTAGAGAGGTGATGGATGGAGACTTCCCATAGTCGGAGGCAATCTAAGCAGAGACAATATGGTACACTGTGATTATCAGCATATTTCTTTCCCACATGCTTACACTCTAACAGCTAGGTACAGAGGCAAGTCTGGCTTTCAGGGCAGACAAACAAGAAGCATTAATCTGCTGGCCATAACTGTTCCTCGTTAGACTTGGTGCTTGGAGAGAGCAATGAATCTGTTTTACTATTTTATCCTGAAAACAGGAAGTTAATGGAAGAAGGCAACAAAATTTTCTCCTGCCTGTCCCAGAGAATGGGCCAAGGCTGGCACTAAGATTGAGATGGATTAGACAGGTTGGGAATATACAACTGTGCTGCACTTCTCTGGTGGCTTAGTCATTTTCAGCAGAATTTAAATGCTCAATTTATATAGGGCTGGAAGTTTTGGCACTTCTGTGGAAGGTAACCAACCACACAGTGTTTCTTTGTGTCGGCAGACCGAAGCAGCAAACTAATCTCAAAGTCCTTGGTTATTTGTGTAACTATCAGCCCTGCAGTCCTCAACAATTTCACCTGAACTACTACATTTTGTCTACCTAAACCCAGCTGTTCTAACAATACACAGCATTTTTCAATTCTTTGTCTAGGCAGCTGCCATATGCTCTCTGGAGTCAGCTGTGTTTTAAGAGGGGTGAAGGAGAGTTAGCAGAGCTGGCTGTCACGTCCCACCTGTGTGGGTGTTAGCTGCCAGCTGGTCTCCTACACTGGCTAAACACATATAGGGGTGATATACTTTTAAATAGTCAGAGGCATTCCCAAGAGAAGAGAAAACTCAATCACTGCTGAAGTGACCTTTTTAGCTATCCATATTGCAGTCGCTTGGGTAACCCACTCACGGGAATGGATGCCGGCATCAATCCAGATTGCAGGACGGTTGCTTCCTCCGGTGCTGAACTGTCAAACAAACCAGAAAGTTTTCAAACTCTCACTGACACCTTTTAGTCAAGAACGTCCCATATAGACTGGGATGCTTTGGACTGAATTGTGCTGTATCTATAATGCATATGTATATTAGTATATGTATACACATATGTATGCACACATTCTGTGATATGTTACATGTCGTACCTTGAGCACATACAAAGGCCGCTTTTCATAGGATTCCCCAATCTGGAGCTTACTGACAATGTGGCTATACTCAGATGCAAGATGATCCAGTTCCGCATAAATCTGAAATGAAAAGTCATGATGACATTTACATTACATTTATGTATAGTACTGCCCAGAACAATTGTAGGACCTGATGAAATCTACTTTTCTCCCCTTTTGCCTTCATTACTATGACCTCTTCAAAGCCCCATCTCACCTTATGTCAGTGTAGTCAGTGCTTTTCCTTACATCACAAAGTAGAAGGAAGCACTGCTATATCGTCAAGATCTACTTATTTCAGGAATAAGTTCAATGAATTTCTGGTAGTAAAAATACCTTACCCTCTGCTCTGCTTGATGGCTACTGGCTTCCTATATTTCCCTATTTCAAGATTCATTTATTTCTCTATCTCTTTTGAGGGTCAGAAGGAAGGGTTTTGACAGAACTTTGCAGAAGAGTTTATGAAAAAGTACGATCAACACTTGTCTGTTCCAACACTCTGGCAGGGAAAGTGCTGGCTCATTGTGCTGACCACAAAATTAATCCGTTCAAAAACAAAACCATGTGCCAAAAGAAGCCGGAAAGACATTTTAGATCTTAATATAGGATGTTTGATTGAAGACAGCATGAAAAAAGGCCAGAAAAAAGAATCCTTTTCCCCCAAAGCTGAGGTACTCACGGAATCTAAAGTGTGGTAAGTTCCATAGTTGAAGCTGTCGCTGCTGCGATCCCTTTGTTGACTACAGGCCATATCTTCCTTTTCTTTATCTAGAACAACCTAAAAGAAGCCATTCAAATGTTCAGAAAAGCCTGCTTAATTTGCAAACTTCTGACCAAGTGTTTATCTCAAATAACGAAATGGTGGCGCTGCATACTGGCTCCAGCCCCAGACCCATAGCTTGGAGCAAGCGAAGTGGGCAAGAATACCAGTGTTTAAATGGTCAGCATTAAGTTTTAAATGCTTGTTAAGGTGAACAAGAATAGCATTGGAAAGCTTGGGGAAAAAAAGAAAAGGCAGTCTTTCTGCTGAGCTAATGCTATTTTAGATGCTGTTTTGGGATTACTGATCATAAAAAAATGCTGGATTAGTGCCCAAGGGGGTGACTTTTCTCTCACACGGTCGTGTACAGTGCTTTCGGATTATGATCCAAAGCTGCTCTTAACACAGTTTACTGAATTATGAGTAACTTTAGTGTTGTGATTCCCAAACGTCTGAGGCTAAAAGACCACACGAAGTTCCTCAGGGATTATCAGAAGAGCTCTGTAGAACCTATGAGTTTACTGATGTCACTATTCAACATGGTCTTGGATAGCATCTGCAGAGTGATCTCCACAGCTTCCCAGCGCAGCAGTGATCCACAGATCGGCTTTGAGAAATTAATCCACAGACTACAAAAATAAGGGGAGGACCTCATGGAAAGCAGAGTAAAGTCCATGAATTAATGAACGAGGCCAGATTGTGAATCACTATTTGTTTCCAAAGGATATAAAAGCTAATCATGTGCCAATGGCATTGCCTACCTGCAGATCTTCGATCAGGATGGAGTACTCAATCCCATGGGACTCCAGGAAGGCTTTGACTGCTTGGACGCTGTTAGCGGGGATTCGCACATCCACAGGGAGGGCAGGGGTGGAGGGATTTATCCAGAAATCAAGCTGAAAAGAGAAAGGAAAATGGATTTGGTTTGGGGAAAGCGTTCTGCAAACAGCTCTTCTAAAGCTTTAGAAACGCTGATTTCTCCCAAATTGAACGACTCCTGCAGTATTGTGCCCCGTCGTGCTTACAGCACGCTCCATTCTTTAGCTTGGCCTCACCACAACCTTGTATCAGTTAATGTGACAAACTCACACAAAAAAAAAAAGATCCACAGGATGCTAAGGTCAGCCAGAGGAAATTTTAGTCTTCTATGATGATTATTTTACCATTCTCCCTTCTACCAGAAATAGTTCCAAGAAAAGCTCCGTATTACAGTATTAGCTAATAGGAAACCCATTGTTTTATTTCTCCTTTGGTAGGGCTTTTCTAAATTTTCATTTCTATACTGTTCAAATCAATATTTTTCACCAATGGCAATAAGAACAGCAATAACCTAGAATTTTATAGTGTGTTTTCCTGCTTCAGTAGAACGTAGACTCTAACTAATAAATTCCTCCCACAATGCTGGGAGACAAGTACAAAAACATTAGCATCTCCACTTTAAAGACAAGCTTTTCGATACAAAGATTAAGAGCAGATCCATTCAAATATGATTGTAAACCCAGTAAGAAGAAAATGTGAATGCAGGCACTCCTCAATACCAGGCTGGTACTAGAACCTGCAGATCAAACACCAAGTATTGAGACAGTAAATTCATTTATGGCAGCTGCCACAGTATGGTATGAACCTTCCAAACGCAATGCAAAGTCCTACCCTGGTAAGTCCTACCCCAGTCTGAAACATTGAAAAATGCCTCTGTGGTAATAACATACCTGAAGGTGTTCCAGTGATTCCAAAAGCTGTAACTTGTTAACCTCCTCCTCATTTCTTGTCTTGATTCGGAGAACCTGGTGCCTGCAATAAATCAGTAAGTCTTCAGAAACAGTCTCAAAAAGGAGGCTGGTTGAACTAGCTTGTTATTAAGATCATGAATTTGGTGGGTAGCTACTTGCATGCTACCAGCCAATACAGACTTCTTTAATGCAGTTGACTTAGTGTCACCCAAGAGTTCAACCAACAACCTGCAGGGCCAGCCTGCTATACGTGCACTAGATTAATAACTAGTTAAATGGCATTTTTTAAGATTTCATCATAAACAAGACATCAAGTGGATGAGTTTTTAATTGCTTACAAGGATCAGTCTTGCATTTATTAGTTATTTTTGTCAACAACTTGCAGAAAAAAAAATTCTGGTTGAGTTTGCAAATGATCAAATGTTTGGGGAGCATTATACAACAAAGCAAACGGAACACTTAATATGGGATTCACTTCACCTCTCTYCAGTTTAGTAAAGAGAGCTGACAAACTTCCCTGTGTTGTCAGAAGCTGATACCATCAGAGGGTGGCTTGCACTATTCCAGGTGGAATGAATCACCGTCTGGAAGTACCTCGCTCCACCGGTTATAGAGGTAACCTCAGCTATTAACTTAGACTATGCATTGTACAACATACAGTGATCACAACGTACAGTCTCTAAATGGTTTTTAGATCACTAAAAACATATATCCTATTCAAATACACAATGTTCCAGGCTGCTTGGTAAGCTAGGTACAAGCAAACAGTACCACAAGGACAGGMTGATGAACCTAGGCTTGTTCAGGCTGATCTAATTGCAGCCTACAACTACTTGAAGGGGAGTTTTAAAAAAAAAACTGACAAAGTCTTCTCAGCAGGGGTAGAGGATGATAACAAGAGGAAACAGCTCCATACCCTGCTCTGAGCAGGAGGGTGGACTAAAAACTTCCGGAGGTCCCTTCCACCCAATGCTTTTACGAAATGACAAAAGGATCTACGAACAACAAGGGAACGCAACAGTTGGKGGACAGTAGATCCTATTCTGGAGAACCAGGGGGGATTCTGAAGGAAACCTGGAAGCCATAATGAATTAACAACTGGAAGTACAGCCCGGGATCAATGCCATAGCCAAAAGCACCAATGTGCTCCTTAGCTGTATAGCCTGGGGTTTACTGCAAGTGAGCCGAGCGTTAATGCTGCGTTTGCAAACGGCATTTGGTGGTTAAAGCATTTGGTGTGTTTGTTTTCATTCTCTTCCCTAGGCATATGCGTTTCACCACTGTTGGAGACGGAACAAAAGTCCATGGAGTCCCATATCCTGACCTGGCCCAGCTGCTCTGCTGGCACCCACTGCAAGCAGTACTGAAAAATGGAAGAGCAAATCAACACGAATAACTGCAGAATTGGAAAACACATCTTAAGACAGGGTAAACAAGGGACTTGGCATATGAGCTCAGTTATATGTGTGTTTATTTACTAGCGTGGCCTCAGCTGCTGAGAAGAGACACTCGTTAACACCATGCTCCTCAGTCTGGCAAGCTGAGGTATCAGATTCTTTTGATGGACCAAATTAAATCAACACTGAGGCCACTTTACCACATTAATAACTTACTATTGGATTCTCCACCACCATAAGCTTTATTTCTGGATTGGACTCTTCTGTGAAGAGATGAGGCTCATTAACCACAGCTACTGGACGTGACTGAGGAATGAATTCACGAGAATCCAGTCTACATTATGCCAGAGCCCAGATTAAATGATCAAAACAGCTTCTCCTGGCTTTACAAATCTGAGGGTTTTAGTAAACTATGTATATTACTTCTGATTCTTAATCCTTCTAACTTCATATACAGATTTACTCACTGGAATCTAGTGTTCACCTACTACTTCTCAGGAAGTATCTATTACGTTTTTTATAATCTTCTATTAAGTTTCTTACACAGTCAGTAAGACTGTGAGGAAATACACCAGAAGGAGATAATTTTGCAATGCAACATACAGATAAACCTTTAGAATATAATGGTTGGAAATAAGGATTTGAATTGCTTAGAAAGGCTCTGAAAAGAATTAAGCATTTAAAGAGAAATGAGAATCTTCAAAACCAAAGGGAAGCTAGCGACCTTTCTGATCTGAAGCCAGGTTCTGGTCTTTCGGCTCTGCTCTGTGCCGGACCAGATCTGTCAAGCTGAACACTCGAGTTTTGCAGCGAGGTTCAGCTCCAGATCAAGGCTCGAGACTGCTCCCTAGGTACAGTCAAAGCCTTGGGTGAACACGAATTTAGGAACTCAACTCTGCAGCTAGACCCTTCTCCTTAGAAAACCCAAATGAAAGTAGAGAGGGGTTCCTTCAAACACTGGAGTACCAAAGCAACAAGACAAGTCAGTCATAAAAAGCAAAGAATGTGCCCCAAGCAGATTTTGTAAAGTTAAGATCATGAAAAACAACAACTGGATAATACGGCCTTAAATGAAAGGTCTTCCACAAAAGCATGACTCACCCAACAAAAGTTTCCAGGCACAAGGAAGCCCCGAAGAGGGCACTGAAGATCAAAATCAGCTTCATGTTTGACGTGAAGTTCAACTCAGCCTAGCAAAGGTGAATTTATACAGGACTTGTTAAGAAACCCTTTTTCAGATAAAACATATCTGTATTCCATATGACTACGTTCTCACATTTATCAGAGCTTTCAAGGCAACCAACAGACAGGAGGCCAATTTCACCTCCAAAAAATTTTCCACTGACACATTCAAACCTGTAAGGGAGGAGTTGTTTTCAAAGCTTTGCCCACAAAGCTCCTCAGTGTCCTTTTACACATTTTTCTAGATAGAGGAAAACAGAGTCAAACGGAACGTCATCCCAGCTCTCACTGGGGGTGAGGAGCTCTACCAGTAGACTCTTGGTCGTGGGTTTTCCTCTGATAGATTTCTAGTAGCCCATTCCTTGTTACAAAGAGGCAGCCAGCAGAAAGATCTCACTCCAGCAAAAATACTCAATTTGAGTGATTATTTTGAAGAAATAATCACTCTGGTGAAATAATGGGGTGAAATAATCACTCTGGTGATAGCACGCAGGCTCTGGATCCTGCCTGCTATGCAACAAGTTCTCTCTGATAGACTAGGCCAAGGCCATGCTATAAATTCGCTCTTGTATACAAGTTACACACTTCTAGATATAAGCCAGATAGTTTAAGTATATTCTTCATTGAAATTACTAGCATCCCCCCAATCTTCAGTTGGGATGGTTTCATACAGATCCAGCCAGCCAGCGCTTCAAGCAAATTAAGGTTGCAGCAAGATTCACATGAAAGCAAGTTGTACAGTAGGAGCAGAAAAAAGCTTTGGGTGAACAGGAACTTAGAGGAGCTCAACTCTGCAGCTACACCCTTCTCCTTGGACAGGCTTGCTAGAAATCCTCTTCTAATGAAGTATCCTTCTCAGGAAGAGGTGACACAGGTTTTGAAGAGGTGCTGGAACAGCCACTGCCAGGTCCTTTCAGCTTTACGATGCCTGCAGGGCTGTTCCCTGATCCAGTAGCTCTCTGGGTCCCTTTGCTCTTGTGCTGGACTCTGTCTACATCTTCCCTTGCAGGGAATAGCCTCCATCTTGTTCGCCTTCTGTAAAGGTGCCCACATATTTGAGTTGGCGTTATCTACGTTGAAAGAGTAACGGTGATGGGCAGTCTCCTGGCTGAGCTTTGGGAACCATCTCTCTTGCCTTTGGTCATGGGAACACCCAGCTGTGGTTGTCCCAGAATGACAGGTAGGGCCACAGGGCTGTTGGATGCACTTTTTGTTCGTCCCATTAAAAATGTTACTGAGGAAGAGCCAGGTGCTGACCCTGCTGTAATACCTGCAGATGGGGTTCCGGGGAACTAACACGAGACAGAAGGGAGACAGTTCAGTCAATCTCAGGAGACCGAGGAAAGAAAGTCTCTGACAATCCCCAGAGGACCTCACCCGTACTGCTCTCAACATTTGTCCTCCTCCAATCTCCACTCCCACCCTACCCCTCCGCAGCCAGGGCAGGGGCTTCTTGTCATGCATTCACAGCAGACTCCAAGCAAGTCTTTTGTAAGGCCAGGCCTCATGCTTCTGGGAACAAAGGGAGCCTCAGGCAGGGATTCTGGCTGTTTTGACATATAGGAACTAGTCATCCTGCAACTGTTGTAACTTGGGGGCACACTGTGGAGAACATATGTTCTGCAGGGAGGTAAGGTATATTCCTGCAAGTCCCCAGGTCTTTGAGGTTTAACCTAACCCAGTCCTTGGGAAACAAGCAGATCTCTACTCCCCTCAACGTAAATCAGACAACGTGAGTTTATCCTAAGAGACAGGAACCATCATGAGAATTTCCTGCTTCTAGCGCTACAGTAATTCTGGTAGAAGTCAAATCCCACCTGTAACTTATGGCCTTCAACATTTCATAAAGAACCAACAGACTGTCCACACCACCTCCTGCGGATTCACTCTTTGAAAACAGGAAGGAGGGACTTAATTTAGGGCAAAATTATAGCTTGCTTCATTACTCATGCTACATCCCGCATGGATTTAATGGCTGCCAAGAGATCCTGCCAAACACGATGTCAGGGTCCAAAGTACACCAACAAGCTCCGAGTGCCCTGACCAGCCTCATCTGGGGCCTCCATCCATTGCATTTAAGGAGCTGCATTTAAGCCCAAACCTTCGTACCCACTCCTAATCCCCACTGAAGGGGCTACAGAAGCCTACAGCACTGTGACCATAGGTAGCCATATGTAGCCATAAGGTCCTGCAGGGTTTGGAGGTCAGCCTTGAACCACAGGGTAACCTATGGGCAAAGTCCTGCACAGGCTGGAAGTCATCCTCTGTAGTGCTCAGCTCAGGGCCCAAAACACCTGAGCAAATTAGGGAGCAGCAAGAGCAGGGGTGCACCACCACAGCAAGCCAGAAGCCAAAGGTGACAGCAAGGCAGGCGGGGGTAGAGAGCTCACCACAAGCAGCACGGCCCCACGGGACCCAAATGAGAGGAGCAGAGCAGGTCTGGTGGCACTGACCAGGAACAACCACAATCCAGATCCTCAGGTAAGTCCACAGTCACACAGCAGGTCCACAGCCAGGATGTCAAGAGCTACAAGCCTAAGTCCACCGTGCACCCACTGCAGATCGAACAAGGACCAAATCAAATGGCCTCAGCTTAAATGCAGCTCCCGTGCCGAGGGGCGGAGGGTGTGTGGGTGGGGGCCCCACAGGAGCCCAGTCAGGGCAATTAGCACTCTCAGGGCCCTGGCACACTGACATGAGCAGGGTGGGACATACTCTCTGCGTAGTCCTAAGAGGATGTGGTATCATGCAGTGAATCACAAAGACCTTGGTGACACATTAAGAAGTGAAAGGTTAAATGAATCTCGTCTAACCAAACTTTGCCTTGTTGCTTAAAATTGCCGTATCAATACATAGACAGTTTGCCTGTGCTGTCGTTGGCAGAGGGACAGAATGGATACAAACCCGCCCTGCCAACTAGAAAGGCCTCAAAAGTCATCAAATTTAGGTGGAGTCAGTCCTTTTCCATAAAGTCCAGACCCTCTGTTGTTGCCCCTGTCTAAAAAAGGTTCTTGCAACCAAGACACAGCGTGGTCATCTCTCCTATCACATGGGAAGGGTGAGCGAGCCCACGGCTTGCGGTCCCCCTCATCTCCCATCCTCTCAAAATAAGTGTTCAGTAATTCAGTAGGAAAGGGGAAGAGAGGGGAGACGACCCGTGCTGGACTGAGCTTTCCTTGTGTTCCTGCTGCCCCACTTGTCCCCTCTGCCCTCTCCGCATCCATTCTGCTTCGCCTCCTGCTCTCTCACGGGGTCCCAGGCATTTTCTAAACTGCTTTTTTGAGCCCTACGCATAAGCTTACAAAACTCATATTTACCTTTTGAATTGCTCTCCCTTTCGTCAGAACATAATCTTTTATCTTGGACTTTCTGGAGGATCTGTTTCAGGGAAATAACATTGTACAGTGATGTTACTTAGAACAACATATAAACATTAATTCCTTATATAATGCTAATTCTCACAGCGCGCGTGAGCTTGTGAGAGAGGCTTTGGGACGCGAGGCTGACTGGTCCTTGCACAGCTACAGCACAGGGAGCAGCACCAGCCCCTGCCCCAGGAAAAGGCAGCCAGGAGGGGAGCCCTCATGCCTTCGCCATTTCTGCCGAGACTCTCAACAAGCCCGTATTCCTCAGAAATCCCATACATGTTTCACCTCCAGATAGAAATGTTTCTTTCCTTATCATCTCGAGGCAGACCTGTAACACCTGTTCATGTGTCGGAGTCACACGTGTTTATAACACACCACACACTCCATTGAATCATGTTGTAGCTTTGCATTTTAGGACAGTAAGCACACAGATGAATTGTAACTGGTAATAACAAGAAGGGGATGGCAAGGGTACTGGGAGAGATACAATCAGTTATCTATACCTGGAGATTAAAGACCAGTTCTAACAGTGACATCATCCCATGAGATAGTTATAAATAACAACAACTTCCGTGGTTGTGAAAGCCTTTTAGGCAGGAAAGTTTTGTATAAGGCCCACACTAACCTTCTGCTAAGGGCCAGCAGGTGTCAGCAGAAAACACAGAATTAAATGATATCTTACTCGAGCACAGCAGACAAGACAGATAATCAAAATGCCAGCGCAGGAGCAGAGCAGGATTTTCCTTCTGATCCCCCCAAAGCCTTCCTCATCCTCATCATATTCCCTCTCATCTGGTTTCTGACTAGCACCAGAGAGCAAGGGGTCGTTCTGCCAGTAATACCACCAAAGAGAGGAAAAAGGGTATCCCATGGAGCCTCAGCACTCGACATGGGACACGGGGCTGTCCCCTCTCCGATGGGCATTTCCGCGTTTGGAGCAGCCCCTCGGCAACCCATTGTCCAGCCGACCATCTCAGGAAGCCCCAACACGTCGGCCACCGGTGGAGCCACGGGGACGACAGCATCGCAAAGTGGCCTCTTTTCTGCCCGTTAAGTCCTTCGGCTGTGATTCGGGGAAGGCCGGAGTGCCCTCAGGTCCTGTTGGTCCGTAGCATTTGGGGGACGTTGGGTGGGATTCATCACTGGGAATCACACCAAAACAAGACTCTTCTTCCTCTGTAACTGATGAAGGGCGATTCACCTCACCCTCAAATAGCTGTTTGAGACTGGAAGGACAAATTAGGCTTTTAACAGTCCTTAAATATTATCTCCATTTCATGCTTTTCTTGCTTTCATCCTCTTGCTTAGGAAATGAGTCAAAGTCAAGAGACTTTCAAACCAACTGAAATCGTCCATTGGCGTGGAGGAACTTTCATCCTGTTTAAATTTGTCTCCTCCCTTTTTCCACCTGTATTTTTATTACCATATGTTTCCAATAACCAGCTTTTTATAAAGGAATAACACATTCCACCAGCCTTTACAGTGGGGCAACTTGAAAGTGACTGTATTTAACCCAAATTGGAAGCAGAGTGGGAAAAATTAGGAAATAGGCTGGATATCCCAGATAATCAGAATATCCCAGATAATCTTTCTTTTGCAAAGCTGCTGCCCGTCTTGTAGGAGCTGTTGCAGCCACCTCAGCTCCATATGCCTCCCCTGCCAGGTCTGGCTCCTCTATCCAGCTCTGCTTCTTTGCTGCCTCCCGATTCTTCCCATCTGCTGACATACCCTGCTCTTCTTGCCTCAGAAGGACTTATTACCTGAAAAGGTCAGAGATAAGTCAGTATATCCCCACACTGACAATGTTGTGTGATTTACCATCCAGACCTATGAGACAAGCGTGTCACCCAAAGCCACCCTGTCCAATGGGACATCTTTTACCTCAGGTAATACCTTCTGGATACACCGATTTAGCACAAAATTCACACAACCCTCTTCATTTACAGCATTTCAGAACAGAAATATGAAGTTACACTGGTACAGTATGCAGACAGACCCAAAAATCTCTTAAACTTTTAACTGTTGACCTTGGCAATGTGCAGCCTAATATACATTACTATGTGTAATCAATTAATTCAGCAATAAAAATAACTTGGCAAAACAAGGCAACGTGTGGCTCCGCACCACAGCGACGGCACACGGGGCAGGGAGTTAGCCGATCACCCCCTCTCCGCCATCTTCACACCTTCCACGGCGCGGTCAACATGGCCGCCCGCCTCACGCGCCCCTTCCCGCCAAAACACGGCACCCGCCAACGGCCGCGGCGCGAGGGCCCCCGCTGTCCCCATAGCAACAGGCCCCGCCTCCCCCGTGCGGCGCAGGCGGTGACGCCGCGGCGGCGCTCGCGCAGGCGCAGACGTTGTGGCCGTTGCAGAGCGGAGGGTTCCTCTCGCGTGTGTGAGGGGAGCGCGCTGTCGTGCGTCCCCCCCGGCTGGGAAGAGGGGGTGCCCCTGCCCTCCCTGAGGGGAATTGTGTGTCCCCTTACGTTCCCTGACCCTCAGCCCCGCGGCAGGTACTGTGACTGCCCCCCAGCACCGCCTGGCTCCTCGGGCCTGCACGGGGGACTTTGAGGGGAGGCTGCCTAGAGCCGGGCAGCGTCCGGCAGCGAGTCCTGGAGGCGTAGGGCCAGCCGTGTATGACAGGGCTGTGGGCGAGTGGAGCTGTGGGGCCGCCTCTGATGGGTCAGGGTGGGGGGAGGATGTGGGGCCGCCTCCGTGTGACAGGGGTCAGGATGGGGGACAGGTGTCGGGCCTCTTCTGTGTGGCAGGGGCAGTGCGAGCTATGGGGCTGCCTGTGTGTAACGGTGAGGTCTGGTTGGGGGGAGCGGTGAGGCAGCTTCTCTGACAGTGGGGTCTGGGTGGGAGGAGCTGTAGAGGACCACCCCCCCCGGGGTGGCATGGGGATCCTGGTTGGGGGGGAGATGTGGAGGCTACCTGTGTGTGACAGTGGGGTCTGGGCAGGGGGAGCTCTGAGAGTCCCTGTGTGTGTGGCAGGGGAAGCTGTGGGCGTTCTTCGGTTGTGACAGTGAGATCTGGGTGGAGGGTGCTGTGGGGTCTTGGGCAAGGGGAGCTGGGGCTATGTGTGACAGAGGGGCATGCATGGGGGAAGCTGGCGGGTTTGGGGCAAGGGGAGGTGTGGGGGACCTCCATGTGTGGCACTGGGGTCAGTGCCTTATGGGTTGTCAAGGTGACGCCTTCTTTCATTACTATGCCTTAGTAGATGAGGGCAGGGGGTATGGGAGGACATATTTCAGTCTGGAGGTGAAAACCACACACCCAGCCCTCCTAAGCGAGTAGAAAGGGACCAAATCTCACTTTTATTTCAGTGTCCTAACAGTACAACTTCTGCTTCTGCAGGAGGACATGGTTCAGGGAGAGAGGTTGGGAGTGTGAGGATGGGGGAGAGGATCTCTGCTTAGGGCTGCTACATCTGTCAGTGTGGGAAGGGAAGTCTTGGCGCTCAAACTGGATGAAAAAACTGGCAAAAAAAATACCAGGCAACGTGTTCTTGTATAATTCTTCCAGTAATCCTGATGTTAACTATTTCATCGTTGAATCATTGTACCAGTAAGAAGCAGGTAATGTGATTTGGGTTTTGTATTTTTTAACTTTTTTTAGAAAGTAATGTACAGTTGAATTATTTGTCCCAAAAAGCAAATTATTTATGTTCCCATCTAGTGAAGAATTATGTGACAAGTTTTTAAGCAGGAAGGAACAGTAGCATATTTTGGTGATGGGACTAGCAGAAAAAGTCACCAGGGTTATTTCTTTCACATAAGGTGTTACGGGGCGTTAAGTTAGCAAGGTGTGCAGAGAATATTCAGATGTACTGAACCCGCAGGAGGTGGCTTTACAGTCTGAAAATACTCTGTTACCTACTGAAATGAGTGGGAATTTTCAATAAAAAACTGCAGAGCTGTGCAAGGCCTTTCCTTCCTTTGGCTTCCTTTGCCTGGAGAAGGCYGGAGCTTTGCCTCTCACTTCTGAAGGATGTCATTTTTCAAAAATGAGGTTGGAATCTGTCCTCTCATTTGCACCTCACTGGAGAAAATGGACGCTGTTCCTCAGTAATGAGGTGACAGTGCTGACAGTAGAGTTAATCGAAGAAATATTACCTATTTTTACTGGTAAAAAGAATCTGCTTTTTTTTTCAATACGCTAAACATGACTCTGGCTAAAGTCCATTTATATAGTTTGTTTTGGATTACTGCTTTTTTTTCTTTAATCTTGTGCTGACTGAGAATCTTACTGTATAAAAGTTGACAGATTTTGTCATTTCTCTGTGTTTGTTATTACAGATAATGACACCAGAACAGAGTCCAGCGACTTCCCTCATCGACAGGACCATCAAAATGAGGAAAGAAACTGAAGCCCGGAAAGTGGTCTTGGCATGGGGACTCCTTAATGTGTCTGTTGCAGGCATGATATATACAGAAATGTATGTTCATTGTTACATCTGATTCAAACAAGCAAAGCATCCTACTTTGTATATCCCTAAACATTTCCCGGGACTGAATAGCTGCAAAATGATAACTTCTTGTTTTTCTTTTCAGGACTGGAAAACTCATAAGCTCCTATTACAACATCACATACTGGCCGCTCTGGTATATTGGTGAGTCACAGCATTTCAATTAATTTTCAGGATTCTTTTCTTTTACACTTGTCAGTTTTATTGCCGGAGAGGTAGTTTTTAAACCAGCCTTTTTTTTTTCTTGGGGTTTTTTGTTTGTTTGTTTTAAATTTAAACCAAAACTTTGGTTTGCTTTCTGTTATCTCCCCTGAAACTTGGAATTTCATCTGTTTTAGTGACAGGTAAGGAGTGTTAACAGCTTTCTTGGATATATCATTAAATGGCATGAAGAACTTGTTTGGTGCATTAAATGTGGTTAATGTGTGGCGTAAGGCTTTGGACAACACTGCAGATTTTACTACTCTATTGTACTGTGGGCATGGATGTGGATTTCACAGTAATTAAAGTTTGTTTCAGATGAGTAGACTCTAAGATAGCTGTATCAAATAGAGGATGAAAAGGAGCGAGAGAGAAAAATCATGAGATGAGTGACAGATGATTTGACGGAAGATGATGTTTGAGAAATACTGTGAAACTCCATTGCAGTAGTTTATGTCCTTTTTGGAAAATAACTGTCCATCTTTAAAAATTAAATTTTAGCAATATAAATTAATCTCAACATAGCAAGGAAAATTATCTCCAATGGTTCTTGCATAAGAAGGTGAAGAAATCTTAGATACTTGCCCAAATTGGTACTTACTTGTAGCGCTAATAATGACCTATTTTTAACGGGCATATGCCTGTTTTTGCAAATAATACACTTTTATTATTCCTCATGCTCAAGCTGTGGTAAAAACTTTTGTATTTCTTTAGAACTTGCACTTGCGTCTCTGTTCAGCCTGAATGCCTTATTTGATTTCTGGAGGTACTTCAAATACACAGTGGCACCGACGAGCTTGGTCATGAGTCCTGGCCAGCAGACCCTGCTGGGGTTGCAGAATGCAGGTGGGTGTAATAAATATCTCTAGCAATCTTTTTTTTTCATTTTTGTTTCGAGATGGTATCTTTGTCAAGTGCAGGATTCTTCAGTGAAGTGAGTTCTGAATTACCTCATCTGACATGAGCGGTAAACTGAATTACTTGCTACATATTAAAATTCACAACATCAAGTGGTAATTTGATGAGTGTTTGTGGGGAGGAGTGGAGGGGAAACACACACAGCAAAAAAGGACAGGATAGCGAGCTGCTGAAGGACAGTGACAGACTCGAACATTGTGAGGCTGGACAAGGAATTTGTAACCTATACGTGGGACTAGGAGCGAGGCAGGGAGTGCAGGTTTGTATTTAATTTTGATATCCTACTAATATCACGCTGGGTCATGAGAACCAAATTAGAGGGACAGACAGACCTTCGTGCGAAGTCTGAAAATGACAGCCTAGAAAGCAGTCGCTCAGAAAGCTTTTGGACATCAAAGCAAAGTTCTCAAATACACCAGAACCTGACAAGGTAAATAAACCAAAAGCAAAATGGTAGCACAGTAGTATTGCACTCTGCTAGGCTGCCCCTGGAAAACGGAAGGCAGACGGGAGTAATGCTGTATCACCAAAGTTCAAGGAGCTCATATGTTTATTTGCACAGATAAATTAAGACCTTCAATATGCTGAAGATGCACAAAGTAGGGAGGAAGGGTAGCTGATGAAATAGGTTAAAGAAGCTCCCCGGGTTATGCAAGGTGCCTGGTAACATTTAACTGAAATCTGAAGCTGTAGGATTTGTACTGAGTTGTGGTCATGTGTCTCAGTCTTCTCTTTTTTGCTGTCAGCGGCTTGACTGCTGAGTTCTGTAGGGGCCAGCTTTTTCTAGTGTCCCTTCTAGCATCTTTATAAAATTGCCTTAAGATAGTGTTGTGTATGCGTTTTTTTGTGCGTTTAAAGCGGGGAGGAGAGTTTGGGGCTGCTGCATCCACAATGCTAATTCTGTTTTTCTTTATTGCAGCGGTACAAACAACTCCACCACGTGAGCTGACAGCAAAGAAAGTCCCATCTTCGACGCCTTCTCCTCCGATCCAGGGTCAAAGTGTGCTGAGTTACAGCCCATCCCGCTCCCCTAGTGCCAGTCCAAAGTTTACTACCAGTTGTATCACAGGGTACAGCCCTCAGCTACAGGCTCTGTCAAGCAACAGCGCTTCTTACGGCAGTGCTGTAACCTATTCACCAAGCAGCAGCTACAATAAGGTAACGACCAAGACAGCTCCCAAGGGTACAGTTTGGTCCTTGTGTTGTGCCATATGCCATCGAAGGTGAGCAGCAGCCAGCGGAGAGTTGTGTATATGTGTGTTTGCTCCTTTTGCAAAGTAGATGTAAATTTGTTGTATCGGGATTTGTCCTTTTTCCCTAGTGTCACTTCATTTGTTTTAGAGTGGCTAGTTTGTTTCAGAACAAAGCAAAAATAAGAAACCAAAATGTAAATACAAAGGAGAAAAAAAACCAACCCAAACCCCGAACAAGAGTCTTTTATATTCACGTCATTTACAAATCAAAGAGGAATTCTGTCTTCCTCATATGACACAACCATTTGGTTTTATTCGCCCAAGGTTTCCGGCTTCAGCCCCTCTCCTGGTGGATCACCGTACCCCACGAGTGTTGGACCAGTGGAAAGYGGCGGGCTAAGGTCTCGTTACCGCTCTTCACCCATTCTGTATAATTCTCCTACTGGCAAAGAAGACTATATGACAGACCTCAAGTCACTGGACACCTTCCTTCGAAATGAAGAAGAGAAACAGCACAGAGTTCAACTGGGTAAGTAAACAGATTTGATCTGAAAAGCTTGGTAAGAAGAAGGTGTTGATTTTATTCGAGAGTTCTTTTGCGGATGAGAAAAGCTGCAAAGGATTCCAGCGTACTCGTACTAGTAAATAGACCTAACTCATTTATGGTAATCACCTGTGACCTTGGTAAAGGCAGCTGCTGAACAGTTTAGTCTTCTACTGAGTAATTAGGACGTGAGGTAGAACACCATCATTTCTACACATCTCCATGGCTTAGCAGCTTCAGAAAGTTTTCCTCCAAAGTATTTCTTTGGATAGGCTATGTGCTGCTGTTGCAGCATATGGAAATRTGTGCTGATAGATTGTCTCTGTAGCAGTTGTTGGCTGCAGTGGACCATGATGAGATGACGGGCTTTATYGCCTTGGTGAGAGGGATATCTTGTGGAGAAGGCATTGCAGAGAAAGGGGGTGAATTACCTGCGGGCAGTTTTTGTCCTGGAGAGGGACAATCAAGATAAGGGTGAAAGCAGCATTTATGCAGACTGACTTCAGTCTATGTGTTCGTGGCAGTTCATGTTCGTGTCTCTTGTCAGAGCCTTAATATACTGACGTATTGCCTGTACTGTTGCTTCCAGAATTACTTGGCAATAATTGTATGGGCTGTTTAATGAATGAATCGTTTCAGGAAGTTCAGATTCCAGCTCTCCTTCCAGCAGCCCAACTTTTTGGAACTACAGCCGTTCCATGGCGGACTACGCACAGATGCTGAGAAAGTTCCAGTATCAGCTGGCCTGCAGGTCCCAGGCTCCGTCAGCGCACAAGGACGAAGCTGATCTGAGCTCAAAACAGGCTGCAGAAGAGGTAAATTCGGCAGCAAGGTGGTCAAGAGGGAGAAACAGGCCTCTAAAATACACAGCTTTCTGCAAAGGTTTGGATTTGAGCTGTATCAAAAATGTTGGAGAGAGAAATCCTCTAGCGTTTAACCATCTTACAGCTTAACTGTAAATGGAATTCTCAGATTCTGAATTTTAGTTGGAAAAAGATTTCTCCCTTGGAGAGCAAGGCTTAGACTGGATAAAATACATTTGTGACATAAAAATTGACTTGAAACTGATCTGTATTTAACCCAGTGGAACAGCTGAAGGTTATAAAGCACTGCCTTTACGCTTGCATCTGAAAGAAGTCTGATGCAAAGGAATACAATTCATGTGGCTTCAATTAAATTAGATCAATTTTCTTTATTTCCTACATTAACCTAATGAAGCTTCCCATTCAAATACCTCTTAAATCAATCCTACAATTCAGATCAATTTTATCCTAATAGAGCAGAGAGCTTAAAACTGAATTTGGGCTCACGCAAGATGATTGTACCGTGAATAGAGAGCGGGAGTGTTGTATGTGAAGCTGCTGTAGAAGTCACATGATACAGCCAGCAGATGTATAAGAACTTTGGGAAAAACGCAATTTGAATTACGTGCTGTAGTTCGTATCAGAAATTGTTATAGACCCTAAAAACTCTTGGTATTCTGTTAAGTTCTTATATGTACTTAAACCTTTCCGTAGGTTTGGGCACGGGTGACAATGAACCGACAGCTCCTTGATCACATGGATTCCTGGACCGCTAAGTTCAGAAATGTAAGTCCCGTCTCTAAACACTGCCTGGTTTTTAAGAACAAGCACAGCAGAGTGGAAAAGCACCTCCGTGTCCCCCGTGTGCCTGAGGAGGTGGGAAGAATTGCAGTGTCTGTTTGAGGATTGGGGTGGGCTGGCACAAGGAGGTAAAACCACAGCGTGCTTTAAGAGAGGACTACTGAGATGCGTTCTCGACCTGACCTTGGTGTTTTGTRTTCTGAAAACTTCACAGTTGTAAAGTTCACCCACCTTTGAGAAACAAAAGCCTCTCGGATATGACAAGATTTGGTTTTCCTTAYTGTAACTCAGATTGCTAAATTGACATTTCTGCAGTATTTCTAACTCATTCTCCTGGGCTCAAAGCATGGAAAATTCCAACCCAAAGGTTGACTTTTTCTGACGGTCCTGAGCAGCATAATAAAAAGCAAAAAGAAAAACCTTGATCCTATCAATAGGAATTGCTATAGCAGAGGAGACTTAATTGCACACAATGGCAAAATAATTAGTAAATCTAACTTTGAATTGCCCCTGAATTCAGTCATAGCATCTATCAAGTGTGTAGTTTTGCTTGTGTGTTTTGTGGTTTTTTTTTTTTAAAGTAATAAGATTGGTGAAAAGCAAAGATTAGTATGAGATCCATACCAGATTCCTGAGCATCTGTTCATAAACCTAGGGCCAGCTTGCTTCAGTTCCCAAATCCTGTCATGTACAAATCCCACACGTAGTGTTTGTCAGCTCCTTGATTTCCTGAAACAAACGTGAGAGGGAGCGGACTCATCAAAGTATAAATTATCGTTATGGATGGAGGGCTGTGCTTCATAATACCCCTTTCCTTGTTCAGAAAAGCTTTATCTGATACTTTCTAGAGATTTGTTTTCCTGATTCCTTTAACTTGAGTTTTCTAGCCTTTTAGAAGGTATTAAAAGAGTCATTTAAACTCYGCCTAACTTGATATTCTAATTTAATTACTTTCCTCCTTGGTTGGCTTCAGTGTTTCTGTTGTTAAGCTTCTTTGTGATTGTAACGGTGATGATTAGTAGGATGTAAGCTAAGGGTTGGGTTATTTTAACATTTTTGTTGCTTCTGACCTCTTGAATTTTCACATTTTTCTTTCCTAGTGGATTAATGAGACTATTCTAGTGCCGCTTGTCCAAGAGATCGAGTCTGTGAGCACTCAGCTGAGAAGAATGGGGTGTCCAGAATTGCAGATCGGAGGTAGGATGAGACAGTAGCTTTGGAGTTCCCGGTGGTGGTTGATGGAGGGCTGCTCTACAGCTGGGGCGTTGGATAGGTGTTATATAAATTAGGTCTGTTAAATATTACTGTTCCATTTCGGCTCTATATTGGCATGGTCTTTGTTCTATGTCATGCATTTCATTAAGCTGGAAAGGTTCTTCATAAGACTTCTGGAAATATTGGTGAAGTCACACTGATACCTGTCTCGTATAAAATTCATAAACCTCTCTTTTTTTTTTTTTTTTTCCCCCCCCTTCCCTAAACGTACTGCTGGGGAATTACAGGCTCACATTATCATTGATTATTGCATATTAAACTGTCAGAAAACATTTCAAGGATAGATGTGCTATAAACTCTCAGTGTCTCCAGTCCTATGTGCTTTTCCAAATTCTTCCTTAAAATCAGCTGCTTTCTGAAAGAACTTTTTTTTTAAATTCGGATGAACTGGAGTTCTGTTTTTCATGTCACAATACAATTCTGAAGGAACTGCTTCTCTTGTTACTTCAAATTTATGTCCCCTTAACCAAGAAGTGGATTTCATGTGCTGCATTTGAATTAAACCCACCTTTTGCGGGCTGTTTGTTGTAGTGTCTCCTCAAGAGCTGCATCCCTTGTAATGCCTGTGGAAATGCTGACCTTGTCCCCACCTCGTAACTCTCCCTCTGCTCTTCAAAGTGGATGTTGGTTCCTTGTAGCTTTTATATTCTGTGATGTAAAGCAGACACCTACTACTTCACTGGAATTGAAATGAGTGTTTGGGGTAGTGTCACATGTTAAATGTTTCTAGGACTTTAAACGGTGCACCAAAAAGGAGAGCTCTTTGTAGCGACGCCGGGTAAGGGAGGCTGTTCGGAGTTCTCTGGTGGTCATAGCTGCTGTACTGGCTCTTCCTGTGTTGCAGAAGCCAGCATCAGCAGTCTGAAGCAGGCAGCGCTCGTTAAAGCTCCACTCATTCCAACCCTGAACGCTATAGTGCAGTATTTGGATCTTACACCAAACCAGGAGTATTTGGTCGAAAGGATCAAAGGTACGTGGTGTCATCGTACTGACTGCGAAACACTTCCGTTACCACAGTCAAGTGTCGGTGGCKTCAGACGTTCACTCCTTCAGTGGAGGTGTTTGAAGAGCCGCAGCAGGGATGAGAGCTGCTTTTAAGCAGGAGAGGTGTTTCCTCGCAACTTTCACTTTTTATAGTGATGAAACGATGCAGGACTTGGATGTAACTTCAGGAATGTTTTTAAAAGCCTTATTTCTCATTTTCCTCCTGCGTGCTCAGGATGCAAAGTGCTGGATTTAATCCGTTCATTAACTACAAATAAAAAGTATCCTGTAAATTTACCTCCCCATATTAATATCTTTACAAGCATTTCATTAGTTGAATTTTTCCTATTTTGTATGCCAGAAATATGTATGAAGTCCCTGAAACTAGCATAAAACACCACTTTCATACACTTTCGATGCCCAGTAAATGAATAAATCCTGTTGCTTTCAGAGCTTTCTCAGGGAGGATGCATGAGTTCCTTCCGATGGAACAGAGGAGGGGATTTCAAAGGCCGCAAGTGGGACACCGACTTGCCCACTGACTCCTCTGTAAGTTTTTGAAGACATCTTCATACAACGGCTTAAAGTGGGTTGCCTTTCAGTGTAGGTTTTGGGGGGATAGCCAGTAAGTCTTTTGAGGAACACGGTAAAATCCTGTTTGCATCACTGTTGTGGTTTAACTCTATCCCAGCCGAAACCAGGACAATCACTTACGTGGATAATCCTGTCCTAGTCGGTGAGGAATAATGCAAATGGGATTGGGCATTGCGTAGATCACAAAAAATGTAATTGCGTATCTTAGTCTTAGGCTGGGCTTTTACTTAGACTCCTCTGAAACGTCTGTCAGATGACTATGAGGAGCAGCCCGACAGGTGGGGAGCTTGTTGGTGCAGTTCTCTTGCTGTATTTTTAAAAAAGCCGAATGTCTGCCTTCACCCAACAATCTAATGCAAGGAAAACCTTTCACCTTGTTCTCATTTTCCTTTGCTGTGATGGACAGAGGGGGAAAAATGCAGATTGAGTGGCAGGGCTGCTGTTTAATTTGGTAATATTTTGTGAGAAATCTGAAGATGTTGCACATCCTACTTGAGAGAAGACTTGTAGCGATGCTTAGCCCGTTAATCTGAAAGGTCAGGAGGAACAGCACCTCAGTGTAAACAATGACTTGAAAATTCAACTGAGGTAATTAAAATAATTAAAACAAAGACCACAGAACAATTCAGGAAGTAGAAAATGGGCTTTACAATGTGAGTCTGAAAGTAGAGTTAAGGTGATTTCCCCCCCCACTGTAAGTAGATTTTCAGTTACTTGGGAGAATAAAAACCAGGAGATCTGAATGTCAGAGCTTCACAACTTTGCTGACAAAGATATAATGAGATTCAATTGGTGGAAGCTGAAGTTATACAAAATCATAGAATCATAGAATAGTTTGGGTTGGAAGGGACCTTTAAAGGCCATCTAGTCCGACCCCCCTGCCATGGGCAGGGACATCTTCAACCAGATCAGGTTGCTCAGAGCCCCGTCCAACCTGACCTGGAATGTTTCCAGGGATGGGGCATCTACCACCTCCCTGGGCAACCTGTGCCAGGGTTTCACCACCCTCAGCGTAAAAAATTTCTTCCGTATATCTAGTCTAAATCTCCCCTCTTTTAGTTTAAAACCATTCCCCCTTGTCCTTTTGCAACAGGCCCTGCTAAAAAGTTTGCTGCCATCTTTTTTATAAGCCCCCTTTAAGTATTGAAAGGCCGCAACAAGAAGAGAAGGCCCTGAAGCCTTCTCTTCTCCAGGCTGAACAACCCCAACTCTCTCAGCCTTTCTCCACAGGAGAGGCGTTCCACCCCCCTCATCATTTTTGTGGCCCTCCTCTGGACCTGCTCCAACAGGTCCATGTCTTTCCTGTGCTGAGGGCTCCAGAGCTGGATGCAGTACTGCAGGTGGGGTCTCACCAGAGCAGAGCAGAGGGGCAGAATCCCCTCCCTCGACCTGCTGGCCACGCTKCTKKKRATGCAGCCCAGRRKAYGGTTGGCCTTCTGGGCTGCGAGCGCACATTGCCGGCTCATGTCCAGCTTTTCATCCACCCGTACCCCCAAGTCCTTCTYRGCAGGGCTGCTCTCCATCCCTTCATCCCCCAGCCTGTATTGATMCYGGGGGTTGCCCCGACCCAGGTGCAGGACCTTGGACTTGGCCTTGTTGAACCTCATGAGGTTCACACGGGCCCACTTCTCCAGCTTGTCCAGGTCCCTSTGGATGGCATCCCGTCCCTCAGGCGTGTCGACCGCACCACTCAGCTTGGTGTCATCTGYARACTTGCTGAGGGTGCACTCGATCCCACCGTCTATGTCATTGATGAAGATATTAAACAGTACTGGTCCCAGTATGGACCCCTGTGGGACGCCACTCGTCACTGACCTCCATCTGGACATTGAGCCGTTGACCACTACCCTCTGGATGCGACCATCCAACCAATTCCTCACCCACCGGACAGTCCACCCATCAAATCCATATCAAAATCAGTCTTGAAATAGGATTTGATTTTCTATTTGTGAAGATGATGAAATATTGGTAGTGACTGGCCACGGAGCAACTCTTAGTGTCTTGATAGACAGCGGGGTGAACAGCTCAAAAGTGTTTCAAGATCATGAGACAGGGTAGCACACCCTGGAATTCAGTCTTTTATCAAAACCAGCTGGGAGAGGTGGTGTTGGGCAGTGTATTAAACTTTTAAGAATTCTGGGAAAGAAGTTCCGATATAAGAGATTAATATAAACACTTGCCATGAAGTTTTGACATTAACTTACGCAAGACAATTACTATAAAAAAAATAGAATTTCACATTTTTGTTAATCCCACTGCAGGTAATACAAAGCAGTGATTTCCAAGGTGCATCTCCCAGACTTCCTGAGACTTTTGGCATTTAGCCCAGAGAAACTCTTTTGTTTTGTCTACAAACCAGATCGTGCTATATATAGTGAACGCGGAAAGTATCAGATTACAGATAATTTGGTTGCCCACAGAAAATGTTGAGAACTCTCTGGGAAGGGTTAAAACACAAATAGCAGGCTGTGGTGTGGTTTTTTGGATACTTGTTGCAGGACTTTATTTCAAAATTTTGCCATTCTTAATAAGACTCATGGCCAGCTCAGGTTTTTCCAGTGGTTTTTATTTTGCCTTTTGTGAGGAGAAAGGAGAAACTGGCTTGCTAGGTGTAGTGTCGGTAAAGCTGTAATTTGATTTCACCTGCTCTTCTCAGGCAAACCCTGGCAGCCTGTACAGAACCCATCGCTGGAACAGGCGGCTTGGAGTTCACGGCGTAAATATGCTAACAAGATCGGTGTCTTTGCCGAATTCTGCAGGATGCCAGGATAAAGTTGCTTGTGCGTGAACTGAGCTGACACACAGCATCGGTTTATCGCGTCGTGACTGACACTGTTTCACTTCCTGGAAAAAATAAACTTGCCTTCACCCCAGCAGCGTGCCTGGACCGTTGAAATCTCTGCTTTAAGCTGCCTTGGGCTCCTAAATATAGAGGGGTTAAGTCAATGTTGCAGCCACAGGCTATCAAATGCTGTAACCRATGCCTGAGATGATGGCAAGAAAGCTGCTCTGTTTTTAAGGACACTAAAGTGAGATTTGTTTTTCTTTGCCCAGATCATTATGCACGTGTTCTGCACTTACCTCGACTCCAGGCTGCCGCCTCACCCCAAGTATCCCGACGGCAAAACCTTCACTTCCCAACACTTCATTCAGACGCCAGATAAACCAGGTACTGGCACTCACATTTAGCGGCTCTTTGCCCTTTTGGATCACGTCGGCATCCTTGAAATCTTTTAAACATTTAAACTTTTTAATCTTTTAAACTTTTCGCAGATACTTCAAATGAAAACGTGTTTTGCATCTACCAGAGCAGCATCAATCCGCCCCACTACGAGCTGATCTACCAGCGCCACGTCTACAACCTGCCCAAGGTATGATGGTGTTAGTGGTGTCCTCCTGCTGCCAGGAAATCGTTGGCACGTCTGATTTGGGGTATTTTTTTTTTTTTTTAGGAGCTAGCCACATTTATTGACTATTTACCTGTAGGCTGGCCCAATGCAGGAAGTAAACATTAGCTTGGTTTTTGACCACAACGTGGTACTTAGTCTGCAACTTAATAACAGCTTTAGTATCTATTTAAGATACATAAGTGCCTAGGTAGTAGCTTCCTCTTGTTTATTTTCTGACAATTTATTTTAAAATACCAAGTCACGTAATCCCCGATGTGCGTTGTCACCCCTTAAGGCCAGCAAGCCCGGTGCTTGTCCGTAGGAGTTCTAGGGGGGAAGCTTCCAGTCTCGAAACGGTGAAATTCTCCTGTGAATTTTAATAGTGAGCCCTGGTTGTTGCTGGATCTGTGCTTTCCGAAAAGCTCCAGCATTTAAAGTATTTGGAGATGATAATCCAGCCAAAAACCACGTGTGGTCTTTTGCTGGTATTTACCTCATTGAAAGAAGTAAAATATTAAGGCAAAAAGCCCGACAGCCCTCCCCGTAACGCCGTTTCATGATGTCTTTCTCTGTGGTTGCTTATTCTACCTGAAATACTGCTATGATTTCTCGTCAGTGACTTGATTTCTAAGTTCTTCTCTTTTCCTGTGGATTCAGGGCAGAAACAACATGTTCCATACCTTGCTTATGTTTTTGTATATCATAAAGACAAAAGAATCTGGGATGCTGGGGTAAGTACCCGATGTTACGTGTCATCGCGCCGCGTACGAGAGGTGAATGGAGCGTCCTGTTTTGAAACGCCTTGTCTGAAGGCACTTCAAACTGAAATCGCTACAGTGGGCTGATATTAATGGTGTTAAAATCACCTTCTCGTTTGAAACAATAGCAGCTTTTTCATAAAATTGGCTAAATCTTACGTATGTGAGCAACAAAAGCAATGTCCAGACTTCCCCTTCGTTCTGAAAGAGCCGCGCTCGATTCACGGCAAAGCACGATGCCTACCTGCGTGTTAAAACGCTGAAGTGTGGAATTGATGGTTTTTCGTGTAATGTTTTAAACAGGCGCTTTAATTTACTCGCCATTTATTATGATAACGTTTGTTTTTGCAGGCGTGTAAACCTTGGTTTATCGGGAGTCAACGTTCTGTGGATTTTTGGAGAATAACATCTCCAGTGGGACGCCGGGTCAGAGGAACGACGCTCCTCGGGCGAGAGGGACTGAGCAGCATCGTTACGTTGCTGACTTAAACACGGACTTGCTATGAAACGGGATAGTTTAAGCTCTGCTTTGTGGGCAGAGGGGAAGTGTTTGTAATTCCCGTGCGGGTTTTGTGACGATTTATTTAAAACATTTCACTGTCGAAACGCTACTACGTATGAAAGCCAGGCAGGTTTTCTCTTTCCGGCTCCTCACCTGAACGAATCTTGTTTAAAAAGCCTTTTGCTGTTTCTCTTCCATGTATCTGTCAGTGCTGTCGCCGCCTAACTGAGCTTAACTGATCTCAGGACTAAACTCCAACCGCGTTGAGGGCTGGAACAGCCCTCCCGGGGTGTGCGCAGCCACCAGCGAGTCGTCACGTGGGAAGAAGCAGCAATTTGGCCAACTTCAGGATCCAAGAAATTCCAGATAGGCCTGAGAAAAGCCAAGTCACGAAGTTTAGACTCRTTTTCGTTCATTTTATTATGTATGATAAGAAAAACATTCTCTTTTTTATCCCTGCTGATTGGTGTAATGGGGTTTCCAGACCCCACGAGATGCGTTGGGGAGGCCTGCGCTGCAGGTGTGAAGGAAAGAGAAAACCGTGTTTGACTTGSTGGTTTCAGTAAATAAGATTTTTATTTTTATTCTTTTATTTTTATTTTACTCATGGGCCACCCCCTCACTCTCCTCGTAAACCGCCAAAAAAACCATTTGTACATCCAGGACGTGAGAATTACACTGGTTTGTTACCGGGGGCGAAAACACCACGTGTTTTCTTATGATAATCTATTTTTGTACTGTATTTTTCACTGCCGGCCTCGGGCACGCGCTGACGGGAGGGAGGGAGGGAAAAGAGGAATTTGCGCTGTGCTGGGGACAGGTGCGCTCGCTTTTTATCTCTGCTGGGGGGGAGCTGCTGTTTTTTGGGGCAAACCGACTGTTAGTGGTGACTCTCTCTCCCCGGGGAGGCGCGGGGTTTTTCCAAGGGACTGATAACGAAATGGGTCATTTGGTTCCCGTATTAAATGAGTTCGTTTTATCAAACGCTTGTTTGGGTTTTTTTTCCTGTGGTTCAGCGTCGCTAAATCCATCGACGTGCCAAGGAGGGGACGTTCAAGAACCAGGTTTAGCTTCATCTGAGCTTGTAATTTTTACACTGCCTGGGCTTCACCCCAAATCCCGCACCCCAAGGGCAGAGCGGGGCTGTCCCCGTTGCCTTTCACCCCGCGAGCTCGGTTACTCTCGCGTCCTAAAGGTGCAAAAAGTGCAGGAAATTTTCTTCTTTGACCAAAAATGGGTGTTTCTTGAGAAGAGCCCATTCCGCAGGGCACCCTCGGAGGCCCAGGGCTCTCGGGATCCCCTGCAGCCCTGGGATCCCCGGCACCCCCAGAATCCTGCGCAACCTCTTCCCTGCGCAGCCCAGATCCCCGTGCACCCCGAAAATACCATGCGCCTTGGTCCCCATGCATCCCAGTTCCTGTGAACCCCGATACACCATGCACCCTGCTCCCTGTGCACCCCACTTGCCATGCGCCCAGGTCCCTCTGCACCCTGCTCCCTGTGCACCCCACTCCCAGCGCAGAGCCCTGTGTGCCCTGGTGCACCCCAGATTCCTGCGCACCCCAGTCCTCGTGCACCCTGACACACCCTGCACCCGGGTCCCTCTGCACCCTGACACACCGTGCACCCCAATTCACTGTGCACCCCGATCCCTGTTCACACTGATACACCACACACCCCAGTTCCTGCGTTCCCCAGCCCTGCGCACCCCGATACACCACGCAGCCTGGCGTATCCCCGTCCCTGTGCACCCTGATACACCCTGGTCCCTGTGCACCCCCATACACCATGCACCCTGGTCCCCGTGCACCCCGATATACCACAACCCCCATTCCCACGCACCCCAATACACTGCGCACCCCAATCCCCACGCACCCCGGATCCCTGTGCATCCCCGTCCCTGTGCACCTCCATACACCGCGCACCCTGGTCCCTGTGCACCCTGATACACCGCGCACCCCAGCCCCGCGCACCCCGATCCCCGTGCATCTCCGTCCCTGCGCACCCCCATACACCGTGCACTCTGGTCCCCGTGCACCCCGATATACCACGCTCCCCCGTTCCCAGGCACCCCACATCCCTGCGCACCCCGATACACCGCGCACCCCGATACCCCGCGCCTCCCAGCCCCCGGCGGAGGCGGGTCGGCCCCGGCCCCTCCCGGTGGCAAGGGGGGCGGCTCCCGGGAGCGCGCCCCGCGCATGCCCGGCACCGCCCGTTAAATACCGGCGGGCCGGGGCGGACCGACACCACCGCCCCCGGGACCGCTGCCCCCACCCCGCCATGGCCAGCGAGGGTGAGCCCGGCCGCCGCCGCCGCTGCTGCACGCAGGATGCGCCGGGTGAGTGTGTGGGGGGGGGGGGTGTCTCTGGGGGCGGGCGGGCACCGGAGGGGGTCCTCCCCTCCCGAGCATCACACCGGGGGGGATACCCCCATCCCGGGCACCGGGGGGGTCCCCCCTCTCCTGAGCATCACACTGGGTACCGGGGCGCTGACCCACCCCCCCATCCTGGGTACCAGGAGGGTCCCCCTGCTCCTGAGCATCACATCGGGTACCGGGGGGGATTCCCCGCCGTCCAGGGCACTGTGGGGGGGCCCCCCTCCCGAGCATTACACCGGGCACTGGGGTGTGTCCCCCGCCCCCCCCCCCATCCCGGGCACCGGTGGGGTCCCCCCTCCCGAGCATCACCTGGGTACCCCCCCGGGGGCTCTATGTGTCCCCCGTGGGGTTTGGGGACCGGGGTGATATCCTGGTGCAGCAGCCCCCGGGCGTCCTGTGGTGCTGAGCCAAGGCTGGATATGGCCCCAGCATGACTCCAGTCCCCCCCGCAGATGTCCCCAAGGCCACCGAGCCCCGGCGTGACAGCGACGGCCCCCGCCGGGGCTCCCTCTGTGACCGGCACTGCGCCGCCATCAACAATGTGCAGGGTGACCTGGGTGACCTCGGCTGCCACCTGCATCGTCCCCGCGTCCCCCCAGGTAGGTCGGCCATGGGATGGACTGGGCATGGGGCTCTGGGGGGGGGTCCCACACCCCCTGTCACCCCCCATCTCACCCGCAGCCATGTCCCCCCCGTCCTGCTGCCAGCAGCACTCGGAGGAGGTCTGCGAGAGCTGTGTGGTAAAAACCACTCTGACGGCCGAAAACGCCGTGGAGGCCAACAAGCTCTCCAACAACTACAAGGTAGGTGCCCGCAGTGTGGGTGAGGGCACCCATGGGTGCTCCTGGGTGGCTGTAATGCGTTTTCTTTTTCTCTCCCCGCTCAAAAAAAAAAAAAAAAAATCTCTGCAGTTTGGCTTCAAGAAATGGAAGAGCCACGTGACGGCGCGGCCCTGGGAAGACCGATCAGAGATCGTCAAGGAGCTCTACTCAGACCTCAACGTCATCCGGGGCTCTGGAGGTGAGTGGCCTTGGGGACAACCCTGTGCGGTGGCAGCGTGGATTTGGACTGCTGCAGGTGACAACGGTCCCATCTGGTGCCTCCCCTCCTGCAGGGTCCACGGTGACATGCGGGAACGTCCTCTACCTGCTGCTCTTCGGCTGGTGGCTCTCGCTCCTCTATGTCCTTGTGGCTGCCATGATGTTCATCACTGTTGTGGGGGCTCCTTACGGTGAGTCCCAAATTTGGGACCCCCATGTGAAGGGCTGGGTGAGCTGTGGGTCTCCTGGCTGAGCCCGAAACAGCACCTAATGGGTGCTGGGGTCTCCTAGGTCCCTTCTCTGGGGGGTGGCCCTGTAGCTGGAGGGGACATGTGTCCCCCCAACAGAGCTGATGCTCGTGTCCCCGCAGGGCGGCTCTGCTGGGACCTGGCCGGGTATTTCCTCTGGCCCTTCGGCAAAGTGATCCAGAAAGTGGAGGTAACAGCGTGCCCCAAATCAGGACCCTGCTGGGGGATAAATTGGGGTGTCCCATGCCACTCCCTGACACCCCCGTCTCCCCCAGGTCCCCAAATCCCGCCAGGTGCTGGGTGCGTGCGAGGCCAGCGCGGGGGAGAGCTCAGCCCTGCTCGGTGGCCCTGTGCCGCGCCGCTGGCGCCCACGGTGCTGGGCAGACGCTGGATACTGGGTRAGCCCCATGCCGGACATGGTGACCGCCCCCCTTCCTGAGCATGGACACCCTGGGAGCCCCCCATTGTGGTGGGGATAGCACCCATGGGTGCCTCCGCTCCCCTGGGGTAGGTGTTTTGGGGGGGGAAACCCTAAAGGCAGCCACCTGTTCGCAGCAGCGTGCCGGCACCGTGGTGTGGCTGTGCCTGGGCTACCCGGCGCTGGCGCTGGCCCACGGGCTGGTGTGCATCACTGCGTGGCTCCTCATCATCCTCATCCCCGTGGCCAAGCTGAGTGCCCGCACCGCTGCCCGTGTCCTGCTGCTGCCCCCAGAGCAGGTGCTCGTCAGGCGTCTGAGGATGGTGGGTGCCTCTGTGTTGGGGTGAGGGTCCTGCACCCTGCTCTGGGGCGGATTTTAGGGTGGGGGGGGTGCTTGGAGCGGTGTCACCCACTTGTCCCTGCGCAGACGGAGGTGCCGCTGGAGGGGGAGGTGATCCTGTGCTGCTACCGTGCCATCAACCCCTACTACTACAAATACGCCGTGGATGGCATCAACGTCTTCGCCGTCAGTATCCTTTCATGGGCTGGAGGGGAATGGGGTGGTGGGGCTGGCCCCAAATCCCACCCCACCTCGGTCATCTCCTTGACCAGCCACCCCAGACCTGCTGCCGCTGGTGCTGGTGACMCTGGTGCTGGGCTATGTGGACAGCCACAACCGCCTGACCAGCTCCCCTGTCAAGTTCACATTGGCCCTGCTCTCCATCATGCCTCTCTCCTACTACATTGGGATGGCCATCGCCAGGTGAGCAGTGACAGGGGGGACATTTGGTGGCAAGGTGAGGACACATGCCAGCCCTGCTGACACCCTCCTTCTCCTCCAGCATCTCGGCCCAGAGCAACTTTGCAGTGGGAGCGGTGGTGAACGCCACGTTCGGCTCCATCACGGAGCTCACCTTCTACATCACGGCCCTCATCAAGGGCTCGCGCGAGGGCAACCGCTGCTATGCCGAGATCGTTAAGTCAGCGTTGACGGGGACGCTGGTGGGCTGCGTCCTCTTCGTCCCGGTGAGATGGGGTGGCACACTCATGGCACGAGAGCACCCGGTCTCTGCAGAGAGCTGGGAGGATGCCGGGAGCAAAGCACTGATGGGGATTTTTTGGGGGGCTTTCTCTATCCCCAAGGGTCTGTGCATGGTGATTGGGGGCATCCGGCACCAGGAGCAACGGTTCAACAGCCGCTCGGCGGGCGTCAGCTCAGCCCTGCTCTTCCTCTCTGTGGGAGGTGAGTTGGGGACAGGGGTGTCCCCCAGGCTTTGGGGGAGTCCCACCAGCATGGGCACCCATGCCATGTCCCTCCATGCCTGCAGGTGTCTTTGCCCCGACGCTCTTCTCCAAGGTGTACGGGAAGCTGGTGTGCGGCGAGTGCCACAACGTCACCCAAAACCCGCTGGGCCACTACCTCTGCCACAACTGTCACTTTGACCTGGTGAGCAGGGACATGGACCCCCAACTGCTGGGCTTTGGAGTTGGGGATGCTCTGAGCCCACCTAGCTGCTGCTCTTGGTGGTGGCAGCGGGGCTGTCCCTTGTCCCCTGCATCCCTGTTGACAGGCTCTCTCTTGGCAGATGGAGAACAATGGCACCCTCTACTACAGTCACGTCCAGTGAGTGTCTGCTGGGGTGGGGACAGGGTTGTCCCCACAGTGGGGTGTCACCTCCTGGGCTGGGTTGTGGCCCCGCATCCCTCCCAGGTCCCCTCTCCACCCCCCCTGAAGGGCTCCAATCCTGCACCCTCATCTCTTCCATCCCCAGCCAGTGCAGGGGACACCCCCCCCCCCGCTGGGGTCTCTGTGCTGGACCCTGGTGGCACTGAACATGTCACCCATGTCCCGCAGACCCCTGGTGTACACAGTGTCCGTCCTGCTCCCCGCCGCCTACCTCATCGGCCTCTTCTTCACCCTGAAAACTCACTCGCACATCTACGACATCCACATCAGCGACTGTCACAGTGAGTGTCCCCAAACCACGGGATGCCCCGGCCGCAGGGCYGGCTCTTCTCACTGCCCCATGGTGTCCCACCATGTCTCTGCTCTTCCCCCAGTGCCTGGCCACCACCACAGCGCTGTCGTCCACTGGTCTCGCTGGCGGGCCCTGGTCATCCTCCTGCTCTCCACCCTCTGCATGTCAGCCTGTGCTGACCTGGCCACGGAGCACATCAGCCCCATCCTCACCAACTCCACCATCTCACAGGTGAGGATGGGGATGGTGATGAGCCAGGTTTTGGTGGCCCTGGGGACCAAGATGTGCCCTCGAGGGATGGGAACCTGCTCTGGCTGCAGGGTTGAGCCCCAAAAGCCAGGGGAAAGATGCTGAGATGCTCCATACACTGAGGAGCTTGGTTGCCCACAGCTTGGATGTGGGTCAGGATCAGGCCATACACATGCGCTGATGTCACCTCTTCCCTGCAGTATTTCATCGGTGTCACCGTGCTGGCAATGGTGCCTGAGCTGCCGGAGATCGTCAACGGCATCCAGTTCGCCCTGCAGAACAACCTGAGCTTGAGGTGAGATGGCTCAAAGGATGGGTTTTGGGGTGTCCTCCTTCAGCGTGGTCCCTGTGTCCTGTCCCAGTCCCATAGCTGTGCCTTGGTGCCAGTGATGGGCTGCCCAACTTCATGCCACTGGTGGGTCAGATCCCTGCCAACTTGCCCTCAGGAGGACTTAAAGCCACCCAAAAAATGGGGCCAGAACCAGGTTGGGCTGCATGGTTTGATTCCCCGAGGTGGTTTTTTTTTGGTTTTTTTTTTTTTTCCCCTCACCCCGAGCTGAGCAACCCAAGGGCTGCTGGAGACCTGGTGCTTGGCAGCTCTTAAGTCCTCTGTCCTCCCCAGCATCGAGATTGGGAACTGCATTGCTGTCCAGGTCTGCATGCTCCAGATCCCCATCCTGGTGCTCTTCACCATCTTCTATGTGAGTAGCCCCAGGATAGCCCCTGGGTGACCTCCCACAGCAGGGTTGGGGACACACAGCACTCCATAAGACATGGCAAGGGCACAGCTGCCATCCCCAGTGTCTCCTCTCCCCTGCTCAGTGCAGGGGAAAGTGGGGTCAGATGTCTCCTACCTTGGCTGATGCTGTCCCCAGCCCTAGGAACATGTAGCAGAGGGGGTTTAAGGGGTGACATGCAAGTCCCCCAACCACAGTCAGTGCGGGGCTGTCCTGGTTGGCCATAAACCCAAAATCCTCTCTGCCTCGCAGCCGACCAACTTCACGCTTGTCTTCAGCGACCTCCACGTCTATGCCAGCATGTTCAGCGTGGTGCTCATGAACTACATCTTCATGGATGGCAAATGTGACTACTTCCAAGGTGACCGCTCACCCGTGAGGCTGCTGTGGGACTTGGTGTACCCATCTTCCCTGTGCTGATGGGGTGGAGGGCTCCTGGATACAAGCCATCTGCTTGCTGCAGCTCTTGGCATGTGGTGGTTTGAGTAATTCTGGGGTCTTGGTCGACCATCTTGGAGGTGCTGGAGCTGCCACCCTGCAGCATCTCCAAGGGGGATCACTCCCTTTTCACCCTTGAGAGGGAGTTTCAAACCCCTTTTGACTGAGATTTTGCAGAGGACCATGAAAGTCCTCTACAGTGGGCTAGTCCAGACCACACTGGAAGGTCTTAAAAGCAACCTCCCTCCTTGCTCCAGGGAGTAACCCCCTCCGACCTACTCTGTCTGCCCTAGGCACGGTGCTGGTGATGGTCTACTTCATCCTCCTGGCTGTGTATTTCTTCGCCCCATCGCCCAGTGGTTGCTGAGGTTTGGACTCTGCTTTCTCCAACCCTCCTGTTGGGGTTCAGTGCTCGTCAGGGAGTTATCTGATATCTCAGGGACTCGGCCGGGCTGGCTCCGGTCTGGAAGCATCATTTGCTGAAGCTCCTGCTGCTGCCTGGCTCCCCCAGTGGGGTGCCAACAGGGCTTCAGTGATGGGAAGGGTGGTGGCCACAGAAGCACTCCTGAACCAAGAAGGAGCCTCAACGCCAGAGCACTTCATGGAGGTATTTCCAGCCCATGCGTGTGTGGCTGGGAGGAAAATTGTCCTTAGTGGAGGGTCTTGAGGACAGACCCCCTTCCTTGGGACATGTTGCACTGGGAGAAGGTGCCTGAGAAGAGCCTCTTGCCCTTCCAGGCAGTGGGTGATCCCGGGCCTGGAAGGGATTCGGGTCTGGGGATCACACAGGGCTTCTTGATGGTACTAGAAACACACCAAAAGGTATTTTTCAGCTGTCTTGTCATTAAAGCAGTTTTGTACAAATCAGAAACAAGCTCGTTTCTCCTTAAACGAGCCTTTAGTTGCCTCCCTGGGCCCCTCCGTGCCCACCACCCAGGTTCGCGATGGTCTTGGGGTGATGGCCACTTGGTGCCCACCTAGGCTGGCTCTCAATGTGGTAGGCACTGGGCACCAGCAATGGCTCAGATGGAGCCAGCGTCCCTGGGAGTGGAGCAGGACAGCACTCAATGTCCTCTGTCACAGCACCAGAGCAGGTGGCAGGTGAGATCCACCACCGTGCCACAGGGGCAGAGCCAGCAGTGGGGTGGCTGTGGGCTCCAGCTTTCTCTGTGACCTTCCCTAAGCTCCACCTCTTGTTTCCAGCCTGGTCTTGTCTGACTGTTCTTAGTCATTCTTGCTTGGAGGTGTTTAACAAGCTCCTAAGAAGGGTCAGGGATGCTCCTGGTGCTGTTCGCAGAGTACGAGGTGTGACACGCCGAGGACCAGCTCCTCTTCCTCTGCGAAGGGAAACGCCAGTGGGTGAGGTGAGAGGACAAAGCGAGTGGCTTGGACTGATTTATTATCAGAGCTTTTAAAAAAAACCAACCAAACAAAAAACAAAATAAAAAAAMMCCCAAAACAACAAAAAAAAMCCCCGACCAACCAGCCCAACCCAAAAGCAAAACACTGACAGATACATAAATACAGGCAAYGTGGCTCCTGTGCCCCTTCTCCCTCCCCAGCCCTGCGGGGATGTACCTCGCTGGGGAGKGGAGCACTGCTCGCTGCCTGCAACATGAATATTGGACTCCGAAAGGTCCCACAGTCAATGGAGAAGCAGGACTAGACTTCAAACAGCCCAGAGTATGGCAGGCAGCAGGGCAGCTGCCTGGGATCACCCTCCTTCCCAAAGGATGGCAGCTGCTCGTTAGCAATTAATGATGCTGCTTTATCAAGCTTTTTTTGTTCTCCTAGTATAGGATCAGTATGGACAAACCTGCTGTCACTAGAGATGCTTGGGAAGATTCCTGGGTGAGTACCCAGAGTTGGCTGACAGCAGCAGATGGGCTCAAGAGCACGGGGCAGTAAGAGATGGAAACAGCATGGGATGGGAGGGCAGAAGATGATGGCACCAAGCAGGTTCTCCTACATCTTATCTGAGGCTAAACAGAAAGCATCTACTCTTGGGTGAGGGATGCTTGGGACTTCTCCTGGAGCCAGACCCAGCCTTTGTGTTTGGGAAAGCACGGTAGGGCCAGCACTGTGGGTCCCTTCCCCAGTGCCCTGCTCTGCAGCAGGACAAGCCCAGCAGTAGCCACTGGTGGCTGCAAGGATGCCCCGAAGAGGTCCCACATTTGCCCTGAGCTGCTCTGCTTGGTGCTGGGAGCAGGGGTAAGTAGTGGGGTGAAGGCAGCAGGGCTGTCCCACAAAACCTTGTTCTGAGATAGCTTCCTCTGTGTGTCCTGTCCCCACCCCAGACAGCATTGCAGATGCTCTTAACTCCTCTTCCCTCCATCAGTTGCTGCAGATGGTGAATCCTTTCCCTCTCCCTTAGGGAACTCGTGGCCCTGCTCTGGCAGAGGCAGTAACACTCTGCTTTTTTGCTTTCGAGTATGGTATTGTGCAGAGGGAGTTAACTAGCCCTTAAAAGGGAGGATCCAGTACTTGGGCATCACCTGGGCTGGAGGTGAAGACAGGTAGGAGATGGAGCAAGAAAAGCTTGGAGCCATCTAGCCTTCAAGCCGCACCCCAGAGCGAAGCCTCTGCCACCGTGAGCCAGCGAGAAGCTTTTATCATTCAAAAACTCAACATGCAGTAGATTAGCAACAATCCAAGCAAACCCTCAAAAGGGAGCTGTGAGCTTTGCAAGTAATTTTTTGGGAAGAGCAAGCCATGTTCCCGTAAGTCCTGTGTGCTGGGGATGCAGCATGGCTGTGTTGGAGGGGTAAGACAAGCTCCAGGCCATTGGTGGAGGGCACAGGCAGGCTCTGGGCTTGCACCTCTAGCGGTCCAGCCAGTGGAAGAGGCTTGGGCACTTTGTTTGGGTGACCCAGCAGCACAGTGGTGTGTCACAGGGATGTCAAGGACTGCATTGTCCTGCCTGGGTGGACAAACATGTTCCACATCAAGATTTGAAGCTAAGGTTAAGTGACAGTGTTGCAGGTGTCAATATGGAGCCAGGCTGAGGCCGGATGTGCCCCAGATCAGCACCCACCACCTTCTTCCCTGTGTTCACATCGGGGGAAAGCTCCTGGCTGCCCCCATAAGGCTGCCAGAGTGAGGAAGACATAAGAGCTTAAGGAATCTGCTTGATCAGAGATCCAGGCTCAGATGGTTTTAATATTGCCTTAGTGATGATGGGAGATAGATACTCTTTAAAGTAGGTAAGGGAAGAACCAGCACGTGTATGACCAGCCTGTTCTAGTACAAAGGTCCCAGCAGAACTGGAGGCCAGAAGGCAAAGATTAAGCACAGACATTCAGCCTCTGCAAGAAGAGGCAAGAGCCACTGAGTTCAGGCCAGAAGAGAGAGATGGAGAAAAGGCCCATTGGCCCAACATGGTCCTACAGAAGAGGCCACCACAAGCCAGGGGCAGGAGAGCAGGTAGCCCTTCCCCAGGCCACAGCTGCTAGTAGGGTCTGGGGTCAGCCCCTGAGCCGGGAGCAGTGGGATGCTGCAGCGAGCAGCTAGGGAGGCTTGGAAGGGGTTGATATAGGATGATAATACTCTCCAGGAGCAAAGGCTTTCTGCCCCACAGGCTCTTAGCTAGAAGCCAGCCTGAACACAGAGAGTTGGGGGGCTGCAAAAGCCACGCAGGGCAAATGAGGTTCCCAGCTTTGCCCTGTGAGCTGCATGTTCTGCAAAGGTACAACAACGGGGACAGATACAACAGAGCTACAAGCAGCTGCCACCACTTTCTGTGGTCCAAAGCACCAGAGAATGCTTCAGCTGTGATGCCCAACCTTTATTTTTCTGGGCCTTGGGAAAAAAGCAGCAACTGAGGCTACAGAAGGGAGAAAAATCTATCCCCAAGAACAAGGGAAACTTAATGCTGGGGCAAGTGGTAACACTTCAACTGAACATCAGGGGTGGGTGCTCCCTAAGAGGGGTAGCAGTGACTTGATCAGYGAGTGCTGTTCAGATTAACAACATGAAGACAAGGCTATGGTTTATTTAAACATAAATGCAATCTCTTAAAAAGAAACTAAAACACCGGAGTCTAAGTCTTGCCTTTGAAGATGGAAGGGGAAGGTACTAGGAAAAGCTGATTTTAAAAAAAAAAAAAGAGAGGCACTTAAAAATGGTCTTCAAATGAAAAGGATTTTGCACAAACCTGATGCCAGCCAACTGGAGCTGCTAGAGTTCAATGGCCACTTATACATGGTCTCTAGAGCTAATTTCACAGTCTATGGAGCACAGCAAGACAAGAGACGGACATCCCTTCCTCTCCTGCCTAGGCAGAGATGATGACCACTGCTCAGAGCAAGATGGAGAGATGTTCCCTCTCCCCTTTTTTTTGATGCTGCGTTTCCTGGGATGAGCGATCCATGAGCTTCCAAGGACCCAGAAAGCCACTCACAAAACCAGCTTAAAACCACACGCAGCAGTAACATCCCCCACCCCCAGAGGAACATGAAGCTAACTAGAAAAAGGCCAACACGTGATGTGTGGGAGGAAGGAAAACAAAAAGCTTACAGGTACACGTTAGAGTCAGACGCTGATAACCAGGACTGAGTTGGTATGGGTGGCTTGCACCCAAGCACCGGGTAGAACACGCTGCAGGTTAAAAGACAGCTCTGAAATCTATGGGGTGAGTTTTTGCAGTTAGCTCGTTCAGAGTGCATTGTGAGCAGACAGGGTTAAAAAAGATTCAGCAAAACCTTTTCCTTCCCCTCATCCACCCAAGTAAACTACACAGTAGTCCATTAAGCGGCAACTTTTAACCAGTCTTCCAAGCAAACCTTTCAATATGAAAAGGTGAGGAACAGAGACATGGGGTGTTTCAAATCACTGCAACACTGCACCAGAAAAGCTGCACAGGCAAAGCTTCGCTCACTGCCCCATGCGACGTTCCAGCCGTCTTCCGAAGCTCAGAGATGGGAACATGCCCATGAAACACATGCAAAGCCTTCAAGCGGAAAGAGTTCTCGGTTTTATAGAGGGAAAGCTCAGCTGGGCATTAGGGGGACGAATGTCATCCAAAGCAAAAGAACAGATCGGCTGTTGTTCTGCATTGAATGTCCTCCATTAGATACATCTTGTGAAAATACTAAGTTGAATGCGCCAGCATGCAAAAGCATGGGCTCAGACATTCGCTAAGCTCCCCACCCTCCCCAATTAAGTTGCAAGCATGTGCTGATGACAGTTTGATGGCTGGATGTTATGGATTAGTCCCAGAGAGTATTTTTGATTAATGGTGTAATTTAGAGATCCATAAATAAAAAGTGGATTTTCAACAACTTAAAGTAGAAATTTCTAGAAAGGCATCGATGTATTTGCTGAGTAAGGCGTTGAGCGGGTTCCTCCATGTTCTTAGCAAGACCATCCACGGTATCCATAAATAGGGGACGGGAGGGGGCTTCTTGAACGTAGTGTATCTTGGACAGAAGCATGAGATGTTCTCATTTTAGCCGCTCAACGAGTCCCTGCGTCAGTCCAAGGTGCAAAAGCTGAGATCTGGAGAGAGTTGCTAGATGAGGGAAATATTCCAGGAGCTTCTCCCACGACAGTTCCAGCAGGCTGGGTACTACCAGCCACATTTTAAACAGAGAGCCAGTCCGTTTGTTTTCATGGATGTTGACCACCCCTCCGTGAACATACATGCAGCCAGCCTAGATGGGAAAAGAGGGAGAGGGGAGTTACACGGGGCATAGACCAAACTGGCACACCAGAAGGTGCTGAGGAGCAACACAGCCAGGAAAACCGGGATTTGACTCCCCAGATTCCCAGATGGTCAATCACAGAGTGAGATTCATCTCACACACCTTTATGTCCTGGTAACAGAAGTGTCACTGCCTGAGCCAGTCACCCTGGGCTCCTCTCGTAGGCAAGGGGAGGAATCACTGCTGAAGGGCATGAATCCGCTAGCTTAGAGTGCTTTGCTCTGTATTTTAGGTGAATTCTACCCCAAGAAATCAATTTTAGGAGTGGGGCAAAGTATTAATAAATTAGTATAGAACCATACTTAGGTTTCAGCTAAAAAGAATGTATTTTTTTTTAAACTAAAACCACACCATACAAAGACATGCTGCATTCCCTCTGCTGGTTTAGCATAACCCTGCTCTAGGAATGACACGACCGCAGAGAGATGAGAAAAGCTCAGCTGCTGACCTATTTTGCGAGTGGTATTTTTTCAATATGCAGGAAAAGAAAGTGCATTCCTGCTGTCCAGGCACTCACCTGCAGTCACTGAGCTGCCTGGGAAACACCTTTATCAGGCCTACAGCTTCCTAGAAAGAGTTGCATTTATAACAATCTCCAAACTAGGTGACACCTGCTCTTATAACCAAAGAACCCGATCTCTGCCCTCGCATGCTGCCCTAAGGCGATGATCAGCTGAAGGAGGCTGAAGTCACAGCTAAATGCATTTCTTGCTGCCTGCTCCTTATCAACCACAGGTCTCTAAGCTTCTAGTTATGGCAAAAAGCTCTAGCAATACCAACCTTCCCATTAGCAGTGGTTTCCAAAGAGGGCTGCTCACCTGCTAATCTTTCAACTTAGGTTGTTCTCAGTAGGCTAAAACCAGGTTACTTGGGGGAGCATTTGTGCTTTTTTTCCTTTTGCAAACAGGAACTGCTGTTCACACATGGAATTATTCGTTGGAGCTGATACAGTTTAAAAGCTAAAATTCCGCATCGCTGCTTTTATAAAGCAGAATATACTGTGTGCAACCGCTCTTTAAACAGCAGCAGGAGTAAAAGGAGTCAATGCAGTGACCTCACACCAGCCCTCAGCCTCCCTAAAGATGCTGCATCCAGTGGAGATCACCTCCTTGGTAACATCGGTTCAGCTCTATTTGCAGCCCACACAAACGTCAGAGCGCTTGGACGAACAGCTTGAACTTCAGCTACGTAGGAAAGAAATGAGTCACTTACTGGYGTGACAGCAGCACAGTGAAAATACACTGGTTCCGGCATGGCAGCTGGGAGCTTGACCCACTGGAAGGTTTGCAGATTCAGCTTCCAAACATCTCCCAGAATCACTTCTCCGTTATAGCCTCCACAAACGAACGCATCTGTAAGAGAGGAAACCCACGGTGCTTACAGGCCCAGCCATCCTTCATCAGCAACTGCAGAACATGCGGTGGCTGAAGTCAGCGATCACCGTTCCAAAACCGTTTTAGGATCAACAACTATTTTACCTCAACAAAAGCTCTCAGTATCTCCCAAATCAGTCCCAGCACACTGTTCATACCCATGGAGGCCACTTATAGAATCATAGAATGGTTTGGGTTGGAAGGGGCCTTTAAAGACCATCTAGTCCAACCCCACTGCCATGGGCAGGGACATCTTTCACCAGATCAGGTTGCTCAGAGCCCTGTCCAACCTCACCTTGAACACTTCCAGTGATGGGGCATCCACAACTTCTCTGGGCAACCTGTTCCAGTGTCTCACCACTCTCATCGTAAAACATTTCTTCCTTATGTCCAATCTAAAACTATCCTCTTTCAGTTTAAAACTGTTGCCCCTTCTCCTGTCACTACAGGCCCTGGTAAAAAGTCTCTCTCCATCTTTCTTATAAGCCTCCTTTATATATTGAAAGGCTGCAATAAGGTCTCCCCAGAGCCTTCTCTTCTCCAGGCTGAACAACCCCAACTCCTTCAGCCTTTCCTCATAGGAGAGGTCTTCCAGCCCTCTGATCATTTCCATGGTGCTCCTTTGGACCCGCTCCAACAGGTCCGTGTCTTTCCTGTGCTGAGGGCTCCAGAGCTGGACGCAGTACTGCAGGTGGGGTCTCACCAGAGTGGAGTAGAGGGGCAGAATCCCCTCCCTCGACCTGCTGGCCACGTTTCTTGTTACGCAGCCCAGGATACGGTTGGCTTTCTGGGCTGCAAGTGCACATTGCTGGCTCACGTCCGCTTCCCAGCCTGCCCATGATCCCAACCCCACCATGGCAGATTCAGGGCTAAATGCCATTGAGAAGCAGGAGTGCACTCCCACTTTTAGAAGCTAACCTGAGTTCACAGGCACCTGGGTTTGATCAGATTCTAGAGGTTTTAAACCCATGGGGAGTAGCCACAGCCCCAGCTCCTAGTCCTGCTGCCTGCCAGAGGCAGGTCCTTGCTCCCGGCTTTGCCCAAGTTCTCAACTCAGAGGCTTGCACTGCAGGAAAATACTGCTGATGAAGGTGACTGGAAGCATCTCCCAGCTCCTGCCTTACTTTTATTGGCACAATTAGCGCTCCTAAGAAATATAATCTGGTGTATCACTCCACCCTTTAACATACAGCATTCAGTAATCAATCTGAAGGGTTTTGAAAGGAAGGATTAATATTGTAAGTGCTTCTTCAGTCCGTTATGAGCAATTTGGTTTTTATCAAGTTTGGGGGAATGCGTTCTTGGAAGACAATGAGGCTAGGGGAGAGGCCCAAATCTAGTTGAAGGAACACTCTACCATTCAAAATTGTGGGTAATTGAACATGGATTGCACATGCAGAGCCCTCTCTAAGCTGTGCCTCAAACAGCGCCACGCAAGTGATGTACAGCAAGAACATTTGGAGGATCAAAGTGAAGAATAAAAGGCTCTTCTAAGCTCCGTGCAGCTCCTAACATATAAAACCTGTTGGAGCGAGTCCAGAGGAGGGCCACAAAGACGATCAGAGGGCTGGAGTACCTCTCCTATGAAGACAGGCTGAGAGAGGTGGGGTTGTTCAGCCTGGAGAAGAGAAGGCTCCGGGGAGACCTTATAGCAGCCTTCCAGTACCCGAAGGGGGCCTACAAGAAAGCTGGAGAGGGACTTTTTACAAGGGCATGTAGTGATAGGACAAGGGGTAATGGGTTTAAACTGAAAGAGGGCAGATTTGGATTAGATATAAGGAAGAAATTCTTCGCTATGAGGGTGGTGAGGCACTGGAACAGGTTGCCCAGAGAAGYTGTGGATGCCCCATMSCTGGAAGTGTTCAAGGCCAGGTTGGATGGGGCTTTGAGCAACCTGGTCTAGTGGAAGGTGTCCCTGCCCATGGCAGGGGTGTTGGAACTAGATGATCTTTAAGGTCCCTTCCAATCCAAACCATTCTATGATTCTATGAAAATGGCCCTCACTTTACTAGAGAATGGAAAGATTCAGGTGCTAACTCCACTCCATGTGAGCATTTCGGATTTACAACACCATGAAAAGGACCCACTGTCAAAGAAATCCCTGAACAATCTTGTCTCTAAAGAACTCAGCTTCCAACACTTGGCCCCACTTTGCTTTTCACAGCAGACTGTAAAGCTAACAGGTTAGTCACCAAGCTGTAGCAGAAGCATCATTTATACCCGTTCGTGAGCTTGCAACCAATAAGCTGCAAAGTATCATGGACACTCGTGGCTAAAATACATGATATCTTACATTGAAGTGGCCGCACGTCCAAAGGAGATTTACGTGTTGCCTAAAATACTGCAGAATTCCAGAGAGCAACAGTACTGTGCAGTGCAGAATTACATTTGCCTACAGCAGCAAGATCCCTCATATGAAGAGTGGTGCCAACTGGGCAGCTTAAGGCCTGTTAACAAGAAAGAAATCCTCTTCCAGAAAAGACACGTGTGCCCTGCAGTTCTCTCAAACATGTGTTGGAGGCCAGCATCTCTCAGGCTAGAAGCATGGGCTTGTCACTGCTAGGTTGTATAAGATACACCAATTTTCAAGAGGCAGATCTTACCATTTTTTATCTGAACGCAGCTATGGCATCTTCTGGCTGCTGGGAAGCCTGAGGAGAATAAAAAAAAAGTATCAACTATAGTTGCTTTGAAGTGCTTGGGCAAGTGGTGATTATATCTCAACATATAATCACGGATAGAAGTCACTTGTTTCATTTATAAGGGGCTTCTGCTTTCCTACAATCACAGGTATAACACCTCTAATTTAGCAACCAGCTGTTCCAGGTTTGACTCCTACTTGCTCTCCAGGGAAGGAAGAAATGTGCCGGAGTCTCATCCCCCACAGACTCCAGCCCTCACCTCTGGCTTGGTGAAAAGCAGCAACCAAGAGCCTACAAGATTTCAGGGAAACCCCCGCTGCTAACCAGGCCAGCATGTGGTCCCTCAGAGGGAGCAGAGATGATGTGTATCTTCTGGGAGGAGAGCCAGCCGCTATCATCTTTCCCACCCAGGGAGGGAGAGAAGCCAGACTGCTAAATATGCTTCAGATGGGTTAGTCCTCACTGCTAAAGCTTTAAACAAGCAGGACCTCGAAGCCAGCGTTAAGTCACGTACTGTACAACAAGGTTATGAAAAAGGCTTTCAGCCTGCCAGAAAACTGCATCTTCGAGCATCTTGGCCACTCTCTGGTTTACAGGGGAAGACACAGGAAATTCCAGACTCACCAACTTTTTCATGAGGTTTTGTGGCAATTTCCTCCCAGGTGTTGGTTTCAAGGTTGTACGCATGGATCTGAAGAGACAAAGAGGAGCCATTAGTTCCTCCTGGCTGTCCCAGCACTACAGTGACGCAGTTACAGGCTCTGACCCGCAGAGCCACTATAAATAAAACCTCTTTTTCATTAAGTGTAAAAACAAAAATAGCTAATTGCAGTCAGTGACTAAGCAGGTATAAAATCACCTTCAAAGCGTACCAGCTTACTAAAACTTTCATCTCAGGCTTTGCTATTTAAGCCCCACGGCTGAAGAAAAAGAATATTGCTTTTAAAAAAACTGGACCAATTAAAACCCGCAACCTCCAGTTCTCAAAAGTATTTAGAAATACCTATCTCATACTGCACGTAAGGAGAAAAGAAATGCGGAGAATGGAGAGATAAAAAGTCATGTTAACTGCTTCAGTTTCAACTTTTTTGGAAGCAGAGCACTATTTAAAGTCTTCTCGTTTATCGTTTCAGCATTCAAGATGAATTCACTCTTCCCTCCCCAAATTGTATTGGAGAAAAATTAAAGCATATGATTAAGGGAGAAGACAAGAGAATAGTCACCATATCAATATCTGAATTTAATGTCAAGGAATTCCTTCCTTTGGCACTTTCCTGTTTTGGCACAAATACAACATTTAGAAAGATGTCCTAAGTGTTTTTAAGTGACAATCTTTGATAACAGGTCTACAGAAATGAAGCTGTTTTGCAGATCGGTAGGTCACTGGGTACCACAGATTCATCATCTGTAAGTCAACAGGACATGTTTGTGGCAACACCAGGTTTTATAGAAACAGGAGAACAATCTGCTCCTAGTTATCTTTTTTTTTACCAAGCTTTCCAGGCAAAGCCAGATGAAAAGACCGTGCTGGTTACACTTCACTGTAGAAAATCTCCTATCCAGGCAAGCACTCAAGGTTTCTGATCGCCTTACCTTATCTAAGGAATAAGCTGTCCAGGAAGTTCCACCTCCCAAGATATAAATCCGTTGACCATCATGTGCGATTTCATGTCTGTACCTGAAGGTGCAAAGAAGGACATTTAGCAGCACAAGCAATTAGTGCAAGTGAGCAACAACAAAAGCCTTCTGGAAAACACTATCAAATTTGAGTGGTTTAAGCAGACACCCCAAGCCTGGCTATGTTGTATCAGTCCCTCAGGTTGGGAGCATTCAGAAGATGTGGAAGCTTTCATGAGCAATCTAAGCAGCACCCTGGAAGCTTGAAAGGCATTTTCTGAGAGCAGAGCACCACAGAACTTAAGTACAATGATTTATGGAGCACCATGACGGCCATCAATATTCCAGCACCTTCTCTCACTAAGATGGTCACCRATTGATCTCCCAGCCCTCCTTTCTCCACACCTTGCTACAGCATAGAACAAGGGACAGGGATCAACCGGAGCCTCTTCCCCTCCTCAGCACTCACCAGCTGCCCCAAGTCCCCAGCTCTGTTCTGCACCACACAGTCCAGATCAGCGTCCTGGCAAAGGCTTCACACCCCATCCCTACATCCCCCTGCACGCCAGACTGCTGGAGCACCGGTTGTGCAAGGTTCACAGCTGAAAACACTGCTCTAAGAGTGCCCAAAAGCCTGTCTGTAAAGGTGGTGACTCCCCTGTGTAAAAGCTCTCCCAGGCTGTCCAGCTTCTCACCTCTCCTCTGGCATGTCACAGGACATATTGTTTGGTTTCAGCTGGATCCACTCTCTAGTGTTGAGGTCTAGCTTATGTAGGTCGGTACTGTAAATGTAACCAGTTGTTCCTCCAAACACATAGAGACAACCATTGATGATGGCCATGGCCTGGAAGGTAACAGAGAGAAACCAGTTAGAAAGGATGCGTGACATCAGCGTCTGAAAAAGAGAGAATTCCTGCCCTCCCAAAGCAAGACACTGCTTGCAAAGCTCTACCTACAACTTACAAAATGACATGTTCAGGAGGAATACGAAGGGCAAACAAGGATGATACACGAAAGATGGGGGAGGTGTCTGTAGGAACGGAAAGTAACTCTATAGTCACAAGATGAGGACCTAGAAGTGGAGCTGCTGAGTTTCAGGCATCAGACAAGACAGATCTGTGCAGCAGGGGCTCCCAGGAGCTAAAACCAAAGCACAGTTAACCCTGAATCTCTTCCATGCTGACCTTATACAGATACTGTTACAGAAAATCTTATAAACCAGCTATCAGATAGCCAGCAGCATTAAGCGTAACGGAGAAAGCCCCAGACACAGTGGATAAGTCAGACTAAACAACGGAGACAGCCTCTACAATTCAAAAGCATGTGGACTATCAGCCTACTGAAACTGTGAAGGTGGTGCAGGCACCATTCATTCCCTGATGCAGTCCAAGGTGGAAGCAGAGACGTAAGCTCCTTCTGCTCCCAACCGCCTGTTTGCCAAAGGCCAGCTCGAGCTGAACCGGGCAAGGGGAAGACTACTTTTCTTCCCCCAAGTGTCTGGTGCACATCTAAATGAGAAATTAGTTGGGTTATAAATGTCTGCACTACAAGTACATTGGCAGTATTATTAGAAAGCACAGCAAAAGGTGGCAGTCCTCCTGTGAGAGTGAATCTATTTTTTTTGTACACCATGTTCATCCATGACATTATGGAAAGTCTTAAAAGTTGTTACTCTAATACAAATAAGACCTACTAACCACTGTTTTCATTTATAGTTTGGGGTTTTAAAGGCTTTGAGGAGGCTACAGAGCAACTCCAGAAACTACCAACCACTCCTTAAATCAGACATACTTTTTCATTCAACTGCATCTGGCATTTAGTTAACAAATTCTGGCTTTTCTAACTACAAGAAAACTATTCCTTTCCTTTGAAATCTCAAAGAACCAAGACTGCTCTATTTCTTTATGAATGATACCTGCCTTTCCTTACACTTATGTACACAGAGAACAACTCCAGTTACTAGCAGAGAAGAGATCTCCGTGCTCCGGCTCCTTTTCTGTGACACACAGCACAGTGTATGCAGGCACGCTCAAAGTGCCTCAACAAGGGCTGTCCTTYGTACCTGGCCATAGATTCGATTGGGTTTCTTTCCTCGGCAGCTAAGCAGAGCCCATCTTTTGTACTTCACATTGCAGACGTGGACGTCGTTGCCATTGCTCTCCCCAAAGGGGATCCCGGTGCCCCCGAACACAAGCAGGTTGTTGCCATGCAATACAACTAGGAGAAAGAGACAGAGCAGAGATACTTGTTGCTGTGAGACGCAGTAAAACAGAATGACTATCTGCTCTGGAGACAGTAGGCAGTGCGTGTTCAATATTGACCAAATATCCTACAATTCACACTACACATTTATGGCTTTGAAATGCTCTAAAAGAGAAAGAATGCAAGCTAAAACCATGGTAACCAAAGGCCTACTTTTAAAAATGGCTAGTGAACAAAGAGATCTATTTTTGGATGCTTTGAGATGTCTGATTGCACTGAGCACCTAGCTGCTGAAAGTGCAGGTGCCTTGCAACTCTCAAGCTAAATATCTGAAGACTACCTCTTGCATTTGAAATTTTTTCTTTCCCTCTGCCTCAACCCAAGCAAAAGGGGAAAAAAAAAAAAAAAAAAAAAAAAAAATCACAAAACCAACCCAAACTCAAGGCCTACTTGCAGAACAGTTGGAAACAGGATCCAGATTTCCCAGTTCTTGCCCGGTTTTGTATTCCACCAGGGACACCGATTAAAATAGCTTCAGGAGTAGGCTCATAGGAATTGAATTTCCATACGTACGTGACATGGAGGCTAGTTCCCTGGGCATGTAGCCTTCAGTGCCCATTTGATGCCAGGTGTCTGTAGCAAAGTTGTACCGCCAGAGTTCCCTGAAGAGCGGGTAGTCTTCATTCTCTGGCCCACCGGACTCATCATAGTCAGGATTGTAGCCTCCAAACACATACAAGTTGGCATTGTCTGCCACGCAACGATGGCCACTTCTTGCTGGTGGAGATCTATGGCCTACAGCAAAATGAGAAGGTAAAACAGCTTCAGTGAAATGTCAGCAGAGGAGCTGAGCTTGTGTCCGAGGGTCAGGACTACACCCGCTGTGGTGGTCCTCCAACAAGAGCGGCTGGTATTTAGCCATAGGGAAGCATGTCTGCAGCCAAGAGGAAACGGCTCTGTAATGGCAGATCCACTTCTCCGAGCAGGAATGGGGAAAGCCTCTGCGTGTCACCATCTCATTCATGTCCACTCTAGCCCCTGGACCACATCTGCCTAAGGCTGATGCACAACAATCCTTCCACGTGGCAATCCTTCCATAAAAGCTATTTCTGAGATATCTTACAAATTTCCCCCTTCTGTCATTCTGTATGGCAGATTTCACTGAGGAAACAGTTCCAAAATGTTTATATTTAAAACTGCCTGATGGGAACAAAGAAGAAAAATAATGATCTGCTCTCCCTCCTACACAAACCTTCTCTCCATTTCTTCTCTTTTGCTCCTGGCACTTTGTATCTCAAGAAGGCTCTTTCACCTTGGACACGCCTGGGCTTCTTAAACATTAAGCAACGCAGGTCTGATACAGCAAGTAAAATCTGCTCATAAAGGCATTTGCACTGGGAGGGAGTGCAGCAGGGAACCCATCTGAGATCCTACAGGCTGAGCATGACAACTGGCAGACGCAACCCTTCCCAAAAGGAAGGCCTCTGCCTACCCACCCTCTTCCCTAAAAGCCAATGGAAATAAAAGCAGGAAGGACAATTCAAGCTCAGACCTCAACTGGAATAGACAAAAAGACCGATTCAGTCCAGGAAAATCTAAACAGCAATATTCTTGTTGGACAACAGCAATTGAAGTTGCAGCTGACAAGCGATCAAAAAGTAATTCCGAGCTTGCTCGAATTCGATGCACAGCAAGAGCCAAGCACAGTGCCAAAGGTGGATGTTTTTCTTCAACGAGACACAGGACCACATAGCAAATGAGAAAGATGAAAGGAATAGAAAACGATCAGGTCCCTGAACAAAGGAGCTAGTTGTGAGACACGTGTAGAACATCTCAAGCTGACTAAACCAGGAAGGTTTCAAAAATCATTTCTTCTATGCAATACAACAGTGTTTTGGTGAGAGTAACTCTAAGCTTCATCTTGATAAGGAGAATACATAATAGTCCCCTATAAATGTACAATTTCAACGCATAACCGTCACTCCCTCAAGCACATCCTCTGCTTGTTGCACCTCAAGACAGGCCCACTTTGGTTCAGTTGACAATAAAGAGCAAACAAAAAAAAAACCACCAGAAGAAGATTCCCGAAGACCCCTCACCCAAACAAACCAGTGATCTTCACCACCCACCTGCTCTCACAGCTCTTTTACGGACTTTTAGGATGGAACAGGACCCAGTAAAGCATCTAACTAGGACCCATCGTGTTTTCTTCTTAGAGCCTGTTACAACTATCAGCAGTGAATCAGACACACGGAGCAATAACAAATGAGGCATCGAGCATCTTTCCTACAGGAAAGGTGAAATAAATGATTTGTCCAGACTGAGTAACGAATTTTAACTCAGCACAAGCCGAGTGCTTAATCATGTTCCCCGTCTGCTGCTGCTTTAAGCTCCAACTCTTGTCCAAAATTAAGCTGCTCTACAGGGTTCAGACAAACTCCTTGTGGCCAAGTTTTGACAGATTTGGGTTGTTTCCAGTAATAATTGTGTCTCGCAGCAATCCCCACTTAGAAAACTAATAAGCACTGGCTGAAAGAGAGGGGAAGAAAGTTAAAGAATTAACAGAAAAATCTGTAGTCTTTGCCTGGCTACCAAGACAGCGCAGTGCCATCGGGCACCCGGCGTGGCATGGACATTAGTGCACAGGAGGGGTGGATATTACATTTACTAATAGCACAGCCAGGAAGTTACTGGCCTCAGTGCTGGACTAAACTGTTAAACAAATATTACATGATTTAGAGGTGATTCACAAAGGGAAAGAGAAACATCCGTCCCTTTGGGCTTTTTTATTTTAAACTCTGAAATTATCCAAAGAGATGGATTCATTTTTAAGTGAATACATTGACAATAAAGGTATTTACAATCCAGGTAATCGTTCAGACTCTTATAATCGGAGATGCTTCGAGAGGGCAATTCATCCAATCTTGAATATCTGCAAAGAAAACCGTGCTTGAGAAGTGCCCATGCCTCTCTGCAGCCTGTAGAGGATATCCTAGTGAAGGGCTCACCTGTCTGCGCTCAGCCAAAGGGAGTTCATCCTGCTTGTTTCTTCTTCTGTGTTTGCCCTGAAGGTCTCCAAAAAGAAGACCTGAAAGAACTGAAATGGGAGCTTAATTCCAGCAAAGACTGGGAGCACTGAGGCACACRTTTTGCAGGGGAGTGAGGATTTAGTTCAATCACCCATTGAATTTAAAAGGTGTTAGGGAATTAGGAGTTCAAATATTACATTAACTATAGATCCTATTTCCCTCTAGTTATAACACTTGCCATGAGAATTTTCCAGAGGGAAGAGGGGAGAAGGTGGCTGAGTTTTATATAAAGCAAACAGACTAAAGAGTAAGAGGTGTGATTCAAAGAAAATAAATTAAAAAACAAAACCGAGGAGGCCTTCTCTGTCATTCACCTCTCAAAATTAAAAAGAGAAGATGACTGACTTTGCTGGTCAGAAGCCCCAGAACAGTTAAGTTTCAACAGAAAGGGATCAATGTTTGATGCATGCAGGTCCTTGAGACAACAAGGTGGGTACATTAAGCCCGTACACAGTTCAGCTGGTTTCACCTCTTCCCATTTACCTAGAAAGCCATCTCCTATTTTTAAAAGACAAATTTTTTCAAGATATTTTCAAGACACGGAAAGGACATCAGAAGCTGGAGCTGGTGTCAAACAGATACTTGCAAGTACCCAACCAAGACGGTCTGAAAGGACCACCCTTCCCATGCAGCCGTTCTTGCTGCAAACCACATCTGCCGCTAGTTCCCTGCCCGTTCCCACTACTCTCGCCAACAACTCAAACAGCTCTGTGCACTACAGGAACAAATTTTTCAATTAAACACTCACGCAGTAACTGTCTTTTGTCAGAAGCTAGGGATCCTCACAGAGCTAGCAGGAGAAATGATGCCTGTCCCTGGTCATGCATTCACTACTCAGCTGCTCAGGGGAAATCCACTGTCCTCAGTGTTAAGTTGAACACCAAACTGTGGTTGAGAGCGGCCAAAATGCTTCCTCCCGCTGTGCCTGCTATGTGGCGGTGACTCCCAGGGAAAGGAGGGCTGGAAATGCCAACCAGAGCAAGGTTTCCAAAAGCTCAGGGCCAACCCCTGTAGCTACAAACACAAGCAATTTCATTTCGCTCTGCTTGAGAATAACAGATTTTCTGCTCTATTCAAGCAGACCCCAGCTGCGTTTGCTCAACACCATGCTCCACATGTAAGGATTGACTTCTCTCCAAAGGCTTCACATTTCCAGCCTGCTGTTTTTAAGCTTCGCTCTTCACTAACCCCTTCGTCTCAATGGACCAGATCCTCCCACTCGCAGAGGCCCAGAGAAGATGACATATCTACCCATAAAACAGGAAAAAAAAATTATCCAACACACCTTCTGAGTCACCTATGCAAGCACACTCACAAATGTGTCAGTGAACTGAACGATGTTAAACTGAGTTAAATTGTCACCAAACTCTTTTATTCAGAATTGAAGCGACCTTAATCACTTCAGAAGAAAGTCTTAGAAAAAGATTCCTCTAGTTATGTCTTTTTAAAGAAGAGACCTGTAAAAGCTGAATCTATTGAGGAGTTAATTGAGATTAGTTTCTTCAGCAGACAAGCTCTATGACTTGCACCTCCAATAAAGAACTGCATTTCCATTTAGCTATGTTTTATCAGACGATTCACGTTGCCTACTGAAATTCTTTATGCAAGTTTTGGATCTGTTTTTGCTCCAGCATTAGCAGTGTGCAACAAGCCTATTACACAAGTRCAAACTTTAGACAGCGCAGAAAGATGGAGACACCCAAGGGTTTGCTAACTTCCTCCTCTAGTTAGCAAAGCCCATCTCCCCAAGAGCTGAACCTGCCACAGATTAAAGAAGCGCCCAACACTAAGCGAAGCGCAGCRAGGCACTATCACCGTGAAAAGCTGCAAGTCACCAGACCCCGCTATGAATTCTTTGATGCCAGACATGGAAAGTAGCAGCATGATGTACTGAGTCAAGACAGATCTGTGGGAAAGAGATCGTAAAGCTAGTTCTAGAAAATGGCTTTAAAGTGGACGGATATAATTTGGAAAGCACTTGCTCTCCCAGTTTAAGACTCCAAAGTGAAGCAGGAAGGAAGGATGGGAAGGTGCATTCACAGGGAGACTCCTTTTCCTGGGTCCTGAGGGCAGAAATGGGAACAATAAAACTTTCAGAGAATAAGAAGCTCCACAAACAGAATTACATTGAAACATYGCGACTGGGACATAATTAAGGAAACTCCTAATTTAGGACTAACCTATATGATAGAAACTTGCTTGCTGGCTATCGTTAGGCACTGACCTGTTAACACCCTGTTAAATTCACCCTTTTCAAGTGATTCAGAGGGAGCTGCTCGGATGGCCCAGATTGACTTTATTAGCGTGGATTCCTAATTGAATACCTCTCCTGCAAGAGGTATTATTAGAACAGAAGGAGAGTAAGCAAAAAGGCAGCACGAATATCTATTCCTGAGTTTCCTGACGTGACACAGCACAGTAACTGATGCAGGAGACATTTGTTTCCTACCTCTCCAAAACTTTGAATACAGAATAGATCTGGGGCAAGAGGGAGGAGAAAACAGAGCTGTCATTAAGAAAATTTTAAGAAATCCTTTATTTTGGAGGAGAAAGCATAATGGTCCTGAATGGTGTCCAACAAGATTCCCACTCATAATGTCCCTCTTACGGGGAGGACGAAGCTGAATTGCACCTGCCAGTCCATAAATATTGTTCCTATTCGGACTAACAAAAATTTAAAAGTTTATTAAATTCCAAGTCTGGGGCCTTGACAGCTACAGAAATCTATGGGAGGCCTGGAGGAAAAAAAAAAAAACCCAACACAAAAATCCCTTGGCATCAGCAGATTACTTGAAGTTATAGAGCAGATGAAATGCTACCAGCGTGCCCAGAACCACAGCACGTGTCAACAGCTACGCTCAAGTCTACTGGATTTCTCTACCACTTTTCAATAGCTCTATAATAAAGTTATAGAAGAAGAAAATTAAACTGCGAAGTACCAAGTGGTTGCACTGAATCACACGCAGCACAAACGTAAGGTGAGAGGCACTTCAAACAGAGCAGCACAAAGACAAGTTTTGAAGAACAAAGGTGTTTTCTTTCCATTCGATTATCCTCCCTTCATGACTGCAGGAAAAAAAATGCTGGCATCATCTCACTGGCTAGGTTAAGCAAGAGGGGAGTACCTGCTATTTGAGCTAGTAAGCTAGCCAGCTGGCCTTTGTTTTTTTTTAAACAAGAGGGGAAAAAAGGTCTAATTAGCTGAATTAATTTCTTAAAAATAAAAATAAACAATGAAAGAGTCGAATATGAAGTTGTTTTGAGAGCCTGCCTGAAACCATTCTTTTTTTTATCATGACCATGCTGCCAGAGAAAAACCAAATAAATCTATTAATCAATGAGAAGCTCTTGGCAGAGAGTGAGGTCTGCCTATGCCATCAGGTTCTGCAGAATTTAATTTTTCTTTTTAAGGGAATTTTCCCTGATCACTACCATGCCTTATCAGTTCCCAGCAAACCAATGCGGTGCTGTTCTCCCGAGGTGGCAAATCCACAACCGCTGCCTCCCTTTCCCAACCAGCCTCAGAAGGAAGAGGGCAAGGGTCTGGGCTGTCCCACCGTCTGCTCAGAAACCTGTAAGCAGAAAGGAAAAGAAGAACGACCCCGTATCATCCCTCGCCAGGGCCAGGTATGAGGCTGAGCAGTAGCCAAAGCAACCTGCAGCAGAAAAAATGATTCCTAGATCCTTTGGGAGCAAAGAAGATGAGGGAAGTGAAACTGCTAACCTCATGCTTAAAAGGCAACTCTGGAAATGGAAACAGGTCAAGCTCTTTTGCCACCAGAGCTACCGGAAAGAGATTTGGCTGTAGCTAGCAAAAATGGCAGGAGCAGGACTATATAAACATACTCCTCTTGCAAACACATACTCCTTCCCCGTGGGTTACTGCCTTGGAGCTGCAACTGCAATGACTTTCCAGCTTCAGGATGCCTCATTTCTAAGCTCTGCCACACGCTGTTGCTTGCTAAGTGTGCAAAAAATATCCTTCTGCACAGTCAGATCAGCAGACTCCAAGCCGCAGGTGTCGATTTTAAAGTTTTGCCTCTTTATTCTTTCAGCCTTAAAGGATCGATAAAGACCCGTCTGAAATTGGAGCACAATTATAATGTTTTGACACGCTGCTTGCCCCATCCCAAGTCACTGAATTACAGAAAGATCCTAACAATGCAACAGTCAAAGCATTTATGATTTGTTTTTCCATGTAGTGCTTGCTTGCTTCATGCAACCATTTTATTGCTTGCTCATTTAGCCATTTAAAGACATTGCCATTCACAAAAAGGAATGCATGTAAGATAAAGGCAACAGCAATTAAGGAGAACTGTCTATTCCGTTCAGAATACACAGGGAACAATCCTCAAAGCCAAAAACGATAATTAAAGGCCAATGTGAAAGGTTTCACTCAAATTTTGGGGTCACATATGACCCCAAGAATCTGTATTTTCCTTATAGCACATGGCTTTCTCCATAGAAGCAGCAAATCCCTGTTTTTTCCTTTCCCTTTTGCCCAGCTCATGTTAAAGCAGCAAAGGAAAAGCAGTGGATGCAGCCAAGGGATGCTCTGGCATCTGGAAGCTCAGAGTTCAGTGCTGCAGGGAGGCAGTTGCTCAGTGCATTTTTCTCCCCCTGTAAAACAAACCTTCCTGGGCACTCAGGGGAATTGGTGAAATGTATTCATGCGGTATCAGCCTCCCAGAAGATGTACATGCTCAAAATCATCTCACGCAGGCGACCTGAGTTAAAAAGGACGACTGGTCTTGAGTTCAGGGTTTCCACACGCAGGTGGGATTCAAGGTCAGAAGAAACACTTGGCTTCTAACCTTCAGAAAAGAAGTTTGTCCAATAAAAGTTACCAATGTTTCTAATCTCAAGGACAAGGAACCATTTTGTTTTTTTCCAATGAAGATGCATTTGGAAAAAACACTTTACATGTGCAGCATATTTTTTATCAACACATCAAGCCTCAAAGTTCTTCAAATATTTGAAAATTAGGAAATAATGGCACATAAAAGCTTACAGATTCCTATTGCTAAATGACATTTGCTTCAAACACACAAAACACCATTTATTAAGATGAYGGCAGTTCAACCCTAAGTTCACAACGGCCATCCAAATGTTTACAACCAAGAGTATACACCCTTTTTTAAGCTAGCTATTCAGAGCATCACCTCAACCACACTGCACAACACAATGCCAGGTCACTAATAACGCACAAATTTACCAAAACTTATCCGAGCAACAGCTATCAGTGTTCACAACACACAGTGTGGCAGCTGTGCTTTCATCTCCAACGCATGCTCAACACAGCAGGCAGGATAAAAAGCAGACCTACCAAGGTGATTGCACACTTCCGCCAAGTAATTCTGCTTTGCAAAATTAAAGATTAAATGCTGCTCTACCTGTAGTTCCTTGAGCARTATTATACAACGAGACAGAGCAAGGGTAGGCAGCCATCTGGCATAGCGAGAAAGCATCCGGATTCAAGCTCTCCTTGTAGCGCTCACTAGCTAACGCTGTGCAAGCTCCCCGTGCGAGTTCATTCCTTGAACAAAGCTGTATCATTTTTCTTCTGTAATTTGATGGATTAGAGGTTGCCATGCACATCAGGTAAGCTGAAACAGATCAACATTGAGGACCTCGTCCAGTTTAAACACTTGGGAGTGGCAGTGAAATAAAAGCAAGGATCACATTCTGCCAGGCTACAATAAGAAAACTCAGCCAAAATAGATTGCTAGAATGAAAAACCAGATTCCTGGGCTGCAATCAAAGCACTGGTGGTTTTAATACTCTGAATTTTCGTTCTGGTTAAAGATTCACATCTAGAGAGATGTTCCTCCTAGAACTATAGGACTATTTGCTATTTTCATATTTACTGATGAAAACTAATTGCAGTTACAGGCACAAATCCTCTTCATTTTATGTGCAGCTCAAATCAGGATTTGAAGACTATGCTGAAGTATTTTAAATCAAGCCCTTCTTTTCCTCTCCTCCAGATCACCTGGAACAAAGCATGGTTTTATTTATTCCTGGAGCATAACCAACAGATATCCAGGTGTAGCCTCAAACATCTCCCAGAACAGCAACCCCAGCACTGCCCTTTATAAACTCCCTTTTTTCTCAACCTATTTTAATCACGATACCCACCAGAGGGTCATTTGCAAAGTAAAGGGTGCAAGAAGTGAGTGCAACAAAACTCAATGTGAGATCTTGCGGAAGGGGAGGGTGATTTTATTTTACAAAATATTTAAATAAGCTGCTGGCCACTCATACCCACAAGAACCAAGTATATCCAAGTGATCCTGCCAGGATCACTTAGGTACAGCACAGAGGATGAAAGGACGACAGCCGCCAAGTCCTCGCTATGACTCCTGGGTTGTTCTTCATTTAGAAGGACAGACTAGTTTTGGACAGGTCTTTTATACCCTCTGGCTCCTATGGCGAGATGCTTTGGCCTCAGAGTTTTGCTTCCTTCTGCTTCCATGAAGTTTAGGCAGGTCTGCTGCCTATTTTCTGCATTTCCTCATTTTGAGTTTCTTAAAGTTCTTCCTGTCAGGCTAACAGGAAAAGGAACGGCATGGGCGCCGAGCCGCAACCACATYGACTTTGACCTGTTATCAGGGTGTAGGGTCTTCCGCTTGCAAGACTTGCCCCAAACTTGCTGTCTCTTTCCATCAATCTGTGATCTTCAATCCTACTAATCCCAGTGCAAGGCCATATCATGTGCCATCTATTACGCCACAACATTATTAGTGTTACTACTAGCAATATAATTTCTATTTCAAGCACTATTTTTGGAAATACAAACTAAATAACTACAGGATGTAAAGCTAACAAATACAGCGTGGCTTTTGGTTCCCATCTTTTCAAAGTAACATACCAGTGCTGAATAGCTAAGGTGAGTGTACACATCCTCTTTACTGCTTCTTAAGGCTTTCTAAAGATGGTATCAGTATTATTTTCCCTCCTACCTAGTTTTTCAACATCCAGAATAGCAGTTTTCAATATCTCCCTTTCCATTTATGATTTCTGCAAGACTTCTGCAGGACATTTAGGTCAAGGGCTGAAGCCAAAGCGCTGCTAGCTCTTGGGAGAGAGAACAAGACAAGTCAATATTGACTTTGACTCCAGTCTTCAAAGCTTCATCTTCTTCATACTGGCCAGACAAAATAAGTTTGTAACTCATGTAATTGGAGTCCCTTACAAACGTTTGGATAAGCAGGATGTGAAAGCATTGCTGAGAACAAGGTTTAAAACCTGTTCGTTCATCCAGCTGCCTTCAGCCTCTCCAGATCACACAGCTCCCTTCCGTGGCAGGCTGCCCGTGCCTGAAAAATACCCAAGGGAGAAAGCAGCTGCACCTGGGTCCTTGATGCCTGAACGACGACTCTGCCCAGGGCTGAGGACAGCTGGGAGAGGCCAGAGGATCCAGCCAAGGATCCCAAACACAACCCGCAGGCCACCGGCCAAGAGCCCTTTCAAATATCTGAAGTCTCTAAAGGAACATTTCTAGGAGAACGATCATTCTCACATCCAGCTGTGAGAGCTTTCGGGTTCAGATCGATGTCCAGAACAGGTCTGCTTCTGGAAGGCTTTTGTTTTCAAACCTCTTTGTAGCAATCACGTATTTCAAACATTTCTATAAGCGTTCAATTGATTGTCAGTATTTCCTGTGATTAGTAAAACAGGAATGGGATTGTAATACACGAGATAGCATCCCAGAGTGGAGAATAAAATAAGGAGTCCTTATGAGTGAACTGTCCTTATTGAGAAACCAGAGCACAAGAGGAAACATTTGCCCCAGAAATTTATATATTACAGATTTTATACCACTAAAATTGAGTGTTCCTTGGCTAGTTTGTTTTTTAAAAAAAAGTAAAAGGAAAATAAAGAAAGGAATTCTGGAAAATGATAACCATAGAACAGCCCAGATTGGAAGGGATCTGGAAAGATCGTCTGGTCCAACCTCTCGTGGGAAAGGGAGCCGAGATGAGATTATCCAGCACCCTCTCCAGCCGCATCTTGAAACCTTCCAGCGACAGGGACTCTACCACGTCACTGGGGAGGTTGTTCCAGTGACTGAATGTTCTCACTGTAAAAAATGTCTTTCTTACTTTGAGATGAAACCTATCCTGGTACAACTTGTACCCATTGACCCTTGTCTTCTCCGTGTAGCTCCTTGTGAAGAGAGACCCTCCGTCCTCTTCGTAGCCAGAAAACCATGATGAGGTCTCCCCCGAGCATTCACTTTTCCAGGGAGAAGAGACCTGACTCCTTCAGCCTTTCCACAGAGGGCAGGTTCTCCAGCCCTTTGACCATCTCCTTTGGACCCTCTCCAGTCTGTCCACATCTTTCTGGACTTGCGGGGACCAGAACTGGACACAGCACTCCAGGGACGGCCTGACAAGCGCTGAGTTGAGCGTGATGATCTCTGCAGATGCAGCCCAGGAGCCGATTTGGCTTCAGGCTTGCTCCCCCATGTGACACGAAGGGGTTCGAGATATTTGGGTTTTCTGTTGTATTTTTTTTAAATACATATTAGAAACTCTGAACCTCTCCGCACAAAAAAACCTACTGTGACTGGTACACTGGGAAAATTATAGCTCAAGACAAGAGCATAAATGCTGAGCATGTGAGAGGCAAAGATATATTTCGGTTTCCAGATTGTTTCTATCCACTTAACCCCGAGAGTCTGATGAAAACACTGAAAACATTTAAATGTGGACAGGAAGATTTCCAACGAGGAGAAGAACAAACCACACACCACCTATATTTGACATTTCTGATCTTTCTAAAGCTTATAAACACCTAAAAATAGCTCCTTCCTTTCCCTTATCCAACATACATTTTTAGATGTTTAAAGAGTCTTTACCCATCAAGAGGCAGCAAAAAACACAAACAAATTGCTTATTTTTTTGAGCTGTTAAGCCATCAATGAGACTCTTTTGTAGAGGCTGCTTGAGAAATGCCCCTATTGAGAAACCCTCGATAGAAATACTCTGTTTGAGAAAGCAAACAGAGCAGCACAACCCTGGCTCCCGCTAGCCGCCTGCTTACCTTTTGTAAGCATTTCCCCGTGCAAATGAAATTCTCCAGAGTCAAAAAGGTGACAAAAGTTAAAAATCTTTTCTATACATAGGTGGAAAAGGAGAATGTGACAAAAAGCAGCACCTAAATCAATGCGTATGTTCTCGTCCTTAACCAAGAGACAGCCCAGATCTACTTCAAATGACACACAGCTCAGCAGGAGCAAAAGAGCTCTGCAGGGACGGATGTAGCGAACACATCCAACACCAAAGCATGCTACGAGCTTTTCACATGCTTTTACGACAGTAATTACTTATAAAAACAGGATTAAAAGGTGACAGCATGCTTTACGGAAGGAGTCTAGGGCATTGAATGGTGAGGAAAATGAACGCCTCCTGGAAACTCTGAAAGAGAACTGGGAGGTAAGAAAACAAACCTGGTTGGAGGAAATGGAAGGAGGGGGAAAAAAATATTCCTCTCTCTCTATCTCAATGGTTATGTAAGGGCTGCTGCTGGAGCTCTATAAATAGGACATTAACAGGTGTCAAACGGGGAGAAAACTCCAGCAATCGACTCAAATGGGATTTTTCCATCAGACAGTTTTTTAGCAAGAGTGACAGTCAGCTTCAGGTTTCTTAAGGCTGGACTTAAGTGCTAAGGCTGAGCTGAACGGGGATAGTTTGTCCCCGGGGCTGCAGTGTCTGCCCCTTCGCAGGTGGCAGAGGGCAGGATTCCACGTCGCGACATAAGCCGTAGCCAAAAGCAGGATCATTACAACCATGTCAGGAGGATGCGCTACCGGTTAGCTCAAGCCAAYGATTAAAATTCAGGAACGTGAAGATAATCAGCTCTTGTGTTACCAAAAAAGGCCCTTATCACAGAAGGAAGGAAACATGTTTGAGGATTTGCCCAAAAATAGAAGGTGTGGAGCCACTTAGCAAATTCACAGCGGTCTTGCATGAGGCTCAAAGGCATCCTTGCTGCAGATCCAGATTGTGACAGGTTTCACAGGGATGGAAACACGGACCCTGGTCTGAAAGTCCGTTCCCAGCTGCTGCTGGTGCTCCAGACGTGCCGAACACAGCTTCCTACCCCCAAGGCAGTGAGGGGCTTCACATCCCCCACTGAGGGATCTGAGTGGCAGGCCAGGGGCAGCCGGTGCAGAAAAGGATGCCCTGAGCCTGAGGTACCCACCTCCTGGGTGGCAGCACCCCAGCACCATGTGGCCCTTGAGGGCAGGGGGTGCTATGAAGATAAGGAGCGGGGGATACCCCAAACCCACTGCAAACACCCCCCCACCCCATCACAGAACCATGGGGTGCCCCATGTCCCTCCCAGTATCACAAAACTGTTGGGATGGGGGTGATTTCCCCAATCCTGTGATTGTGGGGTAACCTCGGYCTCCTCCCCCTAATATCCTGGGACTGTTGGGGTGGGGCGACCCACACATCCAGAGACTATGGGTTACCCCCCACCCCAGCATACCAACACTGCTAGGAGGAAGGTGGAAAAGAGGAAGAACCGCCTTTCCCAGGGCGCAGGGCTGGGCTGACATCTCATCCAAGGGCCCTCTGGTAGCCTGGACCCCCATCGCACGATCACCCCTCCCAGGACTGCGGGGCCCCCCCACCCCAAAAACCTGACACATTGGGACTGGGGAGAGGGTGTGTGTGTCACCATGGGTTAGCCCAGGCCCATCCAGGATCACAGGGTCACTGAGATGGGGCTGACCTCCACCAGGGACCGTGGGTACCCTGTCCCCCCCACACCCCGTGTCCACGAAGATGGGGATGAACCGCCCATGTGGGTCATCCAAGCATCCCCCAAAGCGCTGAGACCGCCGGGATGGGAAGGGAAGAACCGCCATCCCCCGTGGTCGTTGGTAGAGGGGTGACCCCCCCCACCCCCCGAGACTGTGAGTCCCCTTCAACACCCTAAGACTGTTTGGAAAGGGGTGACCGTCCCCATCCGCCCCCCATATTCCGGGGCCGTTGGGACGGGAACATCCCGGCCCTCCCCACACCACCTCCGGGCCTTGGGGACGGAGCAACCCCCCCGCCCATCCCGGGTTCACGGATTACCCCAGCTCCCCCCCAAAATGTCCCAGAGCCGGGGGCAACCCCCCCCCCAACTGCGGGGTATCCGTCACCTCAGGGCCGCGGGGATGGAGGTGCCCCGGTCCCCGACACCCCGGGGCCTTGGGGATGGAGTCACCCCCCCCCCCCCCCCGCCCCTCCCGGAACCGGCCGCCACTCACTCGCCGAACGCGGCCTGCCCGGCAGCTGCACGAAGCGGTTGAGGAGGCCGCCGCCGCCGCCACCCGCCGCGCCGCCCGAGCCCTCCCTGATGCCCTCCCGGGCCCCGTCCGCCGCCGACATGGCCCCGTCCGCTCCTCCTCAGGGCGAGCCCAGGCGGCAGCTAGCGGCGGCCCCTCTCCCTCCCCTCCCCCGCCGCTGACCAATCAGCGGCGAGCTTCTGCGGCCGCAGCCTATGAAACGCGAGCTTCTTGGCAGGTGGGGKAAGGCCACGGCGAGAACGTCGTTGTTGTGAGGGCTGAGCAATCGATCGCCGCGCCTGCGCGTCGCGGCGGGGGCAGGCTGGAGCAATAGAGCGCCGAAAGCGGGAGCGGGGGAGTGCAGCGTCCGGGGCGTGGGGGGKCCCGGGGAGGGACGCAGGGCCCCGCAGTGGAGGCGGCAGCGCACCGCTAACGCTCCGTGTGGACGAGGAGGCCGTGCGGGAGTTGCGTGGGGTCATGACCAGCCCCACGGCGGAGCCGGAACGGTCCTGCGCGACCGCGTTTCCCGCCCCCCCTCCCCGGGCCGTGACGGGGTGAGGGACCAAAATGGCGGCGCCCAGCGCCGGGACGGCGGGAGGGGCCCGGGGGCGGCCACCCGCCGTCACCCCCCAGCAGATCCGCGACCTCATCGATGGTGGCATCGCCCCCGAGGGCGCCGGCCCCGACGGGTGAGGGGGAGCAGCGGGGCCCCGCTGGCGCTGGGCCTGAGGGGGCGGCCCGGCCGTGTGGCACCGGCGGGGGGGGGGGGGGGACGTTGAGGAGCTCTCGAAGTTATTGGGGGGTGTTGGGAGTTTTTGGGGGGCAGCGGGAGACGCTGAGGGGCCCTGGGAGACGACAGGAGTTGTTGGGGAGTGCTGGAGAGCACTGGTAGGTATTGGGAGTTATTATGGGAGAGGGGCACTGGGAAAAGAGGGCGCTGGGGTGTGCTGGGAGGGACTGGGAAGCACGGGGGGGTACTGGCAGGTGTGGGGCGCTGGGAAGCGGTACTGGTGGCACTAAGGGGCACTGGGAGGCGGTACTGGTGGGACCAAGGAGCATTGGGAGGCAGTACTGGTGGGACTAGGAGGTGTCGGGAGTACTGGTGGGACCAAGGAGCACTGGGAGGCAGTACTGGTGGGACTAGGAGGCACTGGAAGGCAGTACTGGTGGGACTAGGAGGTACTGGGAGTACTGTAGGGACTGAGTGGCACTGGGAGGCAGTACTGGTGGCACTGGGAGTACTGGAGGGACTAAGAGGCACGGGGAGGCAGTAGTGGAAACAGAGATACTGGGACACTGGGAGGCAGTAGTGGTCAGTGGGAGCCACTGGTGTGCACTGGGAGGCAGTGCTGGGGGGCACTGGGAGGGCAGGGGAGGTAAGTCACCTGTAGAGTTCTGGCATCCCTGCAGCCTGAGTGAGCTGAACTGGCCACATACTGGGGCTCTGACCTGAAAAGTGTGGGGTCACACCCCAGGGGGGCACCAAGAGGCACAGGAGTTACTGGTGGGCATTGGGGAGTCTGGAAGGCACTGGGGGCTCTGGGTGGCTGAGCTTTGGGGGTATCCGGCTAAAGCCCCACAACCGCGGTCACCCTCGGAGGCATGGTACACCCTTGATCCAATCATCCCCGAATTTTGGCCTGCTGAGGGGTGTTGGGGAGAAGCTAAAGGGCAGCGCTTACCGCAGGGCTGGCGTTCTGGGCACGGGTGCCGGTGCCGGGAACTGGCATTCCAGGTGCTGGGTGCTCAGATGCGTCCCTGACTTCAGAGACGTGCCATGATCGTTGATCTGGTTTCACTGGGCTTGGAAAATGAGCTCCTGTCTCCTACTTGTCACATCAAATCCCCCTCTGCCACTGCTGTCGGTCATTGTGAAATGTTTAATGTGTACCTTTGCTTGTTGTATTATATTTTTTTTAATTGGTTTATTAGTAAAGTAATTAAAAGTTGGGGTTTAGGAGCTCTGGAGAAAGGGTTCTTGTAAGGGTAAGCTTGAAGGACGAGAGGTTAGAAAGTGGTCTGTGCATTTTTTATTGATGAAATCTCTCCAGGACAGTGCAGATGCTTCTCTTGCTGACTTGCTGTTCCTTTTAGGAAGGACACATCTGACTGGTCAGAATCGGCTAATGGATCTTTGCAAATGGATGCTCTCTCCTTGGAATCCGCCAGCAAGGAAGCCTATTTCAGCAGAGTAGAAACATTCACCATATCCTTTCTGGTGCTGAGCTTCCAGCCGTCCCCCACCCTGTTTTGCTGTCACCTTCCCCATGGCTTCCCTGCAGGTTCCATCTTCTCAGAGGCTTTTCTTCTTTGGCCAAGTAAACCCTGGCCAAAGCTTCGACTGTTAAAACCCAATAAATTACAGGTTAATCCTTAACGCGAGCACCCGCTGAAGTGGGCAGGTAAACCCCACGAGCTGTCTCCCCTGGTTTGCGCCAAGTATGGCTGGACCAACGTGGAGTGTGACATGCTGAAGTGCTCCAGCTGCCAGGCCTTCCTCTGTGTGAGCCTGCAGCTCGCGTTTGACTTCAACAAGTGTACGTATGCCGGCGTCCTGCGGGTACGGTGGGGGTGGGCTGTAGGGTTTGGGGAGGGGTGTGCCTTGCTGTAGGCATAAATGACTCACGTAGTCTTGTCCTGGGTGGTGCTGGGTGTTTGATGTCTCTGAAAATAAAGTGCAAGTTGAATAAACTTCCTTTAGTTTGTGAGAACATGGTAAAACTTCCTGCTTTTGTTGTCAGAGATGGGTTAGAATAGAATAGTTCCAGTTGGAAGGGATCTGTGACGATCATCTAGTCCAACTGCCTGACCACTTTGGGGCTGAGCAAAAGTAAAAGCATGTTATTAAAGGCATTGTCCAAATGCCTCTCAAACACTGACAGGCTTGGGGCATTGACCACCTCTCTGGGAAGCCTGTTCCAGTGTGTGATCACCCTCTTGGTAAAGAAATGTTCCCTCATACAAAGTCTGAACCTCCCCTGACGCAGCTTTGAGCCATTCCCATGTGTCCTGTCACAGGACCCCAGGGAGAAGAGATCAGCACCTCTGTCTCCGCTTCCCCCCCTCAGGAAGCTGTAGAGAGCAACGAGGTCGCCCCTCAGCCTCCTTTTCTCCCAACTACRCAAACCCAGAGTCCTCAGCTGCTCCTCATAGGACATTCCTTCCAGCCCTTTCACCAGCTTTGTTGCTGTCCTTTGGATGCATTCAAGGACCTTCACATCCTTTTTTAAATTTTGTTTCCCGGCTGCTCGGTCTGCTGCCCTGATCCTCCACTAAATTTTTCTAATGTGGGCTGTTGGTGGCTGCTGGTCACCAGGTCAGTCCGTTCAGGTGGTCACATTGTGTAATTTCATTAATAAACTCCTCTGCTGCCCTCTTTAAACTACTTGGACTACCAGCAGTAAAGCTCCCCCTCCTGTTGCCCTCACTGAGCTCCTTGCCCAGGCCCAGCACCAGTTTCCTTCCCCTGCCCACAGAGCATTGGCCACTCCTGACACTGTGAGGCGCAGGCAGGGAGCAGTAACAGCTCCCTTCTCTCCCACGCTGGACAACGTGGGGCTGAGAGCACGGCAGGAATGCCAGCCTCCATGGTGTGCTTGGCCCCACGGTGTGAGTGTCGCTCGTGAGCCACAGGATAGCAATGGCCTGCGCTTTATCACCTTCACTTTCCTTTATCTGCACCTGTCCTCTGCAGAAAGACATTTATTACCCCACCACAAGTAAGTGTCATCTCCGCTTCTCAATTTTCTTGACTGCAAGTCCGTGCTTTTGTTATCTGGAAGGTAGCAGAGAGCGCAGCCCTGATGTCTGACAAATGCAGCGTGGGTCATGTGTAACGGGGAGCTGCATGAGCATTTCCTTTTGGGTCACTCTGAATATTGATGTCCGCTGTTTGTTCAGACTATCTTTTTTAAATAAACCTTGGCCCAATTATTCTGTTGGTAATTGCACTGGTTTAGGAAAATCTAAAATAATCAGAGGTTGGAAGAAGGGCTTGAAAAATAAATTGAAAAATAAATGATTTGGTTCTGAAAGGTGTGAATAAGTTAAATTAAGTATCAAATCTTTTTTTGGGAAGCTTAATTTCCAGACATGGCTGTGTTTTGGCTCCTACAGCCAGGGTGGAGGGGTCAGGCGAGTTAGCTAGGGACTGGCAGCAGCCCAGGAGGTAAAACTGGCAAGAACAGGCGGTCCCTGTGCCYGTGGTTGGTTTGAGCTCGTTTCCACTGCACTGCCGTGCAGTGTGGCAGGCTCCCCTGCTCAGTGGTCACTGTGCCTGGGAACGGGAGGGAATTTCAGCTGCAAGGAGGTGGAACTGCTCTGGTCACGCTTGCTGTTGTGGAGATAACCCCTTGAGCCAGCCTGCCTTCACTGCTGCTCCATGGTTGCCTGCAGGGAGGCTGGAGGTGCAGCAGCTCCTTTTGGTGGGGAGGGAGATGAGTCTGAGGTGAGAGCTTCAGGCTCTGCAAGCTACAGCCTCAGGTGGCATCCATCACCCAAGCCATGCTGAACAGGAGGAGCAGGGAAGCCCTTGTAGCCTGGTGCCTTCCTCTCCTGGCTTGGTTTTCCCAACCATTCCCTGAGGAGATGGCTCCGCAAGGGAGTAGAAGTGAGCTTTGCCTTGCAGATAAGGAGCGCTGCGTGGAGCTGAAGAAGGCCTTGTGCACTGCTCACGAGAAGTTCTGCTTCTGGCCGGACAGCCCCTGCCCAGGTTGGTGTCTCAGAGCCTGGCTGGTGCACACGTCCGGGATCATAGTCCTCTTTTTTACCCCACAGGGACGTTGAAATACGCAGTGGCAGAGCAATGCATGTGAGCAGCCTCAGCAAATAAACAACTGAGCCATGGCTGGAGCCCCAGATCTTGAGTCCCAGGCCGGGCTGTACCCAGCCTCTCTTAACCTTTGCCTGCCTCCAGGGCAGTTAAAATGCTGTTGGGATTGTAACTGGGAGGGGACAGGGGAGGCTGGATGACATGGGAYGCTCAAAGGGTGATAGATCTCATCTTCAAAGCTGCGCTGCATGAGAAAGGGTGGTTGCAAAGGAAAAAGACTGTGCTCAGCTTTTCTTTTAAAAGCCAGGAGACCGTTATGGAGAGAACTTGGCTGGTCTCATCTTTTCTCTTGCCCTGTGGGATAAGGAGGGGGTGGGGAGGCTGGTGGCACAGCTCAGCCCTCCCACGTTTGCTTTCACCAGATCGCTTTGCCATGTTGCTGGTGGATGAGCCCAGAGCCCTTCTCCAGGACTTCCTGGACCGCTTTCAGAGCCTGTGTCAGCTGGAGCTGCAGCTGCCTTCCCTCAAACCAGAACACGTGAAAAACATGGTGAGTTCCTGCCTGCCCCTGAGATCGGGTGGGTTCAAGTCCCCGATGACAATGCCAGGCACGCCTGCGCTGTGCAAACCCTGACCGAAACAGTTGCAAGATTCAAATCGGAGACTTCAGCTTGCGTGTGTGAGTGGTCTGTCATCGCCTTGGCTTTCTCCTCGGACATTCCCCATGTGGTGGTTTCACCTGGTGTTTCTGGAAGCACATAAAGGAAAGCCTTTGGAAAGGCTCATCTGCCATCCAAGCCCTTGACCAACGCAGGCACAGCTGGCTCATGTCACCACAATGTTGCCGGTGGGAAGTGGGCTGTAGTGTCCGGTTCCCACTCTGCGCCTTTCCTGGCGTRCGTGGTGCTCTCTGGTGCCCGGCAGAAGTGATTTGGGGTCCCACAGACTCCTTCGGGAGCTCTCCCTGGCAGCTCCCACCCCTGTTYGTTACCTCCAAACACTCCATGAGATGCGGCATCCTGTGGATCGCTCCTTTAGCTGGGATCCCGCTAGACTGGAGGTGGTCATTGTGTTAGGTGGGATTGGGAGTTTGGGGTGCCAGAGGCTGCCTGGGAGCAGAGGTGTGGGCAGAGACCCATCAAGGTGAGGGAGCCCAGGGAGTGTGGTACAGGGGGGCCTCTCATGCGAGGCAGTCGTGCAAGGAGGCTCAGCAGGCAGGAGGGAAGAGCAGGAGCTACAGCACAAGAGGCTGGAGCGTAGCCGCAGCCAGGAGCAAGTGTGGGATTGCCTCCTCGTAGGGACCTGGCCAGGCCCTGCTCTACTCCAGCCAAGTCTGGCTTGTCGGGCACTCACTTGCTGGGAAACAGATGGCTCTCGGCAGCGAGAAGCCGTGTGGGAACCAGGGAACTCTTCATCGATTCAGCAGAAATCACAGAGGTGTTTTATGGTTGCCACCGTGGGCTGGCTGAGCTGTGAAACCCCACAGAGCCCCCCGAGAAGAGATAACATAAAGCCAATGGATGTATTGCATCTCCACATCTAACTCCCCAGCTGTCCCACTAGCAGCAAGGTCTGGAGCCCGACTGACAGCCTTCGGGGACTCTCTTTTYTCTCTGTGTCTCAGCAATGGCCCCAGAAGTGCTCACGGTTTGCCTGAGCACAGGCAAACAGCCCCTGCTGSCTCCCTGGGATCGGAGGAACAGACAGGGGCTGTTCAGGCTTGTGCTTGCTGTGAGCGGCGGAGCTGCGTCCTGCTCCACTGTCCCCACGTGTGCTTGGGGGAGCAAATGGTGCTTGAACAGAGTCCGCGCAACGGGGAGAGCCAGACGGGCACAAAGCAGGAGGAAGCCATCGATCTGTGTGGGTTTTGCCTGTTAACCAGAGTAGAAGTGCTGAGGGTGCTAGCTCATGCACCCAGCCCTTTTGGGGGGTGAAAAAGGGGGTTTTCTCCATGTAGGACGTGGTTTGTGAGTAGAAGCAGTGTATTTTATCAGACTGCCTCTGACTGCCAGCTCTGCCACCTTTCTCTGCCCCGCAGTCCCTGACAGAGGAGAAGATCAGTCTGCTCCTCCAGCTGATCGGGGAGGAACTAGAGCACAAAACGGAGGGAGAAAAACCACCGATGAAGTTTGCCACGGAAATCCTGCAGGTGCACGTTCCTGCCTGCATCCTGGCTCTGTGCGGCTGGACTTGCAGGTGGGTAGTGGTGTAGGACTGATACTGAAGTGTCTGCCGTACTTTGTGGTTGCTGGTAAAACCTGTCAGAGGCTGGAGGAATGCGGATGTTCCTCCTGTGAAATGTTCAGTATCCCCTATTTCACTGTTTTATTGTTATCTCCAGCCATTAAAATTGACAGACTTCCAGAAACCTCAGTGCAAAGGTACTTAATCTAAAATAGATGTCTCCCTGAGACGGCAAAGAGTCTGAAACAACGGAGCTGTCAGTTGCCCTGCTCGTTGCTGATTTAGATGTTGAAGTCAATCCCTGAAATGTCATCCTCAGTAACGCTTTCATTGCTCATCAGGCCTACAGGAAGGGAGGGAAGGTTCGTGACCTGAAGGTTCGTGGCTTCCCAAAGCCTGTGCTGTAAGCAGAACAGCCATGCTGTTTGTGCCTGAGGCAGCTTGCTGAAGGTGAAGCCATCTCTTACGGTGCAGGCTGGAAAAGGGCTTACGGTGGGGAAAAGCAGAGCTGCTGCTGTGGCTGGGCCGTTCAGGGGCTGAGGATGGGGACGCTCTTGGCTGATATGCCATAACTGAGTGTGCTCCTGCTTCATGGCAAGCCAAAATGTAACCGAGCCAGATTAAATCAATGCTATAGATGGGTTTTAATGGACTTGTTTTACTTCTTAGCACACGGGGCTACAAAAACAGTAAGTGCCTCAGCCCAGAGGTGCTGATGTCTTGAAACGTGCTGGCTCGGGTAGCTGCAACTGAGACCGTTCCTGTGCTCTGCCAAATACCTGCATCTGTTCTGAAAGCTGCACTTTTGGGGAAGGGCCCAGGCTTGTCCCTGACCTTCTCTTGTGACTTGGCTCTGTCCCTGCAGTGCTGCGTCTGGCTCCGTGCACCTCTCGGTGATCACCTGCTCCCGCTGCATGAGGAAGGTGGGACTGTGGGGCTTTCACCAGCTGGAGTCTGTGGGGCCGGAACTGGACTCCTGCAGCCCAAGCAGCGCTCTGCCGGCACCTGCCGAGCGCTTACCACTTGTGCCCACGTCTCCACGCAGGATGCTCACGCGGAGCCAAGACACACTCCCTCCGGGCTCTGAGCAGGTATGGCCCAGCTCAGCCGGGATGTCTGGGTGATACAGGAGCACACAGGAGTTGAGACTGATGTAGTTTGAGTGTCCACTGCCTTTTACCCTGAAAGAGGCTCATCTTGGTGCCATGTCTTCAGCCATGGGCAACATCCAACAGAAGTGGGTTGCTGCTGTCTTTACCCCTGCCCTTTGCAGCTCTCTGTCCTCCCCTCCCTCAGCCCTCCTGAGGGAGGGCAAAAAAAGGGCCTTTCCAGCCAGGATACTGAGGCTTGTCTAACTCAGGGTGCTCCGAATCAGGGGCTGCCTTCACCCATGTCCAGCTAAATACATCTAAGATGCTCACACCCTAAGGTGTGAAGGGAAGGTGGCACGACTCCTGCCAGGATGGCTGAGAAGACTTTGATCTCTCGTTTGAGCTGGGCAGGGCCCCCCTGTTTACTTCAGGCAGAGGACGTGCTGGTGACCAGAAGAGCTCTATTAATTCCTTGTTCTTTCCCCACTGGCAGCACGAGAAGAGCCCATCCCCAGCCATCTCTCGCCCGCGGGGTTGGGACTCTCCCATCCCCATGGACCGGGGTGAGTTGGAGGTGGCCAGCCCCACGTTGAGGAGCCGCCCCGTCACCCGCAGCATGGGGCAGGGGGACAACGTGGAGGTGCCATCCAGTCCTCTCCGCAGAGCCAAGCGGGCACGGCTCTGCTCTTCCAGCAGCTCGGTGAGTGACCCGGGTGCAGGCGCAGGGAGAGCCTGGGTGGGGAGGAGAGGGATCTGGGCAGGGTGCTCCTGATCCAGGGACCAGTGCTGTCCCCATAGCGCAGCACTGGCCCAGCTCGGGGTTGGTGTTTAGGCATGGAGAGGGTTTTATTGTGTCATTGGAGTCTGTTTTAAACCGTGCTGTCGCTGTCCTCCTTCACTGGCATCTCCTTCCCCACTCAGGACACTTCTTTGAGGAGCTTCTTTGACCCCAGCTCACAGCATCGCGACTGGTGTCCCTGGGTCAATGCAGTGGAGGGAGGGGAAGCCCTGGAGGATACTGCGACCCAGACGGAGGAGGAGCCTGTGAAGGCAGAGCCAGGCTGGCGAGTGGTACTGAACACGCTCCTCGCCACCAGAAAGTGTGACAGAGTGCCTGAGACGGAGCCTGTGGTGAGCCTGCGGGATGCCCAGCCCCAAAACCAAGTGCTCAAACACTGCTTGCTCCAGCCTTGCCCAGGGCTGAAAGCCTTTGGGCAGAGTTTGGGGTAGATGGGCTTCATTGGGGTGAAATGCAAACCCAGCTGGGTGGCAAGGACCAAGCGTGTGTCTGCAGAGTCTCAGCTTCCCCTCCGGCTATGCTGACAGCCTCTCGGTTGGGTCTCATCCGTTACAATGATGTGTTGTGTGCAGATCTGCTCAAGGGCTGCTATAAATAACAGCCTTTCCCGAACGGCTCAGCGCTGCCGAAGATCCAGGTTCATTTCATGTCCCGATAGAGAGCTCCTGACCCTCTCTGCAGACATCCTGACCATTTGCTCCTGTGGCTGCCAGCCCCAGGCTATTGGACCAGTGGGTTTGCCGAGCCAGGGGAGCGGAGCTGAGGCCACAGCCCACCTCCCCGAGCGGCTGTGGAGCAGCCGGTATCTGCTGCTGCCTCCCTGGGCCCCATTATCTGCTTGGATTCTTCCAGCTGGCTCCCCCCTGCTTTGCTTGGAGCTGAGCTGCAGGGACTGGTGGAACAGTCCTGCTTCAGCATTTGTCTTGGGGACTTCGTGTGAGTTGTGTCCCCAACAGGTCGGTCCCTTCCGGCGGTGCCACATGCTGGGAAAGCGCCAGCAGGTCCTGTGGCACCAGACACGAGCCCCAGCTGGAGCAGGGATGACTGGAGTCCCGTCCTGCTTCTTGCTTGCAGTCACCTTGCTGTTCTCCCCTCCGGTTCTGGTAAACAGGGCTAATGAAGAAGAGGAGCAAATTGATGTCCTGGCAGCCAATTAGGGTATTTCAGATGGGGTTTTTAGCTGCTGTTTCTCCTCACATGCTTTGGAGGCAGGTCATTGGCGGTTGCAGGTCCTGTTGTGGTGTCTTAACCTCCAGTTGTCACTTTGCTCCCCTCTCTCACAGAGTCTGTCGGTGAAGTCCTGCAAGGTGTTCCGCATTTTCCGGCAGTGGGAGAGCATGAATTCCTCCTGAACGGGCTGCTGCCTCTGGGAACTGCTGCCTGGCTAGCGGCACGGGGCGTCGCGTCGGTCCGTCAGAGATCCACTTCGCAATTGCTCCCGCGGCGGCTTCGTGCCCCGGGGAGGGGATGCTGAGGAGGCTCCGTGCCAAACCCAGCCCCCAGCGGCTGCTGGGACCCCCTCCTCCTGACTGCCTTCCTTGAAGCCCCCTGCCTTCACAAATTGCTGTTGTAGCCCTTGGCCCTGAGGGCTTCGACAGCCCCGTCTGGAGCTGGGATGTGCCATGGGCGCGCGGGGTGAACGAGGAGATGTGGTCACCTCACGAGGGTGACCATCTTGTCCAGCTGTGACCCGCCACCAGCGGCGCAGGGAAGTGATGCCAGGTGGGAATAAACATTTCACTTTTGTTTTTTTTTTTTTTCTTACTGCTGGTGCGGTGCTTCTTCCCAGGGCAGGGTGAGCTCTGGACCTAGCACGTGGCTCCCATATCCCTCAGGATGCTTGTCTTTGTGCGATCAGTGTCCGGCTGCCTCTCTCTCCTGTTTCCCACTCCTTATTTCACTGTCTCCCCTGCCTGATGCGGGATCTTTGCCATGGCCTCAGCCCCTGTACACGCAGAGATGCCCCCAGCCTTGTACTCCAATGCCTGCCAGCGTCTGCCCCAGCAATCAGCTGCCCGAAGCRGATTTAGTTGGGGGCTGATAGCCTTCCCGGGGTGATAAATCACCTGGGCCAGAGTACAGGGGAGGCTGGGACACAGCCAAAACCCTGGAAGAGATGGGTTAAGGCTTCCCATGGGGCCACAAGGCTGGGTGCTGGGGAGGGACTGGTCTCCGTGGAAGGGGGAGAAGAAGCCAAGAAGGGAGACCCTGATCTGTCATCTCTATCCTCGAGGATGTTGGGGAAAAGGCTTTAGGGAGGGCTCAGACAACCCAGGCACAGTTGGACCTCCTCACCCCAGGTGTGCCGCAGCCACACGGATGTGGGTGAAGGCACAGGGATGTGTCATTCCCTTTTTWTTTTTTTTTTTTTTTTCTGTTTTGAGCAAAGGAACCCCCTTTGGAGGAGGAGCCCCTGCCTTGGTTTCCCCAGCCCCAGCTCTGGGGTTTCTTCTGCATCTCATCTTGCCCCATCCCCTTTGGGACATTTTCTGGTTACCCCGTGCCTTGGAAGGCAGCAGCTGCCTTGGTCAGGGCTGATCCCCGCTCTCCCTGCACCCCAAAATTTGCGGGTGCACCTGCCCACCCGGGGGCTTCTTCTAGGAGACACCCTTTACCTGCCGGCTTCTTGGGTGGGTGCTGGCAGGAAGCCCCTTGGGAAGCAGCAGGGCTTGAGTTCGGGTGAGTCATCTGCCTTTCCTAAGAGGGTCCTAATTGTGTGGCCCTAACGAGGAGCTGCTTCACCCCATGGCCATGCTGGGCTGGGAGTTGGGGTGGAGATGGGGGTGTCACCCACACACACACCCTGGGTACCCCCAGCCCCAGAGGGGTGAGGATGGGCTGGGCATTGGCTGGGCTCTGCAGTGGGGCACAGAAGAGCCCCTTCCCCAGCTGCCTGGACCCACAGCTCCCCTCCTCCCCAACAGCCCCCCCATGCTTTCCCCCGGCTCCCCTCGTCCCCCGTAGCTCCCCCCGCTCCTTATAGCTCCCGACAGCTTGCTATGAGTCCCTGTAGCTCCCCTGCTCCCCAGAACTCCTCTGGCTCCCCATGGCTCCCCCTTTTCCAATGGTTTCCCCCAGCTCTCCATATTCCCCATCTCTCTCCCATTTCCCATGGCTTCTGACGCACCCCTTGTCCTCCCCTTTGCCACTTTGCCTGCCCATCCCCACCACGGTCAGGGAACCACCCCACAAACCGCAGGGTGCACCCATGGTGGTGGGGGAATGATGTCCCCACGCTGTGGTGGGCAAAGCCAGCTGCTCCACTCACCCATGCACCTCCATTTTCAGACCCGGGAGGGCTCAGAGGGCCCCCAAACCTGCTGTGCACCCACACACAGGGGTCTGGGTGCTGCAAGAGTGGTCTTAAGGCAWCCCAAAAGGGACAGGATGCTATCGTAGTCCCCGTTACCCTGAAATTATCCCCCTTGCAAAACTATGGCATTGCACAAGGATTTAAAGAAATTAAGAGAAAATCCTGATATTCCCCTCCTGTTCTCCCAGTTGCCTGGAACTGGTCAGGGAGCATTGAGGACTGGGAAAATGGGGGACCCTCTAGCCCAACCTCTCCCACTGCTCTGCTCAAATATAACCCTGTTCCCCTTTGTCTCCCCAAATTCCTCCCAGCATAGCTCACCTGGGGTGTGGATCCGACCCCTCCTCGGGTGCGTGACCTCCTGCCCCAGCCAGATTCGGGGCTGGAAGAGCGCGTTGGGGCATTACATGGAGGAAATCACCCCTCCCACACACGTACTTGTGGGGTGAGGTTCCCCCTTTTCTCGGACTTTTTGGGGTTCTTTGGCTGCGTCTCCTCCCCACGCGGGGAGGAAGCGTTGGGGCAAATTTTGGGGTGATGCTGGGGTCAGGAATGTGGGATGTCCGCCCCGGGTGTGTGGTTGCCACGCCAGAGCCCCGCCGGCTTGAGAGACACCCATTAGCACCATCGTCACGCGCCCCGCTGTCACCTCCGGGGCGCTGGCGGGTGCCTCCCCTGCCCCGTCCGGTTGGGTAAACCGAGGCACCGGGAAATGCTTTGCCAGTGTCACACCGGAAAGCCAGCACGGTGACTCGTGCTGTGAGCCTGGCCATCCGCCACGTGCCCGGTTTGTAATCCAGGGGGGAGGTTTGGATTTAATGGTGGATTCCCCCGGGTGACACTGCCCACCCCACCCCACCACTGCCGGGCGGTGACCCCTGCGCTGGGGCCCCGGGCCCCGGCGGGGTCTCGAACCCGCGGYCTCTCCAACACTTTCCACCCCCCCCCCACCGCACTACAACTCCCGGCGTGCCGCGGGGCGGGCGGGGCCGGCGCGGCGTTGCCGGGCGCAACCAATGGCGACGATGCGGGGCGGTGAGGTCACTGCGGGTGACGTCAGGGGTCCAGAGAGAGGCTCCGGCAGAGGCGACCGGAGCGGGGCTCGCGGCTGAAGGAGCGCGAGGCGGCGCGGGGGGGGGCCCGGGCGGCGCCCCCCCGCTCCCCTCGGTGCCGGGCGTCCCCGGTCCGCGGCGGCGGCGGCGGCGCTGACAGCCCGCCCGGAGCACCGGGGGCGGCCGCGGCCACCATGTCCTCCCCCAGCCCGGGCAAGAGGCGGATGGACACCGACGTGGTCAAGCTGTATCCTTCCCGCACCCCTTCTAACCCGCACCCCCCCACACCCCTCCGCCGGCAGCCCCGGGGGGCGAGCCCGCCTCCTCGGCCGGGCCTGCACCGGGGGCGGCGGGTACCGGGGACCCCCCTTCGGTGTCGCCCCCCCCCCCTCCCCCCGGCGGCGGCAGCGCCCCTTTCTGAGGCCAGGCCTAGGCCTCTCCCCAGAGCTGGGGGTTGGACCTGCCCCCCGCTCCGTGGGGTGAGGGCCCCCCCTTACCGGGGAGGAGGCCTAACACCCCCCCTCCCCCCTCCACTC
>JAYKAV010001532.1:271651-326142 GCA_035582835.1 Phoebastria nigripes | reverse complement strand
CCCTTGGTGAAGGCCCCCCTCAGCCTGGGTGCCCTGCACCCCCCCCTTGCCTGCCCTGGCCTGCGGCCCAGCCGCCGGGGGAGGGCGAGGAAGGGGAGAGCAGCTCCAGCAGCCACAGCCCAAAAGAAAGGCTTTTGTGGTGTTTATTATTATTTACTCCCTGATTTCAGCCTGCGGTTCACGAAGCTTCTGGTGCCGGCTTAGGGATTTAATTTTTTGGGGGGGTGTGGGGGGGACTGGCTCACAGCAGACCCCTGGCTGGGTGTTTGGGGGGGTGGGCAAAGGGTGCTGGGGCCCGCAGCCCATCTCGTAAGAGGTCCCGTTTATGTAACGCTCCAGGTTGGGTTAGGCTTTATTAATTCCACCCCCCCCCACCTTCCACGATGGATCTGTTTATATTTTTCCTCCTTATTTTTATTCTTGGCCCTTTACAGGGTGGTGAATCCTTTTTCTCTCTGTCTGGATTGTGGGTGGCATTGAAAAATATCATTGGGAATTTGGTTCTAGGATTGTTTTATTAATAGTTTTTTGTTTACAAGGTGGCGGTGTCTGCCGAGAGGGGGGTAGAAATGACAAGAGTGGCTGAAATGTTTTTCAGCTCTGTTGACTGAACGTGCCTGACCTCCCCCAGCAGGACTCGGGTCTGGTGGCTCTAACTTGGCGGTGTCGAGGGGTCGAGAAACGGGTCTGATTTAGCTTCCAGAGAGAGATAAACTTACTTGGATTTTGTGTTTATTTTGGAAGGGGGGAGGGAGGAGCAGCACTGCTCCTGTTTGTGGCGTGAGGGTGGCTTATCGAAGGAAACTTCTGTTTGACGTTCAGCCTGCACGTTTCTCTCTACAAAGCTGCTCTTCGTATATTTTTCGCCTTGTTTTTAAGCAAATAGGAAATGACTACTGATCATGCTTGAATCTGAGCTATTTTTATCCAGGGGTTTAAAGTTACACACATGTCATACTCTGCCGAACGCCAATTGCGATCGATGCTTCATCGCACCGGGAGGAGGGTCGGGAATTCCGGTTGTTTAGTGTGTGTGTGGGGAAAATCTTCCTTAGGGATAGTCCGGAAAGAGGTCTGGGTCAGAGAGGGGCCGAGGCCCAACCTGATCCACTGCTTCTCTCCTTTCCCCTCCCCCTCTCTTTTTTTTTCCCCTTTTTGTTCGATTTGTAACCAGCATCTCCAGCGATCGCAGCATTTTAGGAGACAAAGAGCAGGTTTTTCTGAAGTGGCTTCGCTCGCTCTGTATTTCTAGCGGCGGCCGGGCCGTGCAGTGGTAGGTAGAAAGCCCCGAATATCTGGCATTCCTCCTGACGCTGGGTAGTTTCCGCTCTGCTCTCTTTCTCCCCCCCGACAAAAGAAATCCAAGGCTTTTCCAAAAGCGAAGCTCTTGTTATTGTCGGCGCAGCCTTCCCGGTGTTTTGAGGGGTGAGGGTTAGAGCGGTCGGTCTCCTGCGGACAACAAACTTAGGAAGTTGGATGTGTCAGATGACTCTCCTCACCACTCCTCCCTCCCCAGCCTTTTTTGTTTGTCTGCCTGACTTGCCTCGCCTGCCCGGGGTGAGCGCAGCTCGCTAGGCCCAGGCTCCCAAGACGCTTCCCTGGGGAATCTTCCGCTTTGGAAGCTGATCTGAAATAAGGGTCTGGTTTGAGACGTGGGAGCGAAGGAGGGTCTTGATGGTGACCAAAGGAGAGAGGGCTCATCTGAAGGAATGTACTTGAAGGCTGCTCCTCCCTGGGGCTTGAGGGTTTTGTTGTTGTGTTGGCTTTTTTTTTCCCCCTCTTTTTGCTGCCATTTTCATTACAGTTTCCCTTTTCAGCCCCTTTTCGTGTCTCCGATGGAGAATAATGGCATGGATTTATGGCCTGCCAAGGGCTACCTTTTTGAGTAGGGAGGGGGTGATGGCCGGAGTGAATAACACCGCTGCCTTCTCCTGCTCTGACAGGTTTAGGAGCCGAGTGGGGTCTTTTTATTATTCCTATTTTCAATCCTAACACGTCCCTGTCCTTTTGTGGATGCCTCTTTGTGAGCAGGGAAGGGGAGAGGTTGCTCGGCTCTCTGGAGCTGGAGGGGGGGCAGAGCTCTGTGTGTGCGTGTTAATGTGTTGAACTGATGTTTAATAATCGCCTGGATGATTATGTGCTGAAACTCTGAGTCACTCATTGTTTCTCTCTTGATCGCGCTCGCAACGTTGTGCAAACGCTGGGGAAGGGCCTGCAGCGGGGAGCCACGCTGCCTTCCTCCCCTCTTGGGGGGCTGCTGCCCCCCACCACGCTTGCTGAAGTTTCCTGGATGACCCCATCCAGCCCTGTGTACGCGTAGAGCGGGGGGCACTGCCTGCATCCCACCTGCGAGCGTGGCTTTGCAAGGAGGCTCTGTGCCCCCCAAAACGCCTCGGGACCCGCTCGCCAGTGGCCTGGAAGCGTGGGGATGTCCCGTAGGCCTGTCGGGAAGCGCTCGAGCTGAAGGCTGGGCCTCTCCAGGTAGCTCCCACCCCAGGGACTGCAGGGTGCTGGAGATGGGGGGGATCCCATCCCTGGTTCCCCCCCCCCCAGCTTTGGGGCGAGCTGCTGGCCTTGGAGCTGTGTTTGCAGGCAAGAGGCCTCGGGCAGAGCTCGCAACTCCGCGGATTGGCTGCTCTGTTACTACCCGGAAACCGGGGCCGGGGCGGAGCGAGCCGGCAGCTGATGGGGTGCCCCAGCCAGCGTGTTTACACCCGTGGGGGGACGCACCCCAGCACCGGACCACGGGGCCGTTTGCTACCGGCTGCAGTGGTTCCAAGCTGGGGTTTATTGTTCTGCTCCGGGGAGCAAGGTGGGCGCTCCAGGGCGAGCTGTTTGCAGCCTCCCCTTGGACGGGAGTTTATTTTGCGCTGATTTATTTTCCTCCTTTTGTGGATAGATGCTTCTGGCTGGGTTGTAGTCCCCAAGCTCTATTTTTAAGCATCGGGGCTGGAAAAGGGAAGTGTCACCCTGTTCTGTGCACGAAAGGAATTATAAATAGTGCCTAGCTTCATTTGAATCTCCCTGTTCTGACCAGTTTACAGAGCTGAAGGTTTGTAACGTGTGTCGGAGCTACCGGGGAGCGTAATACGCGGAGCATTGCGCTCCCTTCTAATTTTAGGCTCGTCCTGAGTCAAGGAGAATAAAGGTACAAAGCTCCTTAGTTTACCTGCGGAGTATTTTGTAATCGCAAAACTCCCCGTGTTTGCTCCACTGAGATCAGCTGAGGCAAAGGGTAGGACACAGTTTACATTTGGGATAAATTCCTTTTTATGTTCATTATAGGCTTACACTGCACTTATCATCCTACTTGAACACCTTCCAAGAGTCGCGTTGAGCAATAGGACGGTCACGTGGCTTTGTTCTCTTTGGCCTGTCCCCAGGGGAAGAGCATGTGCGCTGGAATGTCTTGTTTTGGTAGGGTTTGGTGGTGTTTTGTTGTTGGGGTGTTTTTGGGTTTTTTTKTTTTTKTTTTTTTTTTTTTTTTTTTTTTAAAAAGGATAGACATTTCTGGAAAGTTTTACGAGTCAGAATGTAAATTTTAAAACGTCACGCTACACTTTCTGCTCTATTTCTGGGGCTCTGTTTTAATGAGGTCTCCAGGGATGAGGGTAATCGTGTGGTGGTGCTTCAAAATGCACAAAGACGTGGCGACGGCCCCGTTTCAGAACTGGGAGAGCCCCCCCCCTTCCCCCAAAGCAGTCAGAAATGCTGGCACAGGTTTGGCTTATAAATAAAATCCAGTTAAACGCATCTCAGAACATATAGTGCTACCTGCCGTTACGAGAACTTTAAATCCGCGGATCGTTCTGCAAAAACCAAACCAACCAGAGGAAAAAAAAAAAAAAATCATCTTTGTTGCCTAAATGACAACTTTCAAGGGTATCATCTTGCTGCTTTTAGAGCTGAATGCGAGGTCTTTGCTGGCGGCTGGATTTTTTTCCCCCCGAAAGGACGGGCTCTTGGCTGGAACTGTAAGTTCACTCTTCCATTGTTGCCTTGTCAGTTTGATTGTGGAGGCTATTGAAGCTGGGGCTTGTCGAACAGACCTGAAAGCACGGTGCACCTGCTTAATCATATAATTGCGATGGTCATTGAGATGAAACTGTAGAATATGAATTTAGTTAAGACAGCTTGGAGCAGAGTGCCTGTTCTCGCTTGACATCCCGGCCCTATTTAAAATAAGAAAAATAAAGCCTTTGTATTGCTCTGTGTTTGGGTAATTTACTATTTCTCCGTCTCATTCCCCAGGCTCGGAGCGGTGATTTTGGTATTCTGAATAGTATGGCAGTCGTCTTCAGGATTATGCTTATGGTACGCAGTTCTTAAGACTAAACTGGCATTAGATTACTAAATGCTGATTAAACAAATCGTGGAGGCTGTTTCTTTGTAGTAACAGTTTAAAAAAAAAAAAAGTGCATGCAGGATTTCAGTAAAACAAGTGGCTTGCCTTGTAAAATGGTGTCCCTGCTCTCCTTTCTGCTGCTGTGTCTAGAAGGGCGTGCTTGATATTTCTTCTGTCTTTTCTAGTGAAGCTATACTGCGATCTAGGCAGGCTTGGATTTGTAGTAGGTGATTGTTTTTAAGTGTCATCATGACTATATTACAATCCCGGCAAGCTTTTGGAAATGCGTCTCGCTGAGTGCACTCCCACGTGTTCAACATTTCTTAGCAGCAGCAGCCAATAACGTTAGCTTTGAGCATGGCTGTGAATCTTGCAAACCCTGTTAAAGTCTTAATATGTAGGATTAAGCAGAAGATGCCCCCTGATGAGGCTCTGCATTGTTTCATTTGCCAGGGAAATACAACATTTAATCTTCATGTAAGTACAGCTTGCGTTTTGTCCTGGTTCTGGTTATTGTTGTGCACTGGCATTAAAATTATGTTCTTTTTTTAAAACCRTAAAAAACAATCTTACGAAAAGCTTGTAAGCAAAGCCTTGAGGTTGCTGGACGCTTGCTTTGTTGATACCTGAGTGGCAAGCAGGAGGARCTGCCCTGTGTTGTGCTGCTGCCTTCCTCTCGAGCTCATGGAAAGCAGAGGTGTGCTCTTTAGAGTGTTTTCTTACTTTGTTTTTAGAATAATATCAATTAATCGCTTCTTCAAATAGGTGCTTAATTGCTGTCTTACCTTGTGCCTACCTGTTGTACCTGGAGCAGGTTGAGCAGACTGTTAATCTGGAAGCCGAGGGTGTAAATCCCGCAAGGTTCCGAGCGTCTCCTTCGGAGGGTTGGGCGCCTGCGGAGCTCGCACCTCGCCGCTGGATTGCTCTGGGAGAAGGTGGTGGCAGCTCGCTTCTTGGAGGCTCCAGGTTTGCTGCCTCCGCGCAAATGCTGGCAGTGAGGGGGAGATGCCCACGGACAACGGGGCTGCCCGAGGGCAGAGGTGGTGGTTGGCAATCCTGCCCTCCTGCCGAAGGGGCAACTTGCTGCACAGGCTTTCACATCTTGGGCAGGATCCCGTTCCTGGAGCCCTCTGCCCTTTCCTGTCCTGTGTCCTGTTGCAAGCAAAAGCAAAGGAGCGCTTAAATTAAGAGTCCTGATAAGACTTTTCTCCCCAATTGTTTTCTTGGGTTTTTTTTTTCTTCAAGCAAGGTAAAGCAGCAGGAATTGGGCTGTTAGGAAGGGAAGGGTGCATCTGAAACCACCCCAGCATAGAGCGATTGCTGGTTGCAGTATAACTTAATGTTCTAGGCACCTGTTGGTACTCGGTGCCCTTCTTAAACCATGATTTAATCGGAGTCATAACCAGGATAAACACATAACAGGTTGTTGTTAAGGCAGGAAAATGCCCACAGTTAAAGCGACAGGCTCCTGTATGGAGTGGGTTCCCAGCCAAAGAGCAATCCATTTTACTGTCTGCTTAAATTAGAGGTGATGCGATGCTGAGGGAGAGGTGTCTGAATTTTCTGCTTTGCTCTCCTGCTGTTCTGGACATTATTCTGGCAGCAAAAATGAGAGATTGCTGAATAACATTTTTTTAATATTGAATGTGAATTATATATGTGGGTGTGCGTATAGGAGTTCAGCGTTTCATTGTGTGTCTTATTGTGTGCATTCAGCTTCCCTTCTTTCACTGCCTCCATTTCCCTGTGGATTTTTTCCATGTATTTCTGGAATAATGAACATAGAGCGTTGCTCTTTGTTTTTCTTCACCAAAATAGAGCTCGCGTGACTGAAGAATCATACGACCTTGCCATCTCTAGTTTCTACTAGGTCATGCAGCCTGCGTGCCGGTGCCTGTCGATTCTAGTAGGGAGCTTGCGGACGAACTGCCCTCACTGTTAGAAAACGCCCCGTGTGATGGATCTTCTACCGCATCCCAGGGAAATGGTCCGAGTTAGTTTTATTGCTGGCAGAACCATGCGGTTCTCGTTTCCCCACCCCCCCAAATTTTTTATTCTTTTTTTTTCCACCTTCTTGGGATGTTCAGAATTGTTTGTTCCTTGACACTGATACGCATTGAATGCTGGTCAGCTGTTGCAGAGAAGTACAAGCACTCGCTTACCCATCACTAAGGCAATCTCTGTTTAGTCTTTGCCAGGCTCTTCCCTCTCCTGTCCCCGCTCGGTCTCTTTGGCCTTATGACCACTCACCTCTAAATGCTATCTCCTCATCTTCGGTCTCCATCTTCTTCCAGTTCCTCAGCCTCTCTGGTAATGATGTGTCTGAGATTGAGGGTGGATTTAATCTCTTGGAAAAAGGTGATTTCACTGCCTCTTGGGCTTGTGTAGCCATTAATGATTCTCTGCAAACCGGGGCTGGTACTGGATTCAGGACTAAGATACTATTTTTTTGTTTGTTTTGTTTTGTTACTGTTGCAGCTTCCAAGAGCTGTCCTCTAGTCTTAAATCATTTGACTTATTCCCTGGAGCAAATTGATTCAGCCTTCCAAGAGAAGCCAAATCACTCGCAGTCCATTTCTTGGCATTAGGTGTTTCAAATCAGGTAGAGGAGTGGATCTGCGTGTATCGTTTTTAAACTGAGGTGGTGGTGGTCTGTCGACTCTAATCCCTTTTAAACTGCGAATTACAGGGCATGCCTCTGTATTCTGCATGATCCACATACGGGAAAGTGCAGGAGGTGGTGTAGACCTCCAGATATTAGTGACTCCGTGTGAGGAAGGGATAGCCATTTTCGATCGTTTTCCCAGGGTCGAATGCTGCTTTCCAGAAATGATTGCATTTCGCTGGTGCGTGCTTTCCTTGGACTAAATGCTGGAAGAAAGAAGCATGAAATATTTTCTTTAAGATCATACAAATAGAGTGTCTGGGTGGATTATTCTGAAACATTTTGCACTATCTGGCTGCAGCTGGCTTTAATTTTTTTTGGTGACACTTCCTTAAAAATGAATGTTTTAAACTTGCGTTAACGTTTTCGTTAGGAAAAGTCTGCCTTTATGACAGTTGCTGCCCTTTAGGGGAGCTGAACCCTGGAGGCATTTGTCGTCCCCTGTGAAAGGTTGAGGTTAAAAGCTGACAGTTGATTGTTGGATAAATTTTGCATTATTTCCAAATTCCAGTGGGTTTTTCACCTGGCCTTGAGCGTGCTCTCCTGCGAGAGCAGTGGTGGGGGACTTAACATGTAAATTATAGATGTGCAAATCATTGCTGCCTTCCCAACTGCCTGGGTACTCTCCATGTAACAGCTGATTGTTTCTAGTCAGTCGTCTGTGGACCTTTTATAATGACTGTATTGGGACAGACTATATCCAAATGGAGGTGAACAAGAGGGGATGAGGTAGTGGTATGCATAATGAATGAATGGTACTGAGGGAGGATGAATAGTGTCCAGTCTGCCTGCTCCCGGCCCCTGAGCAAGGTATGACATTGAAAGGTAAGCTTAAGCATGTTTGCACTGGAGAGACTCTGGCGGGCTGTAAAGTCTGAGATTTTGACTCAAACCTGACAGGATTTAGGATAGGTTCAGGTACTTAGGCAGTTATCAAGCATTCCCCCTGAAATACCCCTAAAAAATCAGTGTGTGGTACTAAAGCAGGCCTGCGTGTCCCTGATTAACCTCCGGCATGGTAGATTAATAGATGCAAAGTTGAAGGGATTGATAAATTATTAACTTAAGCACTTTGGCATTTCTTGGTGGGCTGTGTTGCTTTGTCTTGTCTTGACGGTGGCAGGACCAGGCATGCTCTGGAGCTGCGAAGCGACGCGTCGGGGCAGGGGCGAATGTCCGATGAGACACCCGATCTTTCGCAGCAGAAAAGCTGGATGAGAACATAAACCCAGGTTGTCTGCTGAGGTCTAACCGGAGCTCAAAAATAATTTTGTTCTTAAAGGTGTCTCTAGATCTAAATGCTATTTTAAAACTGTGCTGCAGAGCTGTAGTTTAGTTTTTGATCACCACTGTGGACATGGTTGAAGAGTTAAAACTCATCTTGGTTTTAGGGGCAAACGAAGCTGCTCCTTCAAGTCTTGCTCGGTCAACTGTAAATGGTTTGAAGCCAAATCTATTTTTATTTTGAAAAGAACCAGTTTTTAAATGCATTTGGAGAAGGGAGCTGTTGGCTTTTCTTAAACCCAGTATCAGCCTTGGGACATCTGCACTGAGAGGAACCTGGTGCTTTTGAAACCTGAAGGAAGAGAACATGGCATGGAATTGGTGATGGATGCAATCCCAAACTTGCCCTCATGTCCTGGCTGTTCCCAAGCTGTTTTGTTTGGGGAAAGTCCTCTNTTTTTTTTTTTTTCCCCCTCCCCTTTCTTTCTTTACTCTTTTTTCTCCTTAGGGGTGGGGAGAGGTTTCTCCCTGGTGATACGTTTAATCAAAGCTGGTGGAAGCTAATGCTCTCTTACGCTTTCCTTTCTGCTGAAAGCAAATGAAACCGGTTATGTTTTTCTTCCATCTAATACCATTAATTCAAACTCTCTGACCTTCCCCCTCAAATCTTCAAAGCCAACACAGCTGAATATGAATGCATGCAGAGTGCTGGTTTCACATAGCAGCAAGGCAAGCATTAAACCTCGCAATAACCGGGCTGCTTTCATGCTGAGCTCATGTTCTGCGTGAGAGATGTGTCYGTGTCAGTGGTACTTGGGAGCAGTCCTCCGTAGCGGTGCGTTGCGATACTTCTTGAAGGTATCTGCTTCACGCTTGGCAGTGGCAGTTGCAGTTCACTTGGACAAGAATGACATGTCGTGGACTGATTTCCGCAAAAGTTTTGGTGATGGCCTTGCTTTGTAATCCTCTAATTTGTATGACAGGATTGTAAAGTAAACAAGGCTGAAGTAAAGAAACAACCCTTCTAGGAGTGAAGCACTTATCCTGGAAATGTCAAATCTAACTGCGATGTGACTCAGCATGGTTATACTGACTTACTCCTAGGTGCTACCGAAGCTACCTCATACTTTTTTTTTTTTTTTTTTTTTTTTTTAAGGTTTTCAACATGCCACTGTGTCAGTTGTGAAATGAGGGAAGCAGTGAAAATAAGCTAAATGATCGGCATTTTGTTTAACAGGCCTGGCATCATAGGTAACTTAATACTTCTGGCCTAGGGGAGGAATCCGTGCACGGTTATTGGGATAAGCTTAGATCCCAAGAGGAGAATGTGGCTTTGAGAGACTGGGGGGCACAACGCTCAGTTGAAAAGTTGAGATGTCAGAAATCAGATCCTTGTAACTCAGTACTGGAGTCTGTGTTCCTTGAAAGGGAAGGTATGCAAGGAGGTGTTAACTCACCCTTCTCGTGGCTGATAGGAGTGACTGCACCCTGCAAGTGAGCTTACGGCTGGTGCTGCTTCACGCTTTTTTAAAAGTTGTGGATGCCATAATGAACTCCTGTGTTTTGTGTAAAGCTCCAAGATCTTGGATTTAAACAGATTCTGGCTTGCTTGCAACTGCTGAGAAAGTTATAAGTTAGTCGTAATCCAGGGGTTTTTATTACTTCATGGTTTCTGCCATGTTTTCTTTTGTTTGATGTTGGCAGTGTGACCAGAAGGTTGCCCTGAAAAGGTAAGCTTAAATACTTGCCTTGTTTGGATGAAGATGGAGGAGATTTTGCCAGTAAATAGCCATGCTCTGCTAACTTTGCAGAAGGCAAAAGCAGTGCATTTTACACATGGAGAAGAGCCACAGCACTAGCGGCTGGGGCGGGGGGGAGATCTCAAAACACTAGTTGTGGTTAAGTGCAAGACTGAAGAAATATACCCCCGCGGTTTCAGCAAGTCATTTAAACTGCAAACCCTGTTTTAATTATTGGTCACTGCTTGAATTTCCCCAGCATAATATTGAGACTTGCATCTTGCCAAATGAAACAAAAAATATTGTAAAATTGAAATGATTAGCAATAATGTACTCATAATGTTAAGCCCTTGCATCCATGAGAAGGCACTATTTTACATTTAAAAGCATGCCACAAATGTACATATCCTCTGAAAGAAATAAGAAAATTTGCTGACCCACTGAAATGAACTTGATGTTCAGTCTTGCAAGGCTTATTGACCACTGGACAATTAAACCATCTKCCCATCCTCTGTTGCTAAACTCAATTTTACAGATTTAGAGTATAGATTGTTTAGGAGAGGGGTGTGTTTGATTCTTGGCATACGTTGGAGCTAGAGGATTAGATTCTGGCATTAGGATTCGGAGCGATCAAATGCCAACGTGGGAGCTCCTCTCCCTGAGCTGCTTCGCATCGGTTCCTGCAGACACATGTCCATTTGTGCGGATCCTCGGGTGCAGTCCCTTGACTCACCTTTACAGTCACTCCTACTTGCTGAAAATCTGGCCCTTCAGACTGACCTGCTGTAGCTTTTTAAATGTCAGTTCTCTGTAAAACGAAAAATACTTCGTCACTTCAGCATGATGTGTCGGAAAAAGATTCAGGGTTAAGCGAAGAAGATTTGCCTGTTACGCCTGTTTAGTCATAGCAAGAAATGTGCTTTGTGGGGTGGTTGTCTGTGTGGGGATTCTCGCAAAGGCAATTTGAGGCTGGCATGCAAAGGTGCCTCGAGAGAGCCCAGGTGCTGTTGGTGCCTCTTCTCAACATTGTGCACGTGGCTTCGGGGCCTTACGAACTGTTTTCCTCCATTAGTTTTTCTCTGGAGTTGGTTGTGTAAGTGGGGATCACGTATGAGAAGAGCTTAAGTTATAACCAGCTAGTTTGAGTCTGAAACAGCGTCTCTGTCTTGTTAGAGCCAAAAGTTTTAGTCCTCTGCTGATGAATATTGYATTTGATGTAGTTTCCTTTTTTTTGGACTTCAGTTTATCTGTTTGCAAGGGCTTCCTGCTCGGTGTGGCTGGGGTTGCAACAGGATTCTTCAGGGTCAGGAGTTGCATTAGTGTGTTTTTTTTTAAAAGACTCTCGGAATACGTACAGCTCAGTAGCAAGTGAGTCCTTAAATTGTCCTCAGTGCCTCTTGGTGGCTTCCGAAGTCATAGGTTTCTTCGCTGCTACCTGAAGTTCAGTGTAATTAGGACATTTCAGGATATTCTGTGCACAGCTCTCTCTTATCAGTTTTCTGCAGACTTGGAAGGCACAAGAAGCGAGTCTTAAGATAGGTGAACTTCATAATCCTCTGTAGGTTTTGTTTTATTTCACATAGCAGCTGGGGATCTGTTGCTGAGCACCCAGGGAAAGGCTGCACAGGCAGGTGTATGGTGCTACGATGTTGAAGGCTTTCACACTCCTTTACAAGGCACTTCAAACAGCAGAAAAACCCCTTAAAGGAAAGAGGGTCCTGAGCTGGCAAGTTACTTGCATCTGCTAATAAATGTGCCTTGTCACTGGTGTTAGTTTTCTCTTGCTTGTTTTCCTTAATACACAAAAATTGCAGTCAGGAGCATGTAAAACACCCAGGGTGGGGGGGGGAACATTCCCCTCATTCTTGCAAGATATAGGATGGATCAGAAGCTGAAACTGCTTGTCTCAATCAAAGCTGTTGTATATAGGCGTGAATCAATAACTACTTTTCACCATTCGGTTCTCCCGAAGTCACCCAAATGGCATCAGGACTTTGCGGCATGCACGTTCTTCTCTTAGGAACTGAATGGAGCTGACCAGGCTGCCACATGCATCACAGAAACCCACATCAACTGTTTTTAGGTCATTACCAGACTGGACTAAATTTAGCATATGAGCCAGAAGTGTGAGGCTTTGTATCCAGCCTCCTGCCCAGTCCTTATTTCTGGGCTGTCTGCTTGGACTGTGCCCTACAGTTGAATCATACATCATACATCAGCTGAAGACAGGATGAAATCCCAGTCTGCTTTTGCTTTTTAATCACACAGAGCAGGGACACCACTGAGGTTTGTTTGCAAAGTTCCCAAATAACACCATATGAAGCAGAGAGGGAGTTGTAGGGAAGAGCACAAGCAGTTTGCTGAGCTAGTAATAGGATATGGAGCTTCTCACCCCACAGATGACGGGCTTGAGTCCCGTCTGAGTTGACAGTGGTTCCAGGTGGCCAAGAGGAGAAGCCTGTCCAGTTTTTGGTTGCCTGCGTTATCGGTTGGTTGCCTCCGCAGCCCAAAAGCTGTGGATTGCTGAACTCTGGTTGCTGCCGGAGATCTGCACTGGTTTGGGGATGGGAACAGCTCACACTTGGAGCAAAGGGGGAAGCGCTTTTCTCATTAACCTTAAAATACATCTGAAGAGAATGTTCCTACCTCCTTTGTTTCGAGCCCCACATCTCTGCTAAAATTGTCAAGGTGGCAGAGATGAGTAAAGGGGGGGAGGAAATAAATCGCTCTGACAGTACAAGGGAGAATTTCAAGGCTGCTGGGAGCAGTGCGCTGGTTCTGCAGTTCCAAGCTGTCCTTTTTAACTTCCTTGGTTGTTTCGGGATTCTGTTTATTTGCAGTAGCACACTGGTTAATTGGGGGTTTTCTGTGGATTAGTAATATTGTGATCAAAAATGGCGTAAAGTGTGTCAAGTCTGCTTAATTCTGATTTATTAAAGGCGGCTGTGATAAATGTGTGTCTTTGAAACTCTCGCTGGGTCTGCCGGAGGTCACCTGTAATTCAGAGCATCTGGCGGAGGTCAGCATAGGCTTTTTGTTCTGTAGTGGTGTAAGCTTTGGGGTTTTTTTCAGCTCATCTCTGAAGGAGGAGATGCTTCAAACTTGGTGACAAAATCCCACTTTTCAGGCAGCTGCACCCGCTAATGACTAAACTGTGTTAATTAGTTTTAGTGCAGTTGCAGTAGTGTTCCTTTGTCCCTTCTATAATGGTGATCCAAACAGATGATGTCAAGGAATCTTCTGTTTCAGCTGAATTTAACTAATTATAAGAAAGCACTGCCTTCACTCTCCAAAGCTCAATAACATGGTCTAAAAGCTGGGAATAGCAGTGGTCTAACAATAGCATTTATATTGATAGCGTGGCTTGTATTAGGGTGATGTATGCAAAACTCAATTACAAAGTTCAGTTTTAAATTGACCGCTTTTTTTTTGATCCGCATAACAAACTTCAGGTCTTGTTATTCCTGCAGGAAACCTTGAGACAAGTGTTCTTCCTGCAGCTCTCAGAAATACGTGGACATAAATTGGGATGGCTAATTTGTAAAACTCCCCTGGGCTGTCTTCAGATAACTGATGTGCCTCTCATTAGGGAGTTGAGAGGGAAGGGGGATAATTAAGCCTGAGCAGATGTACTAGAACAAGCTCTTGGATCAGAAGCAAAAGGGCTGGGTGATGAGGAGCTCCTGACTCTGGCAGGTGCAAACTCRCTCCTCTGTCCTGGTCCCCCTCTCCAAGTGGATTTGGTGCTTCTGCTGGGTAGGAGGCTTTGCTTCAAAGAGCTTTAAAATGGCCAGTTGTGAGAGCACCTTCCAAACCTTTCCAGGGAAACTTCCCAGTCTCTCTCCAGCCCTTCCATCTGTATGGCTCAGAGGTGCTTTCAGAGGAAACTGCCTGGCCACGGCGACGAGGACTATGTGTTCCCATGTTTTAGCAACACCCTCTGCTGTTCTGCTGGTCGTGTTGTAAAAAAAATTTTACCTTTTTCCCTTCCTCTGATTGTGGTGGTGTCGCTTGTGCCAGAGTGGCTTTAACGAACCCCTGCCTTCCCGCGGGGTGCTGAGATCGGACATTTGTGTGCAGAGGCTTAGTCGCATAGCTAGAGAAACCCGCAGCGCTTGAGAAATAGCCTGGACGACTTGCTTTTGCTTCTGGTGCAGCTGCTGAGCGAAGGCCCTGGTCTTCAAAGCCTGGAAACCATAAAAAAAAAAAAAACCAAACGCATTTGACATGACTGAATGCAGCGTAGCGGGTGTCCCAGGATGAGGGCACCCTCCGTTCTGGGCACCGGTGCCACCCCTGCTCTGCCTTGCCACGGTTTTGTTGATGGCTGGCGAGCTCAGGCCTGCTGGTGCATTCACATCTACAAACAAAGCCCCAAACACTTTGTCAGGCTCCTTCCTTGGCAACCTTTCTGCTGCGTCCCTAAAGCTTGCCTTTCCGTTGCAGAAGGAAGCTCGTGTGGAGATCATTGTTAGTCTCCAAGTATGGCTCTTTCATATCTTCCTCTCGAACACAATGTATCTTTATACCTGAAACTTCAGGAAAATCCTGTACAGTTAATCCTTTGGGAAAGGCCAAAAACCCCTCGGAAGCGCTTGAGACTTTTAGAAGTACTTGTTAGCAGGCGAGTATTTAACATCTTGATGCAAAAGCCGATGGTAGGAACTGGGTGCTAGAGGAATTGCTGAGACTAACGGAAGCACCGGCCTGATTTCTTAAATTTCCAGAGCTGTTAAAGAAGTGAGCTTTTTACAGATGGTTTGGTGATTAACTGACAAAGCCGTGCCACGTTTGCGGTTAGAGTTAGTGGCTTGATGGATGGGAAACGGCACGTATCGATCCTCTATCTAACCTTGGAARTGTGTGTCTGTCAGTATTTTCTTGAGACTGATAGGTACAGTGGAAGCCAACCTGATTTGGAGTAGGTATAAAGATGGGTCTATCACTCAGCTTTCTAAACTAAACCTTTAAATACAGATGGCCAAATGGACTGAACAAAATAAAGCCGAGGCAAAACCACTTACCGTGTACATCTTGTCTGTTTACAGCCAGCACTGGGACGTTGGATCTGTTTATGGGATCTTCTGAGGAAGGACTGAATAGGCTACAGTGCCCCATTGCTCTTATTACATAGTAAGAATAAAGGGGATAATTGATTTAATAGCGATGACAATGGCATATTGGGTTGTTGTAGGTATTTATGTACAAAACTGTGGCAGGCAGGAAGCTCCTACAGCTTTTCTTTTAGCAGAACTGAACTGCAGTTTCCTGGTACGTGGGACTGTGTGGTGTTTTCACTTTCTAGATCACCTGCAATAGTAAAGAAGGAAAATGGTGTCTATAAGCTTTGGCTGCTGTGTATAACCAAGGTCTGAAAGGTGCTTGTTCCTAAATCACTTTTTTTTTCTCTGCTTTGGTTTGAGAGAAAACAGGGTATGGTCTGTGTTGGAAACTGTGGTTGTGGTTGTCATAACTTCACTGGTTCTGTGATTCAGATATGGAGTAAAGTCATCTTTTGCTCTGTCCTTCAGGTCGTTTGTTTGGGTTTTAAAAAAAAAAAMAACCAAAAACCAAACAACATTGTGTATAAAATCCTGTCTGAGCTGTTCCTTTAAAACATCGCTCCTGAGATACCTTTTAACAAAACCGAGGAGGGGAGAAGCAAATCTGATCCCTCCAGAAGTTCTGGCAGGCTCCGTCAGGACTCCTTGCTGTAGCACAGAGAAGAGGACAAACCTGATCCTCATGGTTTTGCAAGCGGTCTATAAAAGGCATACTGCCCTTAGGTTCCCCATCACCGTTTTCAGATGTGCCCTTACAAGGTGTAGGTGCTGTATCAATAGGTTTGTTAATGGACATATTGGTGTAAGCCCCTTTGCATAGGCAAGAGGTAGACAGCCCCAAGGGTGATGTTCGTCCTGATGATTTTCCACCTGCCAGCAAGCCAGTCTGTGAGTTGTCTGCTGAACCTGAGAATCAGCAGCAGAGCAGAATTTAACTTGTTCTTGAAAAAACGTATTTCTAATAAAGTGGTTTGAAAGGAACAGAAATCCACAGGTGCCTCGGGGTATGATCCACCCTGAAACAAACACCTGTATCTGGTAGAGCATCGTGTGTTACTTCAAATTGGGCTGTTACGGGTGGTGGGAAATCTGAATTGAAGCCACACAATGACTTTTCCCCTGTGTTACTTGAGGTCAAGGGAATTGTTCTAATCTCTAGCTTAATTTTCAAATTTAGTTTGCTTTTGTTTCCTACACCCATGCTATAGAAATACCAGTGGTTTGAGATTTGTTTTAAAGCTCATTTCTTTGAGGACTGGCAAGATAACAACCCTCCCCCAGGAAGGCTCAGAAATGTTGGAGCTTCTGGCTCAAGTGGCAAAGTATTCGGTAACAAACAAATATCAGTTGTGCCCTGTTCTTCAGAGGGAGAAATAATTTCCAAAATGTCTTTGAGAGACCTTATTGCCGTTCTGGTTGGTACAGAAAACACCCAGAAGGGTGGCAGTTCACTACTGGGACTTTTGATATTAAGCATGTAAGCTCAGGACGTTAATTGTTGTTGAATGCTTAAAGTTGAAGAAGCTTTGCRAGGACCAGTGCTGCTTAATTTTCACTGGCACTGTCCACTTCAATGCTTGCTCTGGGCTCCAAGTCTTATTTACAGTTTGAGCACAGCTTGCTCTAGCTGGCATTTCAAATAGTTGTTGCTGTCTCAATTCTGAAGACTACAGCTTACAAAATCCTTTAAAAAAAAAAAAAACYCGGTGCAGGTGTGACCTCAGTGAGCAAGAAATACATCATTAAGTATTTCCATGTACTCTCGCATCTGCTGGTGTGGGGTTTGAAGGAACTCTGCAAAACAACACTGCGCTGTAGATAGCTCAGTATCCTTGGCGTAAGAGGTGCTTACAGAGCAGCTCTGTCTTTTGTTTCTGCTCTGATGTTTCAGATACTCTGCTCTAGCTGTCGGCTCCATTAGGTTTATAACAAAGGTCAGCAAAGCAAGCCTCTTCCATAGATCCGGTTTTAAAGCAAGTGGAGGCAATACATCTAAGTAGGTGCCCCACAGCTATCTTTCCAGTCACGTTGCCAAACCCTTTTGTACTTCTTAGAAAGGCAGCCCGAGCAACTAACCATCTTGCTCTCATCGCATATGCTTATCACATGGACCAGTTCTTGGTGTGTTGCCAGGGTTTTTGCGCTAAACCAGCATTTCCTGGTGAGTCTCACCTCTGTTGTGCCTGTACGCGAAAAAAAAAAAAAAAAAAATCAAATCCCACTGAATTATGTTCCTGGCAGGCCATGGAGAGCTGTCGTGATACGTTATCCTGATTCCAAGGGAGCGGGATCCTAGATAGGACTTTAAATGTGTTTCCTCCCCCCTCGATGTTTTAATAGTTCAAGCTTGAGTTTGTGCGAAGCCTCTCTTAGAGAGGACTTCAGGATTTTCGTTGAAGAGACATCCCGGTGTGAAGTGTTTATTAAAACAATTCTCAGGATTCCCATATTTAACACTTTCTCAGTTCAGTGTTATGATGTAGCTCAAGCCGATGCAGCGTATCAGCATCCCCTCGGTGAGTCTCTGTGGCCCAAATCAGCATCCCTTGCAGGCAAGAAAAGATGCTGGTAAAGGGGAGCAAAGAGGATGGGGACTCTGCTTCCAGAACTGGTAACTGCTCTGTGCCAAAGCATCTTAAAATTAAGCTTATGTTCAACAGAATATAACTCTGAATTTACCAGAATGAAAATACTTGCTTTGACACTTTCTCCTTCCCCTCATTCAACTCTTGATCTTGTTTAAAATCAAGAACTTGAGATACTTCTAGATTTTTTCCTAAATAAAAACTCTTGCCAAAGCTCAGCTGCTGACCTCCTGTGCACCTGTCTGCTTTGACGATAAACGTGTCACGTCCCAAGGGCTTTACAGCCTGAGGAGATGGTTGTTTGTACGTTTGGGGTTTTATGTCGCTGTTGCTGAGGTGGCTTGACATGCTTGCAGTTTCTAAATGACTGTGTAGGTTTCTTGGAGTAAAAAAGTATTTCAGTAAAGTCTACGGAAACCTAAAACAAAATTCACTTGAGGGAAAAGGCCACATCTTAAAATAATACATGTCTTCGGGAAGTCTAAATTAGTGAAGTATTCCAACTGTGCAAACACGTGAAAAGCATTCTGCTTTTAACAGACCTGGTACATTCTTGTAAAACACGTGATGGGGCACAGCCCCCAAAACGCAGTTAAATCTTAGGCTTGGTGTCAGGTCTAGGGATTGCGCTCTCGATTCTGTGGTTTTACAATCACGATTTCTCTTTCAGAAGCGTTTCGGCGCTTCTTGAATCCTCACAAAGAGGAAATCAACTGTACCCAACACAACTGGAAAAAGAAATGATTGTATTTTCTCCTTCTGATAGTTCACTTAATGCACTTGAAATTTCTYGCTTTTTTGAGAAGTTTATTATTTGTATGTTAAATTCTCCGTTCCAACCAGTATGTACAATCACCATGGTAACAAACTTCTCTTGATGGAAGCTGTAGCAATGCAAATATTATATCTAGTGGTTTAGCTCAGAGACAGATGTATGGCCATGTAAACTATTACTGCTGTCGTCTTCGATGTTTCTGGATCTGACTCTGGTTTCCCCCGTGACTGACTTTGAATGTCAGCGTAGCGAATTCTGTGGCTTCTGGCTGAGTGGCTGGCTGAGAGCGCAAGGTTCCCGATTATTTCTGCCTTGTTCACGCCAGGTGAGCAGCTTGGATTGAACTCTTCTGGGAGGCCCGAGCATCGGGTCAGAGGAGACCAGTGCAATTATATCGTGGGGACCTTTTTGCTTCTCCGGTTATCCCAGAGAAGCCCAGGGCCTTATGCTCCTGTGTCATGGCTCTATATGTTGTATTCCTTGCTAGTCCTTTCTGGCAGGATGCCTTCCTCAAACTGTGCAGTCATCTCCAGCTAGGATCCATTTAAGGATTTTGCTCGTTGACAGTTGCTTGTCATTACAGACTAACTGCACTTAAATTCTCTTGGTTTCTAGCGTGTGCTCTTTTACTGAGATTCAAAGAAATCTTGTGCTTGTGGAGGCAATGCTATGTTGCGTTATGGTCATGCATGGGAACATCAGTTAAGCTGTATTGGTCACAACTTCATTCCATCTCCCTTTCATCAAGTCCAGTCTCTTTCTTTCATGTTTAAAAATCTTGTGTGCCAGCTTCTTCTCAACTTGACTAATGCATCTCCCTGCCTTTCTCAAGCAGCACCTCAGCAACCCTTGCGTAGGTCACAGTTTTAAGTGCTTTCAAGCCATTTCTGTCCAATGTGCTGCTCCTGGGACTGACCAGCACCACGAGTAGCACCGAAACAGTCATCTCGCAAGCAAAGCTCCGCTGCGATGCAAATCAGAAGGTGTCACCCTGGGCCTATACATGTTCTCATTCTGAATTGCGCTTGGCTAACGATACCTAGTAAAACGAGGGCCTGATGCTTGTACATGTTGTGTTCTTCCGTGTCTGTAAATGCAAATGAATTGCACAGCAATCAGCACTGCAAAACTGGAGTTTGGCTACGGCGCTCGTTATCTACTGTCAAAATGACACTGATTGTGTTCCCATCTAATCTGATTGTGAAGGAGTTCTTGGTGCTACCGCTGCAATTAAATGTTGACCCATCCAAGCTTGAGAACACAGTTTTAAACAAGTTTATTCCAATCTGTTTTCTCTATGGCAAAAAATATGTATCTGTCTGCTATCTCTTTTTTTTAAACAAGTTGAAACTTTTCAAGGGACAGCACAGAGTTGGGGAGGGCAATGAATTAATTTGTTTCCTGAAGGAGAAGGGCAGTATTATTCAATCCAGCATGGTTTGAGATGTACCTTGTTGTCATCTTGTGGTGGTTCCCTTCACTTCTGGTGAGGGAAGACCAGGTTTGAAGCCTGGAGTATCTTCTCTGTAAGAAAAATGCTGACTTAGTTTCTAATTGGTTCATAGCAGGCAACTTGTATGCAACGTGTCTTCTGGGGAAAGCTGGCTTTTCCTTCTACCTTTTCCTTATTACTCCAGTTCCTTGGCACAAAGTTTAGTGGAGAGCGGCCAGATGTAAATCATCAAGAGCTCCAAAGAAAGCAAGCCAAACTGAAGGGCTTGCTGGAGCAGCAGTTCCTTCTCCCTAAAATCCCGATCGCACTCATGAGGTACCTTTCAGTACACATGGCTGTGCTTGGAAAGTGCCTTTTGATGGGGTTGCTGGTGACTAGGGTGTTTATCTTGGGGAAATTTGCCATCCTTGATGTGAAATTGTGAAGGGTGTGGGCAGAATAACTTAAGAATGCTCTTTCTTGTGTGATTTCTCATCTCAGTTGGTTAAAATCTGGTAGAGAAGCAGTGAGTAAGGGTTTTTTTTTTTTTTAAAGCAAAACTGTATTTCTATCAAGAAAACGCTTGTGTGCAATAAAATAAAAACTCAGCAACCAAGCGCAGGTTACTGTTCAGTTATTCATTTGCTATTCCCCTGCTTCCAGAGCATTTTTGGCTGCAATCATAACCAGCCGTCGTCTTGCAATGAGTGAAAACACCTCTGTGTAATGCTGTCCCTGGTTCACTTGTTGCAGCAGTAAAGAGGTGGAGGGATGGGAAGGCTGGTTGTCTTCAGAGCTTTCCACGACTGCCTGCGAGTGACTTGCTGTCCTTCTTTGCGCTGTAGGATTTCAGTGAGTTTTGTGTCTTTCAAAGTTGTGGCGTTCCTGGGCAATCCCAATTCAGACGAAGGAAGATTGAGGTTTGCCCCAGGTACGTGAAGATAAACTGCGGGTTGCCCCAGTGGTGTCTYCCCTTCTTGGGGCTGGTGCAGACCATGGGGCTGTGGATACTGACACCAGAAATTGTGCAACACAACATCGTTGGCAAATAGCGAACCTATTTCTGGTGCTAGAAAACCCCTTTGCTTGAAGCTGGAAACTGTGAGTGGTGCCCTGTGGCAACGAGAATAACTAGCCTGGGGGAAAACCAATGGATTTTAATAATCTGAATGGGTTTAGCCTGGAGTTCTCAAGAAGTTTGCAACAAACAAGGTGGCTAAAAAGTGCTGCCTCTTGCTGCTCAAAGAAATCACAAGAGCTTTTTTTTTCTTTGTAACYATTTCCACTTCTGACTAAGTGTCCTTTCTTCTGGTGTGCTGCAGGGATAGAGAGAGAAGTGTGAAGAAAGTTAAATGTGAGTAAAGGGCAGGGACTTCTACTTGGGGAAAATAAGAATAAATATTCGTGATGCTTAAAGCATCAAAGTCCTGGTGCCGGCTGTGGTTTCACGTGTGCCACTGGCACCTCGGGTAACTTGTATCAGATAAAGGCAGGGAGTTTAGAGGAGGCAAGGCAGCCTATGAAGGCCTGGAGGCAGGGAGGCAACTGAGCTGAACTTGCCCTTTTAGCAGCGTTACCGGTTACACTGACGCGTGGGCAGCAAATCATACGGCTCCTTACAGACAACTGCAGGTTGTGTAAGTGGAACTTGTTTGCCTTTGTAAGAAAATAAACATGAATAACCATCAGTCCCAATATTAGAGGCTATTTATGTTGCAAAATTCTGCTTGCAAATACTTCAGAAGAATGCACACCTCTGATGCCTCGCACAAGCAGAGTGGTGCTTTCTGTGCCACCAGCAGCTGGAGTGGCGGCACTTCCATCGCATGGGTGGTGTAGCGGCACTCACTTCCTGCAAAGCTCTTCGTGAGGGAGAAAATCAACTGTATTAATCTTATTTTTAAAACACCCTTTGTCACGAAATATGCAGATGGTGAGTTGTTTCCTCAAAGATAAGTTCTCAGCTGCTTAGGCAGCAGAGCTGGATGATTTCTTTTTTTTTTTTTTTTTTTTTTTTTTTTTTTTTAAATATACACAGATGTGGTCTTACCATTTTCCCTCAAATTCAGAATGTCTTCTCTCGTGAGATTCTTCACCTGGAAGGATAGCTGTAGACGAGTCTCCATAAGTAAGAGAAGATGTGGCAGAGATCCTTAGAAGGCAGGAACTTGCTTTCTGGTAATTGACCATTGACCTATCTGCAACTTGTATTGAGATGCATGTAGATAAATATACAACTTTATTTTTCCCTGGGGTATTCCAGCTTTCTGCTTTGACTTCTGCTTTGGGGCAGGGTGCTCATGGCCACTTGTGTCACTAGGCTTGTAAAAATACTTTCACTGAAAGCTGGAAAACTGATTTGCCCAAGCTTATAACTTATGTTAATTTTAAAGAAACTTAATGAAGGTTTTTTTTTTTTTTAAGGCTAAATGTTTGCCAGGAAAAAAACCACTCAACCCTGCAAACAGACTAGCCATCTGTTGGCCGCGATGTTCATCTGGGATTTTGGGAGATCTGGGTGTGAAGTCGAATCCTAACAAATTTTTTTTATTACTGCAGGGGAGATCCAGCCCTACAGTGGTGGGTGGCCCCGCACGAGTATGAGGGAATGGGAATTCGACCCTGGAACAGGCAAATCCACAGTGGCCAGTCTATTTCTGATTGATGGTTGGGCAGTCTCTCACTCTCCAGATTTGAAAGGTTTTGTGTGTTTTTTGTCCCAACGCAGAATAGGCAAAATGCTTTAAATCACTTTTCATTCTGACCGAAGAAACAATTTCCTACGAGCTCAACCCTGAACAATAGAGCCTTGATCTTGATAGGGGGCTCTGGATGTTACTGTAATGCTAATACATGGCGCGGTTGGCCTTTGCGCTTCTGGCACATTTCAGGTACTATATAGGGAGTCTGTAATCAGCTGCAGAAAAATTCCCTTCTGTCTCTCTCCTAGCAACCCCTTCTGAATTGATGTTTGAAAATAAGCTTGCTTTCTATATCATCATCTAAGTATTTTCGACACTTACTGTCATTAAAATTCTCTTAATAGTTTTGGGACTAAGATAATTTATCTTCAGGTCCTCAGGACTCCCTTCTAGTTTCTGTGGTCTTAAGGTAAAGCTTTTGAACCTCTTATCCGTCAGAAACCTGACTTGGATCCAGATTTTGCTCTTTTCTCTTGACTTTTACACTGGCAATATTTGACACAAAGTCAAATTAGTATACTGAGATGATAAAGAGATAAAAGCAGCAAGGCCATAAGTCACCTAGACGAGTAGGAGCAAGCTGAGAGTCTTGAAAGGGATTTGGCTGTATTTTTGTTAAACATTTTAGCGCGTGTGATGTGTTACAGGCTGGCTTTGTAGCTCTGTAATCTTGACCCCATATACACACGGTGTAGCCATGTGCCCTGCTGTGGAAACAAGGCAGCCTGCTCGTACCAGTGTGAACCACTGGATTGCCACTAGAATTGACAACGTTAAAGTCTTTATCCGTTACCTGCTCGTTCTCTTTCTGCAAATCTGAATAATGAAGAGTGCAGAGACAGAGAGTGTGGGCATAGAGGGATTMGTCTGGACAGAGTAGACTAAAACAAGGTGAGGGGTTTGTGGTCTTCCCCATAAATGCTGACTGCGTGTTTGAAGTCCTGAGCACTCACAGGAGCGCTTTCTGCACAGATTTACATCAGTAGCCGATGAAAGAGGTGGATGGGAATCCTGGACGCGAACGTAGATATCCTGGGAGAAATGCGCGAGGGTTGCTGTGAACAGTCTGGTCACCTTAATTGTGGAAATCTTGCTCCAAATTCTTGATGCTCTTTTCGTGGGGCTTCCTGAAGCTGTACTCTGTTTTCTGAAGACCTGGAGCACTTCTCTTTCCTGGGAGCTACTTGGCCTTGCTGCAGGATTTGGCACCAGGCCCTCTCCAGCTCTGAATGCAGGAGAGGGGGTTCGTTGTGCCCTAGGCACAACTGGGTTCCTTAAGTCTTGTGGGTCTCCAAACTGGCAACTCTTTCTTGGATCTGAGACAGCTGATTAATTGCTGGTGTGTTTGGAATGGGATTCATTTGGGATTTGGTTGTAAGACTTTTGCCTTATGGAAAAAATCTGTCTGAGCTGAGAAAATAGTTGGGTCAGAGCCTGCATTCTTTACTTGGAGATACATTGCCCTCAGCCGTGCTGGAACTTTCTCTGGGAACGTGGTCCGCAGGGACAGTCCTCCAAACGTGTCAAGTACCTTCTGCTGCTCCCCCATGCTTTTTCCTTGTGCTGCTAGAGGGTTCCCTCGTACAGCTTTTTGGGATGGAGAAGCCTTGAGGTCTGCCTCGGGTTCCCGGTCTTCCTGGAGTCCCAGCTTGTGCAATAAATGTTTCCTGGGGATCATGTGTGCTAAGGGAATGGATCTGAAGACTTCCTGGAGATGGAAAGAGCTTGTAGGGTGTAAATGTTCTTCTTTCTGTAATTGCTCCGTGCACTTCTCCCACTAGTGCTCTCAGTCACTTTGTTAGTGGGATTTCAAGGTTTCAAATTCCTGGACATCTTTACCTTTAGAGAGAACTTGGTGGAGAGGGGAAGAGGACGATGGTTCACCCCACTTGTGTTAGAAAGTGGGAGTTCACGTGGAATTCACCTCATGCCCAGGGGAGAGGGCTTTCCCAGCTTCCTCAGTTCTGCTAATGCATTTCCAGAGACTTTCCCTGTGTTGATACAGGGGCTTTATTGCTGAAATTCTCTGTGTTTTCAGTCTGTCCCCAAACTCTTATATCATGTTGTTAAACTACGTGGTTGTTCCCAAACGCAGCATCTGCATCCCAATACATATCCCTTTTGTGAATGTAACTTACTTGGGGTTTTTTGTAGGAATTTTAGGTCCTTGCCACAACAGGGAGAATAATCAAATATGGCACCACATTGCTTACTAATAGTTTTTTGAACTTGGGAATGCTAGGACTGAGTCTGTGTGCAGAAACCTCTGCTTTAATTTATGGTCGATATTAACATGCGGAGCTGAAGAGCATATAAGCTGCAGCTGCTCAGGAGCTTGCTCTGAAGATCAGGCTGGGAGAGCTGTTTTTTATTAAGTGGTACTTGATTTAGTCCTAAGTAAAACCATTTGTATTTAACCTGATCCACGAAGCTGCTATAAGTGTTAACATACTTCAGTATTAAACGTTTCACTCTGGGGCATCATCGTACACGGCGGGTTTGTGTAAGAGCCCGTTTCTGAACCTGGAATAGTTATCCATTAGATGAGTGTGCACATTTTCAAAGGAACTTAAATGCAGTCAAGCCCATATTTAAAACTTACTGTCACAGTACTGGGTGATGTGAAAAGATCTAGTGACAAGTGTCCCTTAACATCAGGTCTGAAGCAAGCTGCAATTCTTCGGTGCTAAGCTACTCTCTGCAAACCTGTAGGGATCTCATGCCAGAGATGCCCGTTGGCTTTTAGTAGAGAAATCACTTGCACTTGGGGCAGTTAGGCATCGATTTGCCCTTTGTGAGCTGCTCTTGGGTGACTGCCAGGTGCAGCGAGCTACTTGCCATTTAACTGTAGGGCAGAGCAGCTTATGCTGAACCAAGAAAACTTTTGAGCCAAAACAAACCGCTATAAACTTTTCTACCTCCCCATGAGAATGAGGGGAAGAAGGTTATTGCATCCAAACTCTTTTGGAGCTGGCACTGTGGGAAAACTCTGTCCAATCTGGGAGTCATTGTACTTGAGGAACTGTAATAAATCCTGACGGACCCCGCAGATGGGACTTGGATCTCCTGCGTACGAGTACACACACAGACTGCCGGGATTGAATTGGCACTTCTGGATGGCCTCTTAAAGTAGTTTGTGACGCACCTTAAGCAGACTTCATGGATCGTAATGTGAGATCAGGGATAGGTCTGAGCTGAGAATTATTTGTTCCTGGTGGTAGGTCCCAGGCAGTTAAGTTCCTGGTGGGTCAGGAATATTTAAGTGAGTGTGTATGTGTGTGCCCAGGTGCACGGGTGCCTGTTTGCTCAGTGCCATGAAGGTGCAAGGGGGTCTGCGTAATTGCTGCAAAGCGGAGAGCTTCCTGGGCAAATTTTGTGCCTTGAAAGCAGAAAACCTTTTGCATCAGAGTGAAAAATCTTGGTTGTAAAAGGGAACCTGGCTTCAGTTCCTCTTAGCCTGAGTGTTTCTGCCAAGCTTGCTGCTGTGATGTTAAGGATCTTTTATTAGCTATTCTGTGCTGTTGCCCCCTTCCCTCAAACCCAGACAGCCTCTGTGGTGCAGAGCTGAAGCAGTCTGAAGTTCAGGTGGGAATAAACCTTTGATTTTTCTCCTGCTCTGTTTTTTTCTGATGCTTCCCTCGTAATTCATATTAAGATTATTTATTAAAGGTAATTGCTGTAGGATATTATTCACAATCCATTAACCCTGATTTATAGCAGAATTCTACAGCAAGCTTGGGTGCTGAAACATCACCATTCATTGTCTTAACTGAGCCTTACTTGAAATGAAGATTTCTTGCCTTTCCGTTTGTATTCCCTTCTTCCCAAAGCACTGGTGCTTTGATTCTTTCCTTTAAACGTTGAGAAATACAGTTGTTCTTTTCGCACTGTAACAGCCTCATAATCTCACCCTTCTGCCATCTCTCCGAAGACGCAGAGTTTTTTGGTCTTGCAAGTCAAATTAACATGAGATTGCCGTAATTTGCATCGTAGCTGTGGGAGGCCGTCTGACAGCGCCGAAGGCAGCCAAAGAGAATTGAATTCATCAGCTCTCACATTTGTCAGAGCAGGGACTGGGGTGAGTTCTGCTCCTCTAATCTGGGCAGGAGAGTAAACATTTAATGTGAGTGGTTGGCAAGGGTGACCTTCTGCTTTTTGGTTCATCTCCTGAGCGCTGAAAAGGAGAGGGGTCTCTCTGAGTCCTGCCCTCACCTTCGGTTCATGTCAGTGTGTGGTGAGGCTTTGGAGCTGTTGCTGTTTCTAGATTTTTTAGCTCCTCTCCACAGCCTGAATATGTTTCCAAATACATTGCTGGTAGGGACATGGCGTTTTCTTAAATTGGAGCTTACGCTGTGCAGAAGGAGGTAGAAAACACTAAGCAGCTCTGAGGGGAAGGGAGGCATCGTCTCAAGATTGCTCAATGCAGGGGGAGGGATTCTTCAGTGTGTAGAATCAGCTTTTACTAACGTCATTGTGGTGGTGTGGTCACTTAGATGTGTCAAGACGCTTAAATTGCATGTTGTAGAATATTTTGAATATTTGGTTTTAAACTATTTGGTTTGACAGGCTTCTAGCAAGTTACCTGTATCTGAGTAAATGGGTTTTGTTTCCCGGACTAAATGTTTTCCTTTACTTGATGTATCAGTATTGAGAGCAAACACGAAGTCACAATCTTAGGAGGACTCAATGAATTTGTTGTGAAGTTTTATGGACCACAAGGAAGTAAGTATATGACCCAGCCCTTCTATAAAAACAAACTAATGGCTCATAGTGGGGAACAGTGAAATGACACATTCTTCTGGAGTGGAAGAAGAGATGAGCAAATCTAAGTGGGGGTGAGAAATCAAAGGGTAGCAGTGTTTTGAAGGCTGCTCTCTTGAGGGCGGGGAGAAATACAACTGTGAGCATTAACGCAGATGAACCACTTCCCTTGGAGCTGAGCAGAGCTGGATACTGCCTTTGGACAACTAAGCCCTCTGCTATGGCCTTCAGCACCGCTCTTGTTGATCCTTAGCTTTTCTAGACCTGGCTCATAAGTTTTGCATCAGTCATCTGAATTTTTGCGGCGTTTGTAATTAAGATGGCTTTTCTAGTGACTAGATCACAAGTCAGGTCTCCAGCGTGCCTTAATTTAGTAACATCTCTAAAGGTAAGTAGATTATTCTAAAGTCACTGTTTTGAATAAGGCTCTTGTGTCGTTGTGCCGAGATCTTCTGCAGTATCAGTTAAAATCATGTATTTCTTGTGAGGCAGCACAGGAAAAAGGCTTTTACCGTAGGAGGTTTGATACAAAATCTTACCCCCTGATGGAACTAAGTATTCTTCCAAAGATGTGTTTTGCTTAATGCTGTAGTTCTATTTATTCTCTCCTGAATTATGAAGTGTCTAATACCTGCATTTCTTTCATTGCAGCACCATATGAAGGTGGAGTATGGAAAGTTAGAGTCGACCTTCCTGATAAATACCCTTTCAAATCCCCGTCTATAGGTAACCAATAATCACTTTCAGTCAAAATCCTTTTACTGTTTATGCAGGAGAGATGTTATTGCTTGCAGCATTGTTGCAGGTGAAGTTGCACCAACCCTCAGTGCAATCATAAGCTCTTTACTTCAACTCTGCAGAATGCTTTTACCGTAGACTTCCAGATATCACATACCAAGCAGAGAGGAAGTTTGGTGTTTTGGCTGAAGGGCTAGGAGCTGGAAATGTGATTTGGTCACATGTTTGTGTGTTGATGAAGTGAGTGTCTCTACCCTGTGCTTTTTTAATAACATATCCATTCGTGGGTACAGTGGAGGATACCACAGCGAGTGCTGGAGCCTGTTTATATAAAATAACTCATTTAGTATGGAGAGCAAAGACCACAGTGCATGTTCATAATCTTGGGGTGAACCTAACTGTTGGGACCTCTTGTCCAGAAGTGGATGGAAGTGAAGGCAGGAGCTGAAGCCTCTGTCCTCCTGGACTAGGTGATGCATATGTGGAAGAACACAGAAGCAGGGACGTATCACCAGAAAAATTGCAGCTGGCTAGACTGGTCAGGCTTGTTTAACCTTCGAGAGCAAGTAGGAAGTTTGATAAAGAAATGTTCTTTAGACTGTATCCATCCTGTCTTTGTCCTTGGGTAACGGTGACCTAACTTGGATGTCTTCTGGTACCTAACTTTATTCCAATCACTTAARCTCTAAATAAAATAGCCACTATTGCTTGAAAAACTGGAGCAGATGCATGAAGTTCCAACATCTCTATTCTGGCTTATGAAATAAGTGCTGGCAACTCAGTAACATGGCGCTTCTCCGTCAGAAGGGTGTGTTTGTGGCTCAAGCCACCAGAGGACTCTAAAGAATGGAGAAAACTGCCCGAGGAGAACTGATGTGGAAACTTGACTATATGGGTTGGATGAGATGGGTCCCTTCCAATATCAACATCCTGATTTGGAGTTGATAAGTATTGGCTGCTTTCTTAAAATAGGCTCTTACGCTAAGAGTGCCTTCTATTTAAGATATCTCTCTCTCTCTGGTGTGAGAAATAATCTGTCTAGTTCCAAATGTGAACCGTGCCTTTTGGGAAAGAGCGACGCTGTTTTTAYGCCATCCTTTACCTTTCTTTTTTTTCTGTTGAAACCTTAACTGAACCACAGAAATGTGCATGCAGCTGAGTAACAATGCAGTATTGCTGCAGCTATGCGGACCCTTTTCTCCTTCCTCTTGAGTCAGCTCTGAAACTTGCCATAAACCTCGTAGATTAGAGACTGTTTACGAGATGCACAGTATGTTATTTGGTGCCAGTCACTTTTCCCTCCCTGCTTCTCAAGTGCCACAAACCGATGCAGATCAGGGTACTGTCATGTTGGCAATCTTAAATGTGGGCTGGCTACAGACAACTCTCAGAAAGCATATAAAACCCAGTTTCCTTCTTGTTAATTGCTTTGGTGCTAGTCTACTCAAGATTGTTTTTCTCTCTCCTGATGTTCTTCCTGTGTGTATCAGAAATCAAGATTGCTGGCTTAAGGCAAAAACAAACTTTCTTTCCAGTAGCCTATGAAGCCAACGCAGCTAAATGTTGGCCAGGCTCTTGTATATTCATAGCGCTGTTGATTTAGGCTCCGGTTAGTTGCATGGAAGGTGGTAGGTTTGACCTTTTGGTAGTTTGGCTTGGAGGCTGTTTAGTGCTGGTTGGGGTAGGCGGGAGTAAAAGGCAACCTGGGATCAGAGTTGGCCCAGCTGTATTTTCAGAACTGACACCCCAAGGATGGCCTTTCTCCTTGTGAACTCGGGGTAGGGTGGGTGGGTGTGCAGGGAGTTGTTTTCTGCTCAAATCACTGAGTTCCTTTGTTCCTTCTAATGTTGCTTTTGCTGTCTTCCTTCTAGTACAGCATCTTTCCATCCGTCGGCTTGCTTATACCCGCTGTGTTGCGACTGTCTTATTCCGGACTCACTGCAGCTTCTAGCATGCTTCTCTCGCCCTATGAGTCTGTTTGAGCGGCTAAAAACCACCTCTTCTCTTGCTGAGCTCCCCAAAAGGCTGGCTCTTGCTCTAGGGCCTGCCTTGCTGTCTCTTGGGCGAGGGCTGCTGGAAGTGCAGGTTACCTCCCAGGCAAAGCAGTGTGCAGCTGAGGTTTCAGGTTGAATAAACAGTTGATGCTAGACGAGAGCTGGCTTAGCAAAGCAGGGCTCAGCTCTGCTGCGAGGAGGAAAGATCTGGGGAGTGGAATCACCAAGGGGAGCGCTAGGACCTGGGGAAACTCCCAACCAGCTGCAGGAAGAGGTTTGTTTTTCTTTGTTTGGTTCCCATTTCTGCTGCCCCAGCCCAGCTTATCTGGACAGCCAGGGCTGAGTGACGTCTCGGCCCCTTCCTCTGGGCCAGCCCGATCTCCGCAYGGCTGCTCTCGGAGGCAGACGTAGTGTGCAGTGCCCGATACTGCTGGTTTTGGCATTACAGATAGCTCCAGAGCAAGCCTTCGTCCCAGCCGAACCGGGAGCATTCACAAGCTTGTAAATGAGACAAGATCCTGTTCTCTCCCAGGTCTGCCTGTTCCACTGAGCACGGGTGTCCTAACCCAGCAGTCCTCAGCCAGCTTGAGCTCTGGATAACACAGGGGAGGGAATTAGTAGGGAAGGAATTTGCTGTGGCAATCTCTGATCTGGGAAAAGGTGGAAGTGAAGGATTTCAGAGATGGTGGAGCCTGTAAATGGACAGAAGGTCGTCTAGAGCACACATGTAGCTTGTTTGCAGCCCTTCTGTTCTCAGCACTGCATAGCTCCCACTGCGGTGATGACATGCAGAGTTCAAATTGTCTGTGTAAGTCACTGGCTTGTATAAAGTATAGAATCCAGCAGTTTCTCTTCCTTTAGTAAATTACACTTTTATGCCGAAGCTTAAAGCCAAAATGCTGTTCTTGCAGCTTTCCTTGTTCCTCTAGTACTGTAGGCTAAAATTTTCTTTCCATCTTAGAAAAATCTTACTGCCGTCTTGAACATGACATGGGTTTTTTGCAGCAAACAACATGATGGCTCGAAGCATATCCCTGTGTTCTAGAAAGCCGCTTCTGAAAAATGACTGCTAATAGTTGCCTTCTAATCTGTTCAAATTGCTTTTAACCCAGCATGGCTCTGAGTATAAAGTACATGAAAACTTGGTGTTCTCTTCTAAAGTGTGACTGACTAACCTGAATAGAAAAGGTTTTTAAAGTGGATTCCAGATTTGTCATCTGGAAAGGTGCGGACCTTTTCTTAAACCCTAAAAGAGCGGTGGTCCTCTCCGCCTTTGAGGGTCTCTAGCAGAAGSCTTCATTCAGTGTGGTGGCTCTTCTCCTGCCAAATCTTTGCTCCCTTGTCCCATCCACAGCTCCCTTCTCAAATATGCGTGGCATTTATTTCCTGCCCTTCTCAGGTTGGTAATTATTGCTGTAGTCTATTAAATGATGCCGCCCCGGGGACAGTGCTCTCCTGACAATGCAGGTAATGCCTCTGCTTAAAGACCTAAACCATCCTGGGATCTATGTGAAAAGAGCAGTTCCTGGGAGAGCTTCCAGTGTTTCATTGTGTCCTGCAGTACCTTTCTGGTATTTCTGGCACTGCCTGTTCCTTGCTTGGTCTTTGCTGTGTAATTGGACAGGTCCCATATTGGTGCAGGATGACTTTTCCTAACAAGAGCTATACAACATACAGTAAAAAGGGAAATGCACATCCTAGAAGAACATGAATCTAAATGGAGCCAAATGTGGGGCTGTCATGTTGGCTCTGGGCTTGAGTGCTCCCATTGAGCTGAACTAACTCCGCTCGTGATCCCTAAATATCCAAATCTAACTTGAGCAGTTTGCTAGAACAAAACTAACTCCTGAAAAATACCCCGTTGCTTTCTGAAGCTAGCGAATGCTGCTGTTCTTAATGCTTTTGTCAATTAATGTAAATATCCCTGCGTGCTTATGAGGACCTGAAGCACTCCCCTGCTAGATGTTTGGTTCCATTTTTGCTTTCTCCTAGACAATATGTTTTGAGCTGTTTATGATTTCAGTAACCCTGCTGGCACTGCTTTGCTACTTTTCCCTTCCCTCTGGGATTTAATATCTTCAGGGGAACTTTCTGCCTAGTCTGTTCCTGCTTTTTCAAAGGGGAGTTGTGAAGTACTTGCAGTACTGTTTTGAGCTCCTAAGTCAAGAGAACACTTTGTGTAAATTTTGTATGTTTTTAATCAGTCCATACGCCTGCCAAGAGCTGGAGATTAATGCTCTTTGATGCCATAAACACGGGAGGAAGTGCAGAGCGTGAATGTCCTGCCCTGCTTAGATGATAGGAGCAGCAGAAACATGTGAACCTGGGAGCCTGAGCTCTTACCTGGAAGCACCGTGGCATTTATTTTATTGCAAAAATCTGCAGAAATATTAGGCCGGCACTGAGTCACTCTTGTTTCTTAATAATCAAATGTCACAGCTGCAAAGTTTGCATACAATATGCTCAGAGCCTCAATTTCTCAAATAACTTCTGTATATTTATACACAGTTCTCATTTTCCTTCCATCTCTGGCCCAGTCATCTGCAGATATCTTGCATTTATATTTCACCTTTCTCCTAAGTGTTTTGCAAAACAAAATGCCTAGTACGTACACAAAACATATGGAAGTGTGTGTGTGTATTTGTGTATGTATGTATATAACGAGACATTGTGGCAGCCAGTRCAGGAATGAAGCAGTGTTTAGCTCCAGCCAGGATTTAACAGATCTCTCCTGGCCTGTACTTAATTTTTCTTTTTAACTGCAGCTGCTATTTTTACTTGCAGCTCCTCTCTGGATTGCCTTACATTTTGCTACTTAGAATTTCATGAGTCACTTATCGCCTGTGACCATTCTGAGCTTGCTCTTCCCTGTGTGTGTTGATCCTTATTCTGACCTATAAGCGATGTGAAAATGCTTGTTCTTTCAAATATGCTTAGCTTTGTCTAAGGGGAAAGACGAGACACCTAAAGGTAATTTGTATCCCTGTCTCCACTCCGGTCTGAYGCACAACTGTGCACCTTCTGCAGATTCCCTGCTACAATCGGAGAATGGGAACAGACTGACAAAATGGGGTAGGTGTTTTCAGCCTGACTTGGCACAGATTCACTGCCTTCCGTGCCAGCCTCTGAAGCCTGGGCATCAGGTGATGGTGCACCTAAGCAATGAGATGAACTGATACTGGGCAATTGCTTTGTGCTAGTTCTGCATGTTTTTCCAGAGATTGCTGCTCTTAGCACCAGTCTGTAAGCTTGTGGATACTGCTTTTCCGCTTCCAAGAAGGACTGCTCAGCGATTCACTCTGAGCAGGAGGTCCAGAGTTTATAGCTCTGCCACTATTTTCCATCAGCTACAGCCATATTTTTCTGTCCTGATCTTTCCCTCACGAAGCTGCTGCAGAATTATTTATGGTATTGTTTTGAAAAGCTACTAGAATTTGAGTATGGTTCTACTTCTGCTGTTAGCAAGCTGATGTTACACAGCACCTCATGCCACCACTGTGCAGTGAATGCCTCCACGGTGAGTGCACAGTGTTATATTTGACTCTGTAGTTAGTGCTCTGAATGGGCTCCTAACCTCCAAATCTCATAAAAAAGAAATCCTTGCCTTTGCCAGTGAGACCTGAGAGTGCTGGACAAGGTACGCACCTCTGAGGTGGGCTGATCCTGTGCCCTTCAAATGGGGAGCAGCCATGTGCTAAACCAGTTGTCCCAGTCTGCAGGGGGAATAGGTACTAAGTTGAGGACTGAGGCAGAGGTCTTGCTCTCGTGCCCTCTCCCCCATCTCCTACCATGGTTTCTCAACCTGTGGTGCATGGTGGGCTCGTGATCAGTTACACAAGAAGGTAGTCCTTGAAATGAGTGCAATGTGTTATTTAAAAATAAAAAAATAAATGCATGTTCCCTTGCAGGCTTTTGGGTGTCTGGGGAGGGGGAAGTAATAAACATTAAGTTTAGACTAATCTTATCTGGCTGTTTGGCAACACTGCACGAGCACTTGGGAGATCTTTTTCCATTAGGTAGGTTGTCCAGTGGTTAAAAAAAGCAGAGGAAAAACACTGCTCGTGACCTCTCTGTGCTGTACATAAGCTCTTTTGCGTGCTGGTATCTCTGCACGTAGTTCTGCCCTGAGCCTTGGGTGGTCACCCAAGCCACGTTGATTTGGTGTGGTATTTAAAACTCACTGTATCCTGCTTGAGAGAGGCTGTAACCACCTTCCTACCTCACCAGCCAGGCAGTCTGAACGGTTTCCTGACTTGGCCTTAATCTCTCATTAAAAATAGATCTTTGAGGCTTGTCAGTCTTGCTGCACTGAAAAGTCAGGAGCGGTTACATACACTTGTCATGTCGGCTGTTTGTTTGGCACCACAGTGGTACACAGATATGAATCTGCTGTCACAGTTGTCCAGGTAGAGAGGTGTCAGCTGGCTTTATATTATAAGCAAAGAGAGCCGACACGTGGGCAAGCAGTGGCGAGTTTGGGATGGGTAAGTGGATATAAACTAGCTCTACTCTGGCACGTTCCCCAGAGCTGGTGGGAAGTCCTCTTACAGTTATCGTTGGTGTGGTCGGGCCGTGCAGCTGAGTCCTCGCTGAGCAAGAAGACGCGAAGCTGGGAGGCTGGGATGTGCTGTGTTTGCTGGCACACTGCTTTTCCTCCCTCCCATGTGCTTCAGCAGAGCTAGCAGCACTAGCTTCGCTTCGAAGAGCTGTGCCACAGGAAGAAGGTCTCTTTTGGGGACCTCTCACCTAACCTACCAGCTAAGCTGGCTGTACTTTGAGCTTAGATAAGCAACGGGCCACCTTTTGAAGCGCCGCTTGTTGGATTGCAGCCGGTTCCTGACTTGGAGGAGAAGCACCAAGGGCTGCAGAAAGCTTTCCGCTGCTGCGGACCAGCATTGTTCAGCTGGAGCTGTGGAAAGAGCAAGGAGGCAGTCTCCAGCCCAGGTTGCTGATCACTYTTATCTCCAAGTTTTGAGTCCGTTCTGCCTGAATGGTGGATGAGCAACCTGATCTAGTGGAAGGTGTCCCTGCCCATGGAAGGGGGATTGGAACTAGATGATCTTTAAGGTCCCTTCCAACCCAAAAAACATTTTATGATTCTATGGGGACTGTACCAAGGTAGGGGACCCTTTCTAAATCACAGTCCAGCCCTATATGCATAGTGATAGGGGAGCAGTCGATGCGGAACAACCTCTTGCAGGAGCTTTCTGCCTAATGGCTCCACAGGACAACGAGAGGTGCCTTAGGAGTCCTCAGCATTCCCCAAGTTATCCAGGTATTTGGGCTCTGCCTCTTGGAGGAGAACTTGCTGGCAGAACAACTCATGACAGCGCGTTGGTTCTGGCAGTGTCTTCTAGCCATTTCCTGGGAGCTTTAGTCTGCAGTTGTTCAAGAGAGACGTTAACATCAATGTAAGTCTGAAATTCCTYCCTGATTCTGTGCTGTGGTTTTGCTCACCTGGAGAGCAGTATTCAGCTATCGCCCAGCCACAGGACCCGATCCTCAGAGTGACCACTTTGACCCAACTGCAAGTCAGTGCCCTGGATGTTCAGACCCATCCACGGTTGGTGCGTGAGTGCGGTGAGGGAACTTCATTTCATACTGGAGTATGTCCAGCTGCTGGAGCTTTATGAATGTTCCTGTGTTTGCAGCATCAAGGAAGATTGACAGCCTTTCAGTTAGCTGATTTTTAATTTAAAAATGTGCTTCTCTTCAAAGATTTTGTCAACCCAAGGAGTGATTACTCCAGGGCTATTGCTGAAATACCAGCGTTTTTGAAGGTCAGCATCTGCATATTGGTCTCGGCGTCTTCCAGTATCAGAACAGATGTGTCCCTTTCTGTTGTGTATGTCCTTTGTAGATATACAGGTTTTTTTCTGTTACCACCCAAAGGCTTTTTGTCCATGCAGATTTTATGCAATCCTGCTTTACCTTCAAAGGCAATCCTGGACCTCAGTGTTTCTGTATGGAAAGGGTGGACTGCAGCCACTCTGCTGCTCGAATTCCTCCTAAGCATTGGGTTTCCCAGGGTTCAGTGTGAATATTGTTTTAAAATGTTAAATTAAGTGTTTACAGCCAGTCCAGCACACAGAATCGCAACTGCTCAGGCTGTGACCTCGGCTTCATGCTCCAGACCGTGGTGAGAACYCAAAATCAAGAGCCTGTCCCTTGGCACTCTTCATGGAATGCTCACTTGGAGTTCTGCGCAGTATATTAATTGGGGTGTGCTGTGTTCAAGACTATGGCAGTAAACCTGCCCCAGTGTTTATGCTGGCTTGGGAGGTTTTTTTTTTTTACTCCTGGCATCCTCTTTAAATCAGAATTTCATTTTTACATGGATGTTTATGCTTGCTTTGTCTTTTGTATCTGTAAAAATAAATACAGAGCAAGTCAGTAGTATTGGAGCAATGTTAGTGCTTTATCACTGCAGGTGACTACATTTCAAATAAAGGAGGAGATAATAGTTTGAGCTTATTTCGGGGTCAGGAAAAGGAAAGATATGAACAGAGCTGCTCTTGGCCTGGGCAGTTTGTAGAAGAGTGAGACTGGAGGGACCTTGAAGAGTTGCAAGAAGATGTGGCAATGATTTAGGAAACGAGGAGTGCAGAGAGAGGATGTTTGTGTCCTTTCTTGAAGAACAACTGTTTCATTTGCAAAGCTTGAGACCAAGGACAATGTGAAAGAAGGGATTGTTCCTTGCCTGGGTGAATACAAAGACGACAGAGAAGAATTACAAATCTCTAGCACAGGAGCTGCTTGAGCGGACAATCTAATCTCGTCTCCCTGGATATCGAGTGCAGCTTAAATGCTGAAGTGTGTGAATGAAGAGTTGACCAAAACCTTACAGGTGGGTTTGCAGCAAAGCCTTGTCCAACCAGCTGCAGGTGACTGTGGTAGAAGGTACTAGGAAATAGGTGAGATGATCAGAAAACCAAAATGCGAGAAGGCAGAGGGATGACTGCGTCTAGCTGGCTTAAAGAGAGCTGGTCTGTGTCCCAGATACCAGAACAGAGAGTGTTTAATTCAGCAGGTCTACACATTACCATCCTGTTCTTGTTACCTGGTGTCTTCCCCATCCTCTCGTCTATTCTGCTTTATCAGAAACTTAACTTTCCCCTCCCACCCCCCCAAGAGAGAGACAGGATTTAGAATCAGGATCGGTGCTCGCTGTAGCTCTCCAGTGCCAGCATAATGGATCCATGACCTGATTTAAACTTGTGAGAGCTGCCATAATGTAAATATTTGATGGAACTACAGCTTCCCTTTTTAAGTCTGCTTCAGTTTTTCAAGCTAAATCATGGCAAGGTATTCCTGAAAGACACTTGTTAGCGTGGAGCTGTTCGTGCAGTTCTCGGTTCTTCTTTTAGAGATTTTTCTGGCTTCGGGCATCGTTTCAGCCTTGCGTTGTATTTATGCAAAATCTGAGCAGTACAAGTAAACATGAAATTATATTTGTGTCATAATACGTGAAAAGAAAAGGAGTTAAATCCATATGTCAGCTCTTACCCCAGATGGGAACCGTGCTGTCACGAATTGCAATCACTCCTTGTTTGGGCAGAGATGGTACATCATGTACAACTACTGCAGTGTCTCGCCTGGAGTGGCTGGATAAAGGTGGTGAAGGTAGGGAGTTTGCTGAACGGTTAAATGGTGACTGCTCTGAAGAGAAAACTCCTGTGTGTTTTTAGTGCTGGAAGGAGCTTTTTAAATGGATTGAGTCAATATCCCAGACCTAAATTTCTTACCCATTTTTATAAACACGGACCTTTGTCAGAAGAAATAGTTGCTGTTAGCTAAAGTAGATTTCTTCTTATTGCAGAAAGGTGCGATTCCCACATGGGCAGTGTTTGTAGGGCTTTACAGACTGCAGGATGGCGGTACAACAGAGGAAAGAAGGTTTTATTTTAAGTTCTGAAAAAAATCAATGTTAAGATGTGGAAGCAGCTTAACCTGTAACAGAAACAAGGGTTGCAGCAGCCCTTCTGGGCAGAGCCCAAATGATTTGGCCAAGCCAGCAGAAGTATATAGGAATATTTGATCCATTTGGCAGTGACATAACTGGAAAACCCAGTTTTCTATCCTTGCTCCTTGTCCGTTCTGCACTGGGGATGTGTCCCACACCCAGGTATTTGGGTTCCTCCTATTGAGTGGAAAGGGAAGAGTTTGGAAGCCGGATTCTGCATCCACTCACAGGCATCGTCTGAAACACTTAACTTTGCTTTTGGGGTGGATGTGCTTTACTTCTACACAGGCTGTGGTGCCAAATATGGTGTGTTATAATTCCTTTAATATCTTTGTTTTATAAACTCCATTTGTGGGAGAAGAGGGGAGTGTTTTTGAGGTGCTATCTGTCTTGAGCTTGAGGTTAAAATAGACAGCTGGAAAACACGGCTTACCTCTAGCTGCTGCTATCAGATGCAGTCTTTAAAGTGTGAGGCATCTTCTACCATGACGTCGTAAGTCTTGAAACCACAGGATTTTTTTTAACAATTCAATTTGCAAGTCAGAACAAAGAAAGCACTATCAAATCTAGAAGTCTGAAATGTGGACAAAGCCGTGATGAGCTTTCTCATTCTAGACCTTGCATCTGAGCTGTTTTCTTTTCTAGGAGACCAGAGGTACCAGCTGATGAATTAATTGCTGTATTGATGCAAAACTTGAAGTATTAGCTCTCTGCACCAGTCTSTGCCCCTGAATGGCTTACAAATGTAGACTAATGTTGCGACTTCAAGTTCATAGAAAATCTTTGTTGGGAGACATTAAAAAAAAAAAATTAATCTTAAAGCAAATGTTGAGCTTAAGTTTAGTGTTTATTCAAAAGATCCTTGCAGCTTTTAAAAACACTTCATCAGATGTGGGTGCTCGATTGTGCTGAGGTGTTTTTAAACTGCCCAATTCCTTTCAAGATAATACTGAACCACAAAACCTTTGCGGTACATCTGCACCGTAAGCAGAGGGTTTTGCTGAATTTTGAGGGAATGGACAAGGACCCTTGGGTCAGAATGTTGCCTGCGTGTTTTAAAGGTCACATAGCTATATATAGCTAAGGCTGGGTTTTCTTTGAAAGTAGTCAGATGAGTCCTTGTTCAGTAAATTCCAGACTTCTCTTAAAAAAAAAAAAAAAAATCTTTGGCTGTTTTCTGCTATTTACCAGTGTGTCTCTTTGCAGGATTCATGAATAAAATTTTCCATCCCAACATTGACGAAGCGTAAGTAAATCCCTAGTGTGTGGTTTTTCTAAGGAGTTTGTCTAATTGTAACTGTATTTTGGCTTCACAATAATACGCTGATGAGTTGAATAATGCTTTAATCAATTGAAGAGTCCAGAGCAGAGGATTTGATAGAAGTAGATGTTGCAAGTAAACTTTCAGGAGTGGGTTAGGCTGTGGGCAAGACTAGAGAGCTGCATGCTGCAGACTTTCTTGCAGATGTGGTCTTTGTATTGCAACATGCTTCATTTACAGAAAATTCAAGGTTGCCAGTCCCCCTCCTCATTGGCATCATGCTGGCTTTCTAGAAACAAGGAACAGCGTCAGCTAAGCCATAGCTCCCTCTTTAGCTGAAGTTCATGTCTGTACTAAAATTCTTCAGAACGTAAGATGTTTTGCCACTTTTTTTTCAGTTAAGGTTTGTTAAGGGGAGCCGCCTATGCTTCAGTCTCTCCAGCAGAGCCCCACATAGACCAACGAATTCAGTAATGGCTCCAATTTACTTTCTTTTGTGTAGTGTATGAAGATTCATGTAGTTAAAGGCTGCCCCTCTATTAACCACAAGACAGGAGTAAGTCATAGCTTATCTGAAACAGTGGGGCAGAGGCAGGGCAGGGGAAGGGAGGGGATAGATTATATTAAATCCCCAGAGTATTTTTGAGTGTGACTGTGTTTAATTCCATCCTTTCCATATGTTTCAGGTCAGGAACTGTATGTCTAGATGTAATCAATCAAACTTGGACAGCTCTCTACGGTGAGTTTGGCATTTCCCTGAAAGCTGATCACGTGAGCATCCTTACTTGGTGTGTTAACACAACACAGCTTGCTGGGTACAGGTGATCTAAGGCCAACTCTTTTTTTTTTTTTTTTTTTTTTTTTTTTTTTTTTTTTTACTGAAGTTTTAGACTCCTCACTGAGCCAAGATCATGTGAAAAACAAGATTTTCATGTGAAAATACTTTTGTAACCTGTTTTTATGCCAGAGAGGTGAAAATGTTCCATAAACCTCACAAAGGATCGCTCAATCCTTTGCTTGGCAGTGTCTTGCAACTGCACAACAGCACCCAGCCGTGATTCAGCATTGAAAGAGAGGAGTGACTGTATCTAAAGTGAAACCTAGTTCCAGCTACCCCATCCACATTTTGTACGTGCATTCGAGCTGGTATTCTTTGTGCACAAGGCTATGATCCCACTTCTACAGAAGATGGCACCAGAAACCGTTCCTGTTTGTCACGGCAGCATCATTTCATTGCAGGCTAGGAGGTGGTAGTGCATCTAATGACTGCACTGCTTGCTGCAGAATGTTTTGGGTTTCCCATTAGGTCGTGTCTGGCTATAACTCTCCTTTTTAGAGATATAAAAAGGTTAGCTGGTAGCTGAAGACGCGTTAAAATAGCATTTAGGGAAAGCTGAAATTGTTAAAAGGCATACAGTTGAGTATCTAGTCTAGGTTGGCTGCATTTTAAAAATGTGAACTTCTTCAGATGCTCCAATTATGCTTTGTGGAAGAGTATTCAGGGGAATGTCCACATCAAATCCTTCATGTTCTTTGGTGAAAAACTGATTTTACCTATGTAAGTTGAAGCTCTGTAGCAGTTGCTAGAGAGACAAGCTACTTCACCTTCCTTGCACGCACAATTTGTAAGGAAATACCAGACTTGGTGAATCCTGGGTGGGAAATTACTATAGCAACTTGTTGAACTTTACTCCTCATCAGAATGCCTGAAGGCCTCATGTAGTAGATGGATGGCATACACTTCACATGGTTTTGTTGTGAGAGGTCAGCTTAGCCATGACCCAGGTGGTGTTGCTAATGGAGGAAGAGGATGCTCTTGTGTCCTGGGAGGATCTGATGCGAGGCGGAGGAATTAAAGCGGTGTTAGCAAACCAAGCCCTCTGCTGGGGATGAACCTGCATGGTTCAGTCGGCAGCAGAATCCAGCACAGTGCAGCGTGTGCTGCTATTCCAACCCTTAAGTGCCACCTGCAGATCGTGGGGATGGCCGGACAAAAGAAAAACGCTCCAGTGTAACTGTGGTGCTGGTTTTCGTGCTCTGGCAGTCTGGGTTTTGCTTTAAAAGCCATGCATGGATAGCCTCCCTGTTCTGCAGCACGCTCTCACAGACGGTCACAGTGGGGTTTCTGCACTATTTCCAAACAATTTCATAGGAGGGCTTTCTGTGAGAGGTTTCCTAATGAGTGCTGCTGTATTTTTGTCATTGTTATTGCTTGTAAAGGTAGAAAAAACAACTTTGGTGTTTGCTGTGCTTGCGATGTATTAATATCAGCAAGCGTGCAAAAATCTCTGTTTTTTCCTTGTGATGTCAGTGATAGGTGTAAGGCAACTTGAAGGTATCAGGTGTGTATTCTGTACAGAGCACCTTCCACAGTAACTGGTGAAACTTGGCATTAGAAAGTGCATTGCTTGATAGTCATCTTATTTCAGACTTCCCGTGCCTTGCCTGCAGGATGCCTTGAAGCTGCAGGGAGGACACTGGGGTGACTGCGTTCACTCTGCCCCTTCAGTCAGAAGTCATCAACACTAGAGTGCCTACATCACCTCTTCACTTCCAGGGCTTTGCCTCCTTGTCTGAAGTCAGGAGGTGGCCCAGTTTTGAACATGAAATGAAAATGAAATAATATTCCTCGGTGCCTCTCAGCACAGCTGTGTTGTTTGGAGTGTCACCCCTTTAAACCGGAGCGTTCCTGCGCTGGCAGAGGAAATGGGTCAGATAATTCAAGGAGTGACTAAGGTGGAAGAGACCCAGAATAGCTACCAATAAATTCATGAAGACCTCGTGGTTAAATTCCCTTTCCTTCCCTAATGAAGTATCAAGTCCTTAGCGCTATGGTTGGGCTTCCTGCACATGTTCAACTAGTTCCTGCTAAACCAATGCTGCTCTTGGGGATTTGAAAGACGGGGGAAATTAATGGGGTCCCTTAAAGAAGAAAAAAAAAAAAAAAATCCCTGCAGTGTGTCCTGTGAGCCATGGTGGCCTTCCAGGGCTCTGCTTGTTCAGCCTACATGAGACTTTAGTTGTCTGATGGCCACAAAGAGGTACTTGATCTAAGCCTGCTCTGTGGAGAGACTTGTCCCAAGAGCAGGTGGTTTCACAAACTAAAGTCAACTTCTTGCTGACAATGTCTGAACCCAATCCCTAGGAGTTTTAACTGGTTTACCAAGGGCAAGCCACCACCACGGCAGAAAATATTCTTATAGAGCATTCTCACTGGTTTTTGTGGTCCCTTTTTGGACTAGGATCCTTCTTCCAGTTGCTGTTGTGCTTCATCCTTGAAGCAGCTGGTGGCACCTGGCCGCTCAGTGTGCCAGCCATGGCAAACTTGGTCAAGGGTACCATGTGTGCTCTAAAGTGCTTCATCACTGTCCTCAGCCAATATTGGAAGGGACAACAGCTTCTATATAGCAGAAAGAGATTTCAGAGTAAAAGCACATAATTTCTTAGGGGTGTCCCTGTACAGCAGAGACCAGCCGATCGCTATCCATAGCAATCAATGTCATTAGTTTTTGCAATTGGGTGATGCAGTATCAGCTATAATGAACCCTACGCTCCTGAGTATATAAAGCCATGGCCTTTCCCCCTGCTCGGCAGGGTTTATGCTGAATGGGTGAGTGAGGTAGTCATAGCACAGTGTCTGTACATCCCGGAACAAGATCTGAAAGCACGTTCTGAAAGCATGCCCGTTGGTAGATTTGCAGAGGTGGTAACGTTGGGCAGTGGCGATGATTTACCTGGCCCTACTGCACAGCTCTTCGGAGGCTGTATCTTTGCTGGCGATGGAGTTAGAGCCTGGTTTTCTGTGGCTGCAGCCCAGAGCCAGAGTAACTGTTTGCATAGGGAGAGCGCTTGGAGATCTCTCCCCCTACCTGCCCACCCATTTTGATCAATCTTTTAGAAAGTTAAGGTCTCAGAGGTCGCTGCTCTCCGTCAGATCTGGTTGCATTCAGCAGCTCCATGAGGCTCAGCGATGGCTGGGCTCAGGAATAGTCACACAGCCTTGTTCCTCTAAGAGGCAGGTTGAGATGTTAACTGCTCATGTGGTGGATCCTAGGGAGCGTTGGACTTCCCTTCTGACAGCTCCACTTTGATCCATGCTGGAGGGGACTGGTAATGCTCATCCACAGGCAGGATTTCTCTGCCACCAGGAAAGAAACACTCCCTTTAATTAGGGAGGAAAGGGGGATCCTGATAAAAGATGTGTAGAATATTCACAAACAAAAACCCAACAGAAAACCCCACATAGCAAATGCTGGTCTGCCTGTATCAGCAGCTCTCCAGTGGCTAAAGCGAAACCTGGCGCACAGCCCTGCACTGGGGGTTTAATCTCTGCTCTGTGTGGGTGTGCATGGTCCTTCTGAAGCCCCCAAGGAGAAATGATGATGCAGGGCTTGTTTCTGAACATCCCCACCACTGAAGTGTGGTACTTGTTGTCTTAGGGATGTGGGAAGAGGGTTTCATGTATCCATAATTACTCATCGGCACCAGAAGTATGTTTCCTGTTGTGGATTATTTAGTGACAGATGCCAACTGGCACCAAGGTGTTAATGTGAGCTCTTCACATTCTGCAAATTGTTTTGAGTTGGAGGAGGGACTTGTTGGTTGCTCTTTCTATTAACGCAATCACAGAATCATAGAATGGTTTGGGTTTGAAGGGACCTTAAAGATCATCTAGTTCCAACCCCCCTGCCATGGGCAGGGACACCTTCCACTAGACCAGGTTGCTCAAAGCCCCGTCCAACCTGGCCTTGAACACTTCCAGGGATGGGGCATCCACAACTTCTCTGGGCAACCTGTTCCAGTGCCTCACCACCCTCATAGCGAAGAATTTCTTCCTTATATCTAATCCAAATCTGCCCTCTTTCAGTTTAAACCCATTACCCCTTGTCCTATCACTACATGCCCTTGTAAAAAGTCCCTCTCCAGCTTTCTTGTAGGCCCCCTTYGGGTACTGGAAGGCTGCTATAAGGTCTCCCCGGAGCCTTCTCTTCTCCAGGCTGAACAACCCCACCTCTCTCAGCCTGTCTTCATAGGAGAGGTACTCCAGCCCTCTGATCGTCTTCGTGGCCCTCCTCTGGACTTGCTCCAACAGGGCCATGTCCTGCTTATGTTGGGGGCCCCAGAGCTGGATGCAGTACTCTAGGTGGGGTCTCACCAGAGCGGAGTAGAGGGGTAGAATCACTTCCCTCGACCTGCTGGCCACACTTCTTATGATGCAGCCCRGGATACGGTTGGCTTTCTGGGTTGCAAGCGCATATTGCTGGGTCATGTTGAGCTTCTCATCAACCAACATCCCCAAGTCCTTCTCCTCAGGGCTGCTCTCAATCCATTCTCCGCCCCGCCTGTATTTGTGCTTGGGATTGCCTAATCAATCTAAAGCGATCATCTAAAGCACTTTGGAAGATGCTTTATGTTTGAGATAACGTCAATTTAGTGATGGAGCACAAGATATTTAAGGACAGTAATAGAAGGAGGCAGAAGCAGGAGAAGAATTCAGTGAGGGGTGAAGCACAGTGCTTTGGTTTTTTTTCCTTTTTTTTTTTTTAAGGCAGGGCTGAATCTCAATGGGAAACAAGACAATTGTGTCCTTCCACTTCTTTGCTTAACCCACAGATATCTGTATCTACGTTGTTGGGATGTCCACTAGTTTGTGCAGTTAGCTGAGGAGCTGCAGCATACCTCCAGCAGCAGCAGAAGCTCTCTTATCAGCCCTGTATGTGCTTTCCCCSATGCCATTTCCTTTATTTTAACTTGCATCCAGATTTTCAGTGCGTTTGCATTTGAAGCTTTGTGCTGCTGTTCCAGTGCCAGTGCTTGCAGGATGATTAATCAGTGGACTAACTGTGGGTCTGTGGACATGAACAACTGTGTCTTTCACTTGCAGATCTCACCAATATATTTGAATCGTTCCTGCCCCAGCTGCTGGCTTATCCTAACCCTATAGATCCTCTAAATGGTGACGCTGCAGCCATGTACCTCCACCGACCAGAAGAGTACAAACAGAAAATTAAAGGTAAGGGTGTAAATAACATATTGTGGAATGAGTGGTGTTACTGTGATTCCACCCTGGGGGAATGAGGACTGCCTTTGCTGCACGTTTGTGTATCAGTGCCCATTCCTTCCCATTACAGGGTCCCCGTCCATTTTAAATGGCGGTAGTCTGAAGTAAGGGGTGGATGAACTGCTGCTGCAGTGTATGCAGTACGTGGGGCAGGGTTTTTAAATCAATTAGCAGACCCTAAGCAGGGAAGGCTGTAAGCAAACTGGGTTAGGATTCAACACGATTTTGAAAGATCGGAGAAACGATTCAGAAGAAAAGGTGTGCGACTGAAGAAGGGACAAGAAAAAGTGCTAACCTGAAATGGGAGCATCCAGTTGCACATTTACTGGATAGAAAGTGGCTTGTTAGCAGTTCTGTGGAAAGTGATACGAGAGCAGCGATCAAGGAATTGGTGATGCTGTTGCAGAAAGCGCTTTTGTACTGTGAGGGAGCAGGATTTTTCGGTAAATGCCAAGTAATCCTTCCTTGCTACTTCCTAGTTCAGTCAAGGCTTACTAGTGCTGTGCCCCGTTCAGGGGCTGCCATTTAAGCAAGCTGCAGACCAATTAGTAAAGTCTGGCAGGGTGTAACAAGGGCAGATGGTCTTGAAGATGTGTCTTAAGAGGAGAGAGGGAAAGAACTGGAGGAGTTTAATCTAGAGGATTGAACAGGGTTTGTGTCAAAGGTGCCTTCGAAGAGGAAGGGAATGATTTATCCCGTGATCAGTGTGAGCAGGATGTGGTCACAGGCGTGTAACTGGGCTTGAGGAGCCCAGGCTAAACATTAATAGTGACTGGTGAGGGTAGGTGAGCGCTGGCAGAGCCGGTGAGGGTGCTGGTGTGTCTGCTCTTGGAAAGGTTGGAAGGACATGTTAGACAAGGCTGAGGAATAGAGTCAGTACCTCCCTGGGATCAGGGAAGGCTCCCAGTAAGGAGACTCAAATACTTTGGATAAGACTGGCGATAGGAGGACTGTCCTAGCAAGCTTCTATGTGAGACGCAAATTGAATTAGTTTTGCAAACATAAGAAATAAGATAAAAAATAAGAATTGCRCTTTAAATTTGTGCTCTGCCTTCCCTAAAATCAGCTGCATGCAGACAGGAGCAGGGCACCGTTTCCTGATCTCTCCCTTGAGCCAGTGAACACAATCATAATTTAATCCAGTGGTGGGAAATTTACAGCCTTTGGCCCAGATTTGGTCTTCAACGGAGTTTTTAAGAGACCATGACCACATGATTTTTTTTTTTTCTCCTTTTTTGGTTACTGAATAACTATAAGACTTGTTTGTCCACGGGAGCCCTGCCAGAAAGGTTTGCAGGGCCTGTTCAGCAAGGAGAGCCTCCATGAGCAGTACGATCTAATCACCTTCCCGGTGTGAGGTGGTGTAGCAGCTTTCCTAACGGAGCATTGTGAAAGCTCACTCTTGTTTGGAAAGCGCAGGTATCCCAGAAAGATGTGGGATTTGGTGGTGGAGTCCTTCCATCAACTGCCACATCACTCCGGAGTGGTTCAACCTCGAGTCACTTTGTTCTGATGCAAAATGACTCTTCATCAGCTGCAATTTTTGTTTGAGGGCGGAACTACAAATGAGGCCAAGCAAAGCTGTGATTTAAATACTGAGTTATTCAGCCCACTTTGCTTGACTCCTCTGACAGCTGCATGACAGGATTGTAAGAACTACCCTGCAGATCTGGCCTGCTCAATATCCTGAAGTCTGCTGCCTTTTTTKCATGTGACAAAGCTTCCAGGCAAAATGGTTTATCAGATAAAATCTCCAGGGCCAACATGAGGGACACTTTGGGTGTCCTCTATGCTTTTATGAAACAGGAATAAAAAAAGATATATCCTTGAAAAAAGCAAATAAACTGATGCTAGCCAACAGCAGGTGCTTCAAGGAAGATCTGAGGACATCCCTCAGGGAAGCTAAATGGGATAGTCTGCTCCCTTGTTCCCATCCTGACAGCCAGGTACAGGCCATGAAGATGATCTGGAAGGAGTTTTAAGTGCTTGCAACGCATCTCATGTTCCATATACCCAAGAGTCCTGCTTCTGCTGTCTCTTCCCAGGCTTGCGTGACAAGTATAAGATAGAGCTAAACACTGTCATTCCTCATACTGTAGCGTTTTTAAAAATAGCCTTGGACACGTTAAAATTGATGCAATGGATTGTAGCAGCTTCTCTGCTCTGGGAAACTCAGTAGTGCAAATACATAATTTATTGCTGCTTTTCTTCATTTTTTAGTTATGAGAGCATAGAACAGTTGTTTGACATAATGGTAGTGAAGAGATGGGTGTAGGCTTAGAGATGGGCCCAAGATTTGTAGTTCCTGTGATTCTTGGTATGAGACCCAAACAAGTAAGAGTTTATCGTGAAACTTGTAAATGCCCATTAATATTACCAATATACAGCTGGAGACTGTGATTCTTAGCATTAGAGCCTTCAGGTAGATGAAATAGTTCATGGACACAGAGCCAAGTGCTCCTTTAAGATCTCCCTGACAGTCCTTGGTGAGATGGCTTGCCTGATCACTGGCAGAGCACCAGAGGGTGGGCTTCAGATACACAAAAATGGCTCAACGTTTGCATGTGTTGAGCTGTTGGGAATTGATGCTTAATTCCCATGTGTGCTGCTTTTCTTTCTCTTTGGTAGATCTAATATGAAAACTTCTTTTGGGAGGATGGCGGTGGTGAGTAACAGCAGCTGAAGGGTGCTGAGGGGCAGGCTGAGTGTTTACTGGGAGTAGAAGACATCTCTGGGAGCAGTTCTCCCATCCCACGTGTCGGCTCTGAAGTTCCATTAGAGTCCTTTGAAACACCAGTATGGCTCACGGGCACGTACCAGCCACGGAGCACAACCACAGCTTGTTCTTGTTGCTCCAGGGTTTCAAAACAGATAAATCGAAGTGGTGTTTCCCTGGTAGGGATGGGTGCATCAAGGCTTTCCCTTCTCGATGTGAGCAGGCTTCTGCGGAAGTCAGTTTGTCAGTATTATTTAGACGTTGCCATTTTCTTCCCTTAATAGACTGAAGATCCAAGTTCAATGCAACATTCAGCACAGAAGCTCCCTGGAAGTTTGACCTTTCCCAGACTAAACCTTCAGAAAAACCCAGCTCAGGGGCTTGATAGCTTTCCCGGGTAGAAGGTGGCATTTTAAGTTTGAAGTGCTTCAAGTTGTGTTTTAGCTTAGGCTCAAACAGGCCTTTTCCAACAGTAAGAAACAGTGGCTTCCATGTCCGAATCTCCAGTGGCCCAGAGAGCACTTGAAGTAGTCAGTGAAGAAGCACTGCTGGCCTCCTGTCCTGCCATGGTTACTGGCTTGTGGCTACTGTGTTTGGGGACTCCTGAGGCAGCTACAGCGTTTGTTTAGGTGGGTTTGGGGTAAGCGTAGAGGCAGTGTATTTCTAAGGTGCCCAGTAAGGGGTTGCCTTTTGTCATCTAAGGACATCCAAAGTCTTACAGCAAAGGAACTTGAATTCCCTTTGCTGGATTGTGCAAGGAATAACAACTTATCTGGGTAAACACCCCTTTTCCAGAGGGAGATTAATTCTTGGAAAGCTATGGGAAGGGAGTAGCCACTACAAGGATATGTCATCTTGGCATCCCATCTCCTTAGCTCTGCTTGTCATCTACTGCCAACCCACCTTCCTGTGTAAATTCCCTGAAGACACGCTGCTTTTTTGGGTCCCTCCTTCAGTTAGTCCCTCTCATCTTTAAACCGTTAGGTCTGTCGCACCAATTCTTCTTACTTTGCGGTGTCCATCTCTTTTGGCAGATGGTCCCTGCCCCAGACTCTGCAACTCGTGTTCTCTGGTACAGACAGGAGATGTGATCAGGCAGGGCCTAGGCTCCATGGTGACATGGGCAAACACCTTCCAAGAAGGGGCTTCTCAGTGGCCAGGACCTGAGGATGGAGCACAAGGGTGCTTTTCTGTTGATACTACGTGGGCTCCAGCAGCCTAAGGGCAATCCGAGGCCTTGAGTGCTCCGTGCTTCTCAGTGTTTTTATAGCTGCCTTCAATACTTTATCAGTTCTTAACAAGTCCTTGTAAAACAGATTTGAACAGCTGCTTCTGTAGTCCAAGCGAGCAGGTTAATAATGTACATTAAACAGTCAGATTGAAGCTGCGTGCGTCATTAGATGGAGAAGCTGAAGCTCACTGTGCTCAGAAGCACCTTCCAGCCAGCTCTCACAGCTTTTCCAGGGTGGAACAGGTCTGCCAAGGCCACCAGCTGCTCCATCCTGGGAACTCCTCCATGAAGCGCTGGCTTCGGGTTGCTCTGTCCTTACCATACTCCTGAACCCGGAGTAACATGTTTGGGCTCGGTGTCCCTACGTCAGCTCCAGAAATGCAGAAAAAACCATGATGATGATGCAGATCTCTTGCAGAGTATTGTCCCTTCCACTAGGCTGAAGGATGGAAGTGTAGAGGGAAAGAGGGACAGCTTTAAGAACAGCCAGGCTCTGCAAAGCACAGTCTTTAAAACCTAGCACTTGGTTATCTGGCATTAGATGCATCCTCCCGCAGCTTTGTCAGTGCATCCACCTGCCGATATGGTATGGAATAAAAAGCAGTGATCTGTGCTCCTGGAGGAGAGATGCTCCTTGTGGACCTTGTTCCCTGGGAGGAATTAAAGAACATACAGTTGGGACGGCTGCTGGGCTGGGACTGGGATGTGACATTCATGTTTCCACGCATGGGCTCATCTTCGAGCACAAAGGGATGGTGGTATTCCCTCTTTCTTCAGTTTTTTAATATTGCTGTTTGGAGGAGGCTTTGTCGTATTTTAGTACCTTCGTACCTGGAAAGGTAATGAGTTTGCAACTGTAACTCCCCAATGGCAGCGTGAACACAACACCCCTCTCCTCCCCGAAGTGCGTGGCCTGCGGTGTGGAGGATGTGCTGTCGGGATACTGAGGTTACATCGCTTCTTCGTACTATGAAGCTGCTTTCTCAGTGTGAGGTGGGAAAGAGGAGATAAATAAGAGGAAGACTTGAAGCTGAGGCTGAGCACCCCTTTTACAGCCCAGTTTTGTGCCAAGCTTTCACCCCTGCTCCGTTCTGCACACCTGCATGAGTGTAAGCAATAGGCTTTCTCTGCTCAAGGTAGCCTGCCCGCTGGGGACACCAGCCCCTCCTCAGATCTCGGAGGGGACACTGCAGGAGCCTCCTGCAGCCACGAGGGAAGGAAAGGGATTGCCGGACTCGGTCTGACTGATCCGATCCAYTTCGCGTTGCCTTTTTGCTCTGTCCCTCTGCACGGAGGTGACCATGGAAGCCACACAAGCCACGGTTGGCAGCGGTTACTTGACCTGCCTGCAGGAATCCCAGTAAACCAGTTTTCCCGCTTGCCGTACAGCTTTCTGCTTGCTCCTGGCTGAAGTTCAAGGTGTTGATCAGGGTGTCTAGAGCCAGTGTGGTTTGGACCCCGCTGTGAGACACGGTTTCCATTGGTGACCTGCAGTGTGGTGGCCCTCCTCCCCGCGGAGGGCTCCCCCCGGGTCCTTCTCGGCTAAATCCTATGGCTGCTGTCTGATGTGAAGCAGGTTGCAAGAGTTGTGCTTTGAAAACAGAGCCTGGGGCAGACCTATGTTTATTTCAAGGCTGGGGAAAGGAGCTTTTGCTTTTTATTTAAAAAAAAAAAAAAAAAAAGCAGCTATTCCTGCAGTAGTCTTCTGTTCTGCTTTCTCTGTCCATCCTTCCTTAAACTCTGCTTATGCAGAGTTTAGTCTGGCTCTCAGCTTGGCTTCAGTGATGGTTGTTCTGTGCTATCGGTTTAAACTCTCAGATCTTAATTTCTTGAAGTCAGGCTGTACAGTGACATCTTGATGGCTTTTTAGGCTTATTCTCTAGGTCACCACGGTAGCTCCTATTTTGGCAGTAAATGGAATCCTGTCCTATTAAGTGAGATACACCATACTGGGGAGAACTTAGGTTGTTTCCAGCTACGAGTGTGTGTGATGTTGACGTAGGAGCCTTGGGATCATAGTTGTTTGCAAGGGTTTTGCACGTCCCTAAGGTTTCCATCAGCTGTTTTCACACATTGTTGGACAATGCTGCCTTTGGTCTGAGAAATATGGTAACCTATATGACTTATCAAACATGATGTGACCCAACCAGCTGTTAGTCATAGTTCACCCATCCTCTGACTGTTGAATATATGCTGCTTATATGTCTTTTCTTTTCTGTCACATACAGAATACATTCAGAAATATGCAACAGAAGAAGCACTAAAAGAACAGGAAGAAGGCACCGGGGACAGCTCATCTGAGAGCTCCATGTCCGACTTCTCGGAAGATGAGGCTCAGGATATGGAGTTGTAGTAGAAGAGGCAACCTGCTTTTCAGAGAGACTCTAATTTCCTAACCATGAGAAGCAGACTATAATATTCATATTTAAACAAAGCAATTTTTTTTATTACTAAACAGGTTTTTATGAATAATAGCATTGATATATATATATCACCCTTTAGATCTTGATTTTCTTGGTCATTTCTCGAACCCGAGGTGCATAGCATATTCCCACATTCCATTTTGGTAGCAATATGCAGCCCGAATGCATGCATTCAGATTCCATTTGGCCAAGTCAACTTGTGTGCTACTGAACTGTCAGCTAAAACAGCTGCCCTGGTAGGTAGGGAGTTAGCAAAAAGATGTTTGCTTTCTTATCGATGTTTCCAAAGACACCACCTTGGATGCTAACGTGGAACAGCGTTTTCTCAAAGCATAAAATCTGGGGGATGATACACTAACCATGTAGATCAGACAGTGGAATAAAAGGTGCTCCTTCAGGTCAACCTTGCTGATCGTATTTTACGTGGAGTCACATTTAAAAAAAAATAAAAAAATAAAAACAATACAAATGCATGGAGCTATTCAGAGCATTGAAGCTTAAAAATTTTGACTTGGATTTTAAGTCCGTTTTTATATGTGGACTCCTGCCTGCCCTTCTGAACTGTAGGGACTGACAACCACTGGTCTATTTGCTTTTGGGACTTACGAAAGCCTTCATCTGGATGTTATTCACTTTCTTGGTCTGGATTACGAGCTGTTCCCTTTTTGGGAGGAAAAAAAACAAAAAAACAGAAACAAAACAAACAAAAAAAAAAACAAAAAACAAAAAAAAGGACAAACGATGCTCTCTGAACAGTGCTTTGATTTAGCTGGAGCACATGTGAAGTCAAACTCTTACTTTGTCATAGTTTTGAAACTGCTGCCCTTTAATGGCTTCAAGTTTGCTTTTTTTCTCTTGCTTGAAGTATGGTTAAACACCTCGCAAACACTCTCCATCTCCTAAGAGGGTCCTCTGACCAGATGGATTAGCCTTGCTGAGAGCTTCAGATCCATGAAGATTGGCCCATTGGCTGTAGTCCACGAATCCACCGGCACTGATTTTATTTTCCTTCCCCCCCCCCTGCTTCTGCACCAGCTTGGTTAGCCATCTGCTTGTGTGTGTACAACAGGATTAAAATTTCTTAAAAGTTAACAAAGAATATGATCTAGAAAAATTTGAGATGAATAAAAAAAGCCTAAAAGCACCAATTGAGGAAGCAAGTGAATCTGCTCTGTTTTGTTTTGTTGGGTTTTTTTTGTTGGTTTTTTTTGTTGTTTTTTTTTTCCCAGGATACTTCTGAATTGGAATGTTTGATTTCTCCTGGTGTCTTTCAGCAAGCTGAGATTTTTGTTTGTTTGTTTTAATGCTATGAAATCTAATATAGTAAATGTCTACCTGGGATGCCGGTATACTTGAATTTGGATAACTGTGCATTGGAGATTCAAACCAAGATGGATTTTTAAAGCTGAATGTTACCTGCTGTATTCTTTTGGGTTTTTGGAGGGGTTTGGACAAGTTTTTTTAATTTGTTGTGCAACCTACAGGACAGTGCATAGAAAAAAATCAACCCACCYTGAGCAACTCTCGAGCAGAGTTTTGAATGTCAGACTGGTACATTTGTCATTTTCCCAGAATTGGTTTTTTTTTTTCTCTTTAGAAATGCCACCAAGTTTTGAGTCATTGGGGTTGGAAGGTTACAATCCTATTTCTAATTCATAAAGCACAATCAATTTATTTTTTTTTCTTTTGGGGGGAAAAAAAAAAAACCAAACTCTTAAAGTACCACTTTGCTTTAGCATGATTTTCCTTAATAAAAATATACAAAGAATTTCCTTTATGTTAATTATGGGCATGAAGCAAAAGTTTTTCCTCTCCTTTTTCCCTTTTTTTTTTTTTTTTTTTTATTTAAGCATTAATGTTAGGGCTGTGGCTAGTGACTGTGCTGAACTTCTCTATCTAGCATTTGTGGCTTGTCGGAAGGGTAATATTAACTATTTAACATGTAATGGTGTACTTAACTCTTATCTAGCACGCTGTTTTTCTCATTACTTTGGGGAGGGAGGGGCCACGTTTTGCTGGCACTGTTTAACTTGCTTACCTGCTGACCTAGCAGTTTGCTTGTGCTATAACCTTTACTGTAGGTGCTACTTAGGAGTAGAGTAAGTGCTGGGTGGTGATATCAGCTTAAAAAAAAAAAAAAAAAAAAAAAAAAAAAAAAAAAAAAAAAAAAAAAACACACAAAAAAAAAAAAAAAACAAAAAAAACCAAAACAAAAAAAACAACAACAAAAAAAATCACAATAAAAATTTGTATTTTTTCAATATTGTATAAAAATAGTGTTCTAATTACCTCATCCCCCTTCCTTTGCAGGTTTTTCTTCCCCGTCACTCCATCCCCTAACTCGGATTTAGTGCATCAAACCACTCGCACGTTCCCCCCTCCTTTTGTGAAACGCGTATTCTGCTAAACTGGGATTCCCCAAAAAAACCACCGGTAAAGCCGYGGTTTGCCGGGGCCAGCTCCTGACGCGGGCGCGAGGATGCGGCGAGGCTCGTGGAGCTTGTGCAGGCTGGTGGCTCAAGGGGTCTAGAACCACGAAAACGCGTGTCCCCGGCTCTTCTGAGCTGTGGCAAAACTCACCGCCCCGGCACAGAGGGTTGTCCTGTGCCCAGCGGTGGAGGAAAACCCAGCTGCCAAAATGCTGCTTGTAAAAATGTCTGTCCTGGGATGTTAAGATGCTTCGAGGGGATGAGGTTGACTGGGGTCCACTCTGTGGGTCGGGAACGCCTGCTCCTGGCCGCCTGGCACCCTCTGCTTCTTCCCCTCCATCATTTTCCACCTCTTTTTTTTTTTTTTTTTTTTTTTTTTTTTTT
>JAYKAV010001532.1:183623-260045 GCA_035582835.1 Phoebastria nigripes | reverse complement strand
GGCTCCCGCTTACGGAGGATTTTGGGGGAAATTAAGGAAAGAAAAAAAAAAAAAAGGAGGTTGTGAGCTCGCTACTCCTGTTCTGTGTATGGCACTGGTAGAATTCACTGTGCAACCCCGCGGTCAGTGAATTACCATAGGGCCATAAACAGAGCAGAGAAAGACCCGCGAGCCCCATGGGGCCGTCGCCGACGTCGCCTGGCCCGTTTTGGCACTAGCACATTTTTGCTTTTATTTGTAGCTTTTGAGCAATTATGTGTAGTGCCAATATGGGAGAAGGTGGAGAGAGCAACGCCGGGGTGGGGGATGGACGAGCATCGGTGCTGGGGAGGTGGTTTCAGCTGGGGGGGGACACTGGGAGCGAGGGATACTGCTGGGGATGGGAAGGTGGAAACCATCCGAAACTGCTGGGGTGATGGAGGGATGTCCGTCAGACCCCATCCATGGGTGCCATTGAGGGGGGTRTCCGTCCCAATGTGGTGTCCCAGCCCGTGGAGGCATCTCGGCGAGGCTGTGTCCCCATGGTGGCCATCACGGGCAGGATGGGACCCTCCCCTCCTTGTCCCCTCCTGGACCACAGTGGTGGCATCTCCCCAGGGTTGAGCCAAGCATCCCCACGGGAGGATCTGCTGGGGCCACACGTGGGGTTTTTCTGGCTGGATGGGTGAAATTATATTTTTTTTCCTATTTTTTGCAGCTTTCCAGGCCTGGCATCGTGGCTGCGTGCCCCCCACCCTGTCCCCGTGCCGGGGCCTGGCTGCTGAGTTGGTGCCGGTGGTGCCCGGYCCCGGGGCTGCCTTTGGCAATGGTAGAACTCACACTGGTGCAGTAGCAGGATCCGGTGGTTCTAGACTTGCCAACTACAGCCCCGGGGAACTGCCGCGGACACGGGCCCCTGGCACCCATGGGTGCAGCCAGGCACCTTGTGCATCTCCCACCCAGGGCTCTGCTGCCGGGCTGGGAGGGTGCTCATGGGGTCCTGCTCCATCCAGTATGGATTTGGGGGGAATGCGGTGGATGTCTGYGCACACGCGGTACGGGGGCAGGGGGACAGTGATGGTGACCCCCACCCTGAGGAGGGGGTCCGGCATCCCAGGGTGTCTCCATGGTGGGGGGGGGACAGGGACCTGCTGGATACCAGTCATTGGAGCAGCGCGGCCACGTGTCCCCATGTGACTCCAGGCGTTAAGGGCTGATCCGGCCCCGGGATGCGGGCAGGGCAGCTGGAGGGGGGGGATTAGGTGGCCGGCTCCTGCCCCCGGCTCTGGATCCGGTGCCTGGCCCTGGATCTGCCCCCGCCTCAGCCCCCAGTTTCTGGGAAGCGGGGGGGGGGGAAACTGAGGCACCGGTGAAGCAGCTTGCGGTGGCAGCTGCCACATGTCCCCCGCCTGTCCCCAGGTTGCGGGAGGGATGGTGACAGCTTTTAGAGGGGACAGGGGATAGCGTGGTAAGGGGCAGCTCTGGGCTGACATTTTGGGGGGTGGTGGGGGGGGTTGTGCACACCCCCTTCACCCCCCCATCACCCCCGGGGCTGCGGGGCGGCTGGCCGGGATATGTAGGGCAGCGCTGGGTGATTACRGGGCTTTCGGCGTAAGCCCGCGGAGATTGGATCACGCTGGATTAGGCTGCACGCTCAAATCATCCTCCCTGCGCTGGGGGGGGTGGGGAGGGACGGACGGGGGTCCCCATCGCCCTCCCGGGGCACGTGGGGGGCTGGGGGGGGGCGTGTCACAGGCTGTCCGTGTGTCTGTCTGTTCATCCATCCGTCTGGTCATCCAGCTAGCAAACAGTCATCCAGCCACCCATTCATTGTCTGTACAGCCAGCCATCCCTCTGTCCGTCTGTCCAGCCGTTGAACCATCCATCTGCTTATCCATCTACCCATGCAGCCATCCACCCATCCACCCATCCATCTGTCTGTCCAGGCAGCCAGCCATTGCTCCATCTACCAGTCCATCCGTCTGTCCATCCATCCGGTCGGCCATCCATCCATCTACCAGTCTGTCCATCTATCTGTCCATCCGTCTGTCCGTCCAACCAGCCATTGATCCATCTGCCAGTCAGTCTGTCCTTCCATCTGTCCGTCCGTCCGTCCAACCAACCATTGATCCACCTACCAGGCTGTCCGTCCGTCCATCCATCCATCCATCCATCATCCTCCCAATGCTGGGCTTAACCCCCCCCCCAACCAGCTGAGCAATGGGGCCCTGCCCTGGGCAAGGTGGGGGGGAGCAGGGGCGGAGCAGCCTTCCCAAGCCCCACCCCTCCCAATAGACCACACCCACACAAGAAGCTCCACCCCTYCCAAAAGGCTCCACCCCCAGCAGTCACCCAAAGGGGAGCTGGTGSCCCCCGGGACCCGCACCCTATTGGGGATCACCCCAAGACCCCCCACCACCATCCTGGCCCTTCCCAGCTGCAGCAGCCGGGCTCATCCCAAGCACCCACCAGCACTTTTGGGGCCAAATCCTGCAATTTAGGACCAAATCCTGCAATTTGGGGCCCACCTTGGGCAGAGCAATGCTGGGATGGGGAGGGGTAGAGGCAGCAAACCCAGCTGGACCACGCACGGGAGCCCACGCTCTGGGACCCCCCCGATGCCCAGGGACCCCCCCCCCCATAGTGCCCAGGCTGGGGAGGGGAGCAGGATCCGGCCCCACCAGCCTCTCCCCAGCTGGGAAATACAAAGTCAAGCTTGCTGGTGTGCCGGGGCGAGCGCAAGCCGCCCCAGCGGGAGGCCCCGACCTGCTTATTAAAGACCGATTAGCAAAGATTAAAGCCTGGCGGCAGCGTCTGCCAGGGCCGAGCTGCTTCCCCCCAGGCTGTGCTGCCGGATCTGGGGCCCCTTCAGGGCACCCCAGCCCGGCCAGGGGACATCCTGGGGTCCCCAGGGGTACCCGGACCCCCAGGTCACCCTCCCGGCAAATGCAGCATCTTTCATGCCTGGGGACATTGAACGTGGGTGGGGATCTGCTCCCAGCTCAGCCGGGGATACCCATGAGCATCCATGGGTGCTCCGGTAAAGCAGCGACAATCCTCCTTTCCTTCCGTCCGTCCTTCCAGCCTTCCTCCGCTCATTTTCTTGCCCCAGGCTACAAGAAGCCTGCAGGATTCACCGCGCCGGAGCCAGGGCTGCAAGCGTCCCGCGCCGGCATTCAAATAAAGCTGCTGAAACCGATTGCTGCGCTTCCTTGCTCCTCCTTGGGTTTGCGCCCCAAATAACGCAGCCCAGTTTGCTGGGACCCCGTGGCTGACGGCGGCTGGGCTCGGCGATGGCTGCTGCAGCTGAAAATGGAGGAATTCAACCCAAAGGCCAGCTCAGCCCCTGGGTGGGAACACGGAGGGGGAGATGCTCAAGCACCCCCATGGTTTCCACCCGGCCCCAGGTTGCTGCTAGAAGAGTAAAAAGGAATGAGATAAAGGAAGAATTAAGCCCCAAAATTGACCCGGCCGTGCTCAGCTCCTCCTCTCCAGCCCCAACATCACAGCAGGGCAGAGCGGGGCTGGCATGGGGAGGGCTGGGGGTGCAGGACCAAGCCCTGAAATATCTGCTGGGTAAGGAGGGATAGCAGGATACACCAAAACCCCCCAAAATACCCCAAAAACAAGAGAGCTGGAAGCATGGGTAGACACATTTGTAACAATTTATTGAATGAGGCAATAATAGACACTGGGAAAACAAGGGGGGGTCCATGCTCTGCTACTTGCCTGGTTTTTGTCTTTTTGGGGGGGTGGGAGGGCAGGGGGGAACGTCTTGGACTAAAAGAACGTCATTTCATTGCCAAAGAAACACTGACTTGAAAGCCACCGACATCTTCACAACGACAACAAAAAAAAAAAAAATTAAAAAACAAACAAACAAACAAAAAAACCCAAATTGGAGAACCAGGACTGTTTCTATGGAAAGATCTCCCTCCCCTCGTTGAAGTACAGAAGAAATGTATACAAAGAACATTGGATATTTTTTCCTTATAAAACAAGTAAATACAAGAATCTGAAAATTCCTCGAAGGCGGAGCGAGACGTGGAGAACTTTGTTAATGGCCACTTGGAAATAATAATAATAATAATAATAAAACAAAACAAAACAAAACAAAACAAATTAAAAATTAAATACCATGCACAAGTGCACGCGTGGGGCTGTGGCTGACAGAGGGTTCGGCCGGGCGCTGCCGCTGGGACGCAAGGGTTTGGCCCATGGGAAAGTCAAGTAAAATTTGCCCCCAAAAAACACCCCCGAGGCCTTTTCCCCCCCGCCCCCCTCCTGGAGAGGTTTTTGGGGATTAAAAGTCCCCAGCCGCAGCAGGGCTGTGCTGGGAGATGCACGTAGGGCAGGACCAGGGGTGGGCTTGGAGGGTTGGGGGGTGCAGAGGGGTCCCCCAAAGGGAAGGGTCTGTGCTCGCATCCCCCCGCTACCTTCAAGCGAAGCTTTTCTTGCAGGAACCGGACTCTCCGGGGACGGGCAGGGGAGGATAGGGGGGTCCTGGGGGATGGCAGCGGGGACCGGGACAAGCCCAGGGCGGCTCTTTGGCAAGGGAAGCCTTGGGAAGGTTGGGGGCGAGCGGGGGGGAACGCAGCCAGAGCCCCTGTAGAGGCGTTTCCACTCCGGTCTAGATCCACAAAAACAGGAAATAATAATAATAATAATAACAACAACAACAATAATAACAATAAAGAAAAAAAAAAAAGATCTAAAATGGCAGGTACGTTTCGAGAGCAGAGAAATAAGAACAGGTCTCCAGTGTGCACCGAGGGGAGCCGAGCGGAGTGCGGCCGGGATTCTCCGCAGCGGCGCTTACGGTCATCAAGGCAGAGGTGGCCTCGCTCGCTGGCGCAGGGAGGGCAGCAGTCACGCAGGCTTCTGGAAGAGCGTTATCCCTTCAAGAGGTTGCCACCCCCCTGCAGTCACACGTGCATTTTTTTTTTCCCAGGAGAGGAGCCTTTTCCGAACTCTTTGCCTTTTTTTTTTTTTTTCTTTTGTGTTGTGGGTTTTTTTTTTTTTNTGGGATTTTTTTTTTTTAATATAAAAGTCCACGTTAAAATCTTTGAAACCTAATTTGCCAAGTGCAGACGGCGGAGGGCCGTGCCCGGGAGCTGCCTGTGGAGGAAGGTGCCGGCGCAGCCCGGGAGCGATGGTGATGCTGCTGGAGCGGTTTCAGCCGAGGGCATCCGTGCTCCCCCCCGTGCCTCGATCCCCCCCGGCCTTGCCCTGCTCAATCCCATGCCAGGGGGAATGGGGGTTAAGGGGTTGCTTTTGTTTTGTTTTGTTTTGTTTTCTTTTAAATCTCCTCGGAATGAAAGTCCCGTCACAATTTGGCTTCTCACTCCTACGAGAGCAGAGTGGCGCTATAAAAATGCACTTAACACACATCCTCTGCTAGGTTGTTTTTTTTTTCTTTTTTTTTTTCTCCTTTAAAAAAAAAAAAAAAAAAAAAAAAAAAAAAAAAATTTAAAAAAAAAAAAAAAAAAAAAAAAAAAGTTAACAAAACCTTTGCTTCCAAAGTTGGGAGACTCAATGCCACCTGATTGCATCTCTGGAGAGGCGTAAAAAAATTATTCACATAAGAGACGAGGAAAATCACCATGATCCTGCTCTGGGCATCGTCACTGTTCCAAGGTCACCACTTCCACTGCCTGCCCGTCCATGGTGACGGCACTGTCCGCTATCCTCGTGGTAACGGGTGCCATTGCCACCTGAACGGGGCCGTTGCCTTGGGCCAGGCTGGTCACCACGGTCTGGTACATGCTGACGGGGATCTGGACGAGACCTGCGGAGACAAAAAAAAACCCAATAGGAATGGGGTTGGGAGGGAAGGAGCGGAGTGAGATCAGCAGGAGGGATGAGGCTGGCGTGGCCACGTGCCGTGGTGCGGTCCCCAGGGGTTTGGGGGCTGCATTTGTGCTGCTCCAGAGATGATCCTTTGGATCGTCAGAGTACTCCCACCTGCAGTACTGCGTCCAGCTCTGGAGCCCTCAGCACAGGAAAGACACGGACCTGTTGGAGCGGGTCCAGAGGAGGCCACGAAAATGATGAGGGGGATGGAACGCCTCTCCTATGAGGAAAGGCTGAGAGAGTTGGGGTTGTTCAGCCTGGAGAAGAGAAGGCTCCGGGGAGACCTCATTGCAGCCTTTCAGTACTTAAAGGGGGCTCATAAGAAAGACGGGGACAGACTTTTTAGCAGGGCCTGTTGCGACAGGACAAGGGGGAATGGCTTTAAACTAAAGGAGGGGAGATTTAGACTAGATATAAGAAATTTTTCATAATATGGGTGGTGAGACACTGGCACAGGTTTCCCAGCGAGGTGGTAGATGCCCCATCCCTGGAAACATTCAAGGCCAGGTTGGACGGGGCTCTGAGCAACCTGATCTGGTTGAAGATGTCCCTGCCCACGGCAGGGGGGTTGGACTGGATGGCCTTTAAAGGTCCCTTCCAACCCAAACCATTCCATGATTCTACACACAGAAAGCTGGCAATCGGGGAAGACACCTGCCTCCCACTCGGCAGTATCCGTGCTGGTGTAATTATTCGTGGCTCGGTGGCCTCGCTGTGCCGGACTCGCCTGCCACGATGCCACATGGGATGGGAGCAAGGACGGGATGGGGTAGGGTTAGGCGGCAGCATGGCGAGCTCAGCCTGCACGGGGCTGTCCAGCAGCAGGGAGAGAGAATAAGGTTAAGGAGGAAAGAAATAAGAGATTTTTGGAGGAGGAAACCAAAGAAGATGCCGGGATGGTACAGCAGGTACCTGTACAGCCAACCCTGTCAGCCCTTGTCTTGCTAGAGACAGGGATTGCTCCCATGCATTTCATCCGCAACCGTGAGCATGCCACCACGCAGCCCGGCAGTGGTCACCCACAGACAAGGAACACACTTCTGAAACGCGTTTTTCCACTTGATTTGCCCAGAATTGGGAATCCTGGGGCTGAGGAAGGGATAAACTCGGCTCCTCCCCCCTGCAAGACTTCCATCCCCTGTAACTCTATACGCCACTCAAACACCTTCTCACTTTCACAGCATATGAGAAGGATCCCATCACTGTGCAGATCACGGGAGCATCACCTGTCCTGCCAGCGAGCCTCTCTCAGACACGATTCACTTCCTCCAACTCACTCTCCATCCCAGCCAGGTCCTTCTGCCTTCACACCGGGATGGGTAAAGGGCAGTGCGAGACCAGTGAGCCTTGGGCAAGCCATACTGGCTCCAGGCACTGGCTATAGTCACACATGTATATATATGACATATAACAGAGAGAAAGGAAAGCAAACCAAGTTTCTCAGCCCTTCCCCACTTATGGATGGGTCCAGCAAAGTAGGAAACATCTTTTTCCTAAGGGTGGCTCAGCTACAGAAAGGGATCAGATGCCCCTGAGCTGGAGCTGGCAAAGTTTCGGGATTGTTTTTGGCCACGGAGGAAAGCACCGCTGTGCCAAACGCGGTGAGTCCCGGTTCACTAGGTAACACCGACCAGGGTGACAACAAAACAACAAGGCCCCTGAGGATATTGTGATGTGAATGATGAAAAGAGGTGGAAAATATAGCAAGGAGCACAGGTACTGCTCGATACAGCTGGGCAGGGGAGGGGGAATAGCAAATCCTGCAGGCTGGCAAGATAAACTTCATCTTTCTATTCCAATATTATCTGCCTGTACCCACCACTGCCTTTGGCTTGGCAAACCGTGATTTAGACAAGCGAGCCTGTAAACGCTACCCTGTACATGACATTTCTGAAACCACCTGCACCTCTGTTGGGGGAAAAAAGCTTTCAGGGGTCAACAAATCCTTCCAGCCAGCAGCACAGGATGGCCAACCCCTAAACCAGCATTCAAACAGTTTAAGACAGCAGGTTCCTGACCCAGGCTTTCCCAAAAAAGCAGTACAATCTCTTTGACTCAGGTTTCTGTGGCAGAGAGCAGACCTCTGTCCTGCCAAGGGCACTCATTTAATAACACGAGGCGGCAGAGCGCGGCTTGGTGTCCTCAGATAACTTACTGTACAGACAGGAAAGCTTACGAGTTAATCACGCTGACCAGGTGGGTGACCCCGGCGGAGCGCAGCRTGCTTTGCAGTCCTTCAACATCCCTCCTTTTGGAAACTCAAAGCGCTCTGCAGGTAGGAAAGTTTTGTGATCCCCCAGCCAAAGGGCTGTCCCACACCAGAAGGGTTATGTCCACGTTYGTCTGGTTCACAGCCCAACCGAGGGATCGCTTTCCTGGTGCGATGGTTCAACACCAACCACTAGGAACGGCATGGAGTCAGGAGAAGGGACAAAGCTCCCAGGGTGCTTTCTAATAAGTGAGAGTTTTAGACACAAAACACTGAAATGAGAGCTCATGCTCAGCCCTCTTGAAGAAAATCTCCTATCAGACCCTTCAAGGAAACGTAGCACATCCCAGTTTAAGCAGGTGCTGGCACAGACCTGGAGATCTGGCCGGGGATGCACCTAAAATCCCCGCTCCAGACCAACAACCCAACTAAGCCCTTTGGGTTACTTGGGTTGCTAACCTGAAGGAGACTACTGGAGCTCTCAAATGACAGTCTACTACACATGGCCAACCCAAAAACCAGAGTCTCCACTACCCTCATGGACCACAGAGCATGCAACGTTAAAAGCCTGATCCCTCCATGCCGTTCAAATGCGCCTTGGCCAGGGTAGGGCTGCTGCCAAAGACAGGTGCTACCAAAAGATGGGGAGATGCGAAAACCCAACCGAGGTCATCTTTGGAAAGGATGAGTTTGCATCACCCAAGCTTTGGCCACATCTTGGAGCACATGGAAGAACAGGGAAGTCTCTGTGAGAGACGGCGACACGCAGATCCCTTTCTGCATGGGATTAAACTAAATCGCCTCAGCATTTGACGTAGTGGCCTTGCTGCCAGGGGTGGTAACAAACCAAAGGAGGAGAGGGCTGGAAAGTCTGCTGTGCATTAAAGCAGAGATGATCGCCCTTGGGAGAGAGACGATTAAACTACTGAGATACTGTAATCAGGTCCAGGATTGGCCCTGTGCTGCATCTGCTCAGACCTGCACCCTGATTAGCCCTAATCTAGCTGGCATATGTTAATCTAAAGCATGGATTTCAGACCCTTTCAATTGTATTAAAACCAGGAAATCCATTAGACCAAAAAACCCCAACTTCTCTCAGGTCTCTGAAAAATACATATCTGCAAAGAAAGTGGAGCCGTGCCGGGGTGCTCTGTGAGGAACAGGGCACGCAGGGAGAGCCCCGGCTGAGTCAGGGAAGAGGGATCCCGTTGGATCCTGCACACAGCTCAGACCGGCTCCTGCCTGGGGAGGGATGACAACAGAGGTGATGAATCATGCACCAAGCAGCGCAGACCATGGCCGCGGGCTCCCAGCAAGTGGGGAGATGCAGCTGAGCTGTGAGTTTGCTTTCCCTTTGTGAAGCCACCCAAAAAGCCCCTCTGGAAGGAGTGGTGGGTGAGACACGAAGCCCAGGCACCTCTGTCCCCCTGCAAATTACCCGTTCCTGGCCACCAACCTCACCTACCTGCCAGCACCTCCCGTCCTTGGCAGGGATAAGGAGCCAGCTCCAGCCGGCCGGGCGCAAGGACAACATCTACGCAGGGAGCTGGGACAGAGCCAGCACCGAGGTCCTGCCTCTCACTTACCTGCAGCATGCCAGCAAAAGACTTTTTTTTGGTGGAGGATCAGCTGGCTTTGCTAGGAAGGAGACTATGGCCTGGCAGCATTGCCTGCCAGCCATGGAGGGGAACGGGTCAGGACACGAGGGTGGCCAAGGGAGAAGGAGAGCCGTGGCAGGCCTTAGGGGTTGAGATGGCCATCATGAATCAAAGGATTAGAGTTGATCGACTCTGAGACGGCTGTGGCTGTACTCTAATGCCGGGTCAGACGATATTAGCAGCTGCATTTTAGCTGGGGGACTGTGATGGGCCGTAGGAGATAATGAAACTCCTGCTGTTTCAGCAGAGAAGAGGTTACAGCTTACAGAAGAAGAAGGGTTAGGCTCTACCTGCGACCAGAGAGCCACAGGATTCAGAGGCGAAAAGTCATGCGATGGCTGATAGAGACATCTTACCTGGCACAGAGGGCAGATCAGCAGCAGCATAAGAGTTTTGATCCTAAATTGCAGGTAACTGCATTAAACCACCACAAAGGGCTTTGGGGGAGAAGCTCAGGTGGGTGGGATGATTCAGTGCCCTAGGAATTGGTGTCGAGGTTCAGCAGCGCCCTGGACATCCAGGATGGTCGATGCTCAGGGGACCAGGGTCATCAGTGCCAGTTTCTGCCTTGCTTTAACACTTCTTCACCCTTGAGATCAAAGCAAGTGCAGCACGAGGAAGAGATACTACCGGTCTCCAGCTGTTGGGCACATTCCCAGTCCTTCAGGATCTGGAATACTGATCTACTCAGGGACACAAGACATGCTGTTTTTTTCTCGGTATCTTAGGTTGAGTCCACTCCCCAAGGTGCATCCTTATCTCCTCCTCAGTGTCTGGTAGTTTAAAGTGGCTCAGGCCATCTGCCAAGGTGCTCAGAGTACACAGATAGCTAACTAGCCAAGCAGATCCACTCTTCAATGCCCCAATTCCACGAACTGGTTATTTCCTGACCATAGATGAGGTGAGGTCTACACTACCCTGGCTGTTGATACAGCCCATCGCTGTGTTGTTTGACCAACCTAGAGACAGGTGCTGAGGACTCATTTGTCAACATCCCATGTGACTCCACATCCAAATGCCAATAGACTGAATAAAGCTTATTTAGTGGATATCTCATTCCAGGTGTGAAGCAATCATACCAGATGTGGATGGAAGATGGGCTGGAATGGCAATGTAGAACCTACCACCACGAAGGTCCCATCAGTGAGGAAACCGTAACAACTCAAGGCAACCTTGGACAAAGCTGTCTGAAGCTGGACTGTAAGCATCAAGTTGTGATCTGGCAGCAGATGGTACGAAGAGCCTTGCTGCCGTATGTCCTGTGAATGTTTGGTATGCTCTCATTACGGCAGCAGTGTGAGTTTTCAGCTGGACAGTCAGGTTCTGCAAGCCTTGAAATGCACCCTGGAGTAGAAAGGTCTTCATTGATACCAAGACAGGAGTTGTCTCAACAACCTGTATGGACCATATGGACATTCAATGTAACACTCCTGAAAGCTTAATCCTCACGTTAAATGCCCAAAGACATGCAGAATGACAAACGGAACAGTGTGTAATCTCGGGGGACTTCTCAGCTGCCAGTCACTCATTGAGTGAGAGATGTCCTCTTCCCAGCTGAGATGGGCTCCTCCAGTGAATGTCTTGGCATGGCCCTCTACACCATGGAAAGGCTGAATGGCAGGACCTTGCACGTAACATTTTCTGTGTGGAGCTCAAACAAGAACACAAGAGCAAAGTCCTGAAGGGTCAGGAGACAGGAACCAGCCCCATTCTTGACCAGACAACAGCAACCACTGTCACCATGTTGAACATCAACTCAAGAAAGGAAACAGCCTCCTCCTCTTTCAAAAAGTGTGAAATCCTCTTCATCAACTACAACAGAGAGCTGATCTCCTGCCAAAGCAAACTCCTGTGGGAACAACCTCTGGAAAGGGAGGATTGTGAGCAAGCAAAAGGCAAATGGAGAAGCATTACCATTTGGCTCCTGCATCAGGGAGCCAGGAGTCTCAAGCAATGCTCAGCCCGGCTCTGCGGTACCGAGCCAGCCTAACACCAGCAAGAGGGGGAAGGGGAGATGGTGCAAACCTTTTCACCACACCCTCAAGTGTGTTGAAAGGTGAAGGAAGAATTTGAGAGGGGTGCTGTTAACAGAGGTGAGTTTATGGTTGTAAAAGCTGTGAATCCACAAGAAACACTGCTCTGAGTGCCAAGCATGGAGGAGTTAAGGGGCACAGGTCTGGAGTCATGAAGTAGCACAGAAGTATTGCTCCTGGGATTTCTTTTATGGGGCAAAATAGAAAATGCACAATGACTTCAGCAATCACCTTGGAGCCCCTGACAGAGCATAGGACATCATCTGGTTTTTAGCTAGGCAACACAATCTTATAAAAAACCAGGACCTCAACAGAGAGCTGCACATCCCCTTCTAAAAGGAGTCCAAAGCCTGCTTCAAATCCTCAGAAGCCATGAGCCACAGTCAGCTGCAGCCTGTGCTGCTCTTGGGGATCCGCTGGCACCAGAAGCACACTCAGCACCAAGGAGAGAAAGCATATCTGATGCAATGGATGCCAAAGTTGCTCCAACATCTTGCTCTGTTCTCTTGGACGCCAAAGGTGTTAAGTGCTGAAAGTTGTCCAGTTTATCATTTGCTTTGAACATCTGCAAGCACTGCAGTCAGGAGACCACTGTGAGCAGCCTTGCAAGTCTCTCAGACCCCTGCTAGAGCTTTGAAGGCCTTACAGTGCTCACGCCAACAATGGAGAAGGCTAAAAAGAGTGAAATTTTCCATTGGACTTCTTGGCCGTTGACCTCCAACTTATTCAGAGGACTTTGCTTGCTTCAGTCTTCTCAGCTAGCACTAAGGGGAAACTGGTAGAAACTTTGCTTAGCACGATCCTGACGTAGCATTTCGCAGTAGATATTCTTGCAACTTCTTTTTCCCCTCCTCCGGAGGCATGGGGCTGAGCAATCCAACCGAAATTCCTGTGCTCAGGAATGCACTACAGGGCCCTAGCACACAGGTCAGCAGATACCATCTCATTGCTACATTTCGTTCAGAGCCAAAGGCGACTTTTGAAGACACGATAGAAGAATTCTCATAGACAATTCAAAATGACCAGTGTGCAGATTTTAATGCACAAAAATCAAGCAGGGAAATGCATCGCTATAGGACCTCTGAACAACAATACATTTGCCCTCAGTGGGCAGCACAATGAAAGGGCGCTGGGCATGCTTTGATCTATATATATAGGATAACCTGGAAATACATCAAGACTGATGCAGGTAAGAAGGGAATAACCTGATCATCTTTTCCACAGTGGGACAGAATAAGATACGAGCTTGAAGTGCAGCATGGAAAGTTGCACTAGATATTAGGGGGGCGGGGGGGAACAGACAACCGCTAAATATAGGGTTAGTGAAGCTCTGGAGCTAAGTCTCCACCACTGGAGGTCTTTTAGAGCCAGCTAAGACTGACTCTGGCTCAGGCAAGGGGCTGGTGTAAGCAATCACTTGAATTCCTTTCAGCCTGGTATGTGAGCAAGATTTTGCAGGCTCCATTTTATGTAAAGAAGCTTTGATCCACTGATGGTAGAGTCACCAATAAGCAAATCTGAGACAGCACTAGGACATACTGGACAAATCAGTTGGCACTAGAGGTATTTCTTGACAGTAAACTTGGTTCGTAGACAACCACGGGATATACCTCATTCTCCCAGCCATGTATAATTTCTTTTAGCAACATGGCAAAACAGGAGGGACTCTGTTATGCTTCCCTGCTACCGGTTTTAAAAAAGACAGTCGTACAAACAGGATATTGAGCAGCTCTGTCCAGCTGTTCGCAGTCACATATGTGTTCTGGCAACAAGGCAGGTATCATTGCCTACAGTAAAGGTAGCACAACCACCAGTACTTAAATAACTGCAGAGCGACTCTGTCCTTCAACCAAATCCTGGAGCAAAGACCATTCCTATACTCACCACGACAGATAACTGTAGTGCTGGAGACTACCTGGCGTGTTACCGCTAAAACAAAAGAGCACTGTTCAGCATGCACATTAAAAGCTCCCACAACAGATTTTTATTAAATCCACATTGCTTTGCATGGGAACCTGGCTTGCCAAGATTTCCAGAAATTATCATCTTGACCACCTCCCTTTTGGGGGACTGACTCGAGAGGCCTTCAAGAGGGGGGGAAGGACAGGCAATGCGCATGAGCATGTATTTTCAGAAAAACAAAACAGATCTCTGTAACAAGTTCAAATCACACCAGCTAAAATGAGTGCTCTCAAAGTCACATGTTATCCTGAAAAATCCTCTGACCGTAGAGAAGAAACATCCACAAACTAAACGTGTCCCTTAAGATACAAGGTGTTGACATGACACCATGGATGGGATTTCACCCAAAGTCAACTGCAAAAATCAAGCATTTCAGGAATCCTACCACACTCAATGGTGACAAAGGAAGCAGAAGACATCTCTTAACACAGGCACCTACTTTGAGATAAGACAAAACGTCTTCTGAAAGCATGCCCCCCTCTCTCTCTCTCCCCGCCCCCAACTACTGCTAGAGCATCGATGACTAACTCAAATTAGATGTCTCTTAGGACAAGATGATAATTGGAAGGATTTTCACCATCAGAAATGGCTTACTGACAAATCACAAAAAGTCACAGCTCTTCCCTATACATTCTCTATGCCATTCATCTCAAAACACAAAAATTGTTGCACCAAATGATAATTTGAAAAAAGCTGCAGTCCTTATTCTGCTTGCTGACTGCAAGCATACCTCAGGATCATCCATCACCTGTCTTTTCAAGAGCCGCTCCAGTCAAAACCACAACAAAAAGAAATGTAACAAGGCACCTGAAGTTTTGATAGCAAAGTTGAGTCATGGCAGCTCGCAGATGGAGCACTAAACCAAGTGCTGCAATCTAGAAGGTTACATCACAGCCTTGACTTTTCCTTAGAACAGAAGATAAGCACAGGAGACAAAATAAGATGTAACATTCCCATCAACAACTGCATGGGATGTAGGAAGGACAGCCCTGGAGCCACTGTTTCCTTCCCTGCATCCACCCCATCTTCATGATCACATCTCAAGTCTCTCAGACTGTCCCTGGGCGTCACCTACCTGCTTGATATTGTCAGTGACTTGTTCTTTCCTTAGCCTTGGCTCCTCTTGTTCTGTTTCAATGAGCCTTCCTTCTCTGCTCATTCAGAGCAATGGAAGCTGCTGTCTCAGTGACCCATAAAGCCTGGTTGATCAGGGACCTCCAGCCCTACACCATCAGAAAGGCACGGGCCAGGATGCAACACCACGCTTATATGGCTCATTCTTCCTCCCGCTCATTTAGCTTCAGCAAAGACTGCTAGTTGCTTGGTATTTTGCATCAAGGTGTTGTTTTAAAACCCAAGTTTGGATGTTTGTTTTTTATTTATCCCCAAGTCTCAGTCGGAGACCAACCTTCCTTCTTCAGCTGCGAGAGGACAGCTCATTGCACTAACATCTTTGATACATTTCTATTTTCTTCCTCTCTACAAGGAGGGAAGGGTCACAGCTTAGCCAAGATCTGAAACACCTTTGGCTTAATCTCCTTTATTTCTTGGTCTTTTACCTTTGCCTCTATGGCAGAGAAAGGCAATCCATCCTCACAAAGGGACCACTCAGTTACTTGTGGCTCCTTTCAGCAGAGCATGGCAGGCAGGTGTGTCTGCACCTCCCATTTTGTTCGATATATAATCCAAGAGAATACACAAGCCCAGTCTTCATCCCAGAGAGATGACCTAGAGGACACCACTCTCCCTTGTCAAATGACTAACAAGATCCCTGAAGACGATTCCAAAGCTTTTGGGGGTTTTGAGTTTTTGGGGTTTGTTTTGGGTCGGTTTTTTTGGAGTTCTTTTTAAGTTGCAGTACTTTGAGACAAAAACACTGGGGCTGGGATTCCTGATATACAGGAGTGTCTGTTGCTGGAGGGGACAGCTCAACCTATCAAGTGACATACAGACAGGGACTCAGCTACGCTTATGGAATTATCTCCTCTGGAGCCCCAGCATTTCCATGGAAAGAGGAAGACCCCAGTGAGCCAACCTGATACCCAGACTCCTCCCTGGCACAGCAAGGACCCATAGTCTTCAAGTAATGGTAACAAACATCTCCTTCACCAACGACACTTCACAACTGCCATGCAACTCTGTCTTTGCAGCCCTTTCCTGACATACCAGAAGTCTTCCATCTGCAATCATCTGCAGCGAGGATAGTAACATAAGGAAAAACTTGCAATTATTTTTAACATTGGAAATGATTAATCTGAAATCCCGGGTCTTCCGTTTCATCCTCATTTTGATGTAGCTGAAAACTCCCATGGAAAGGGTGCTGGGGAAAGAAGGTAAAGGAGCAGTCTGGTATCCTGATGGTGGATTAGCTTCATGCCTTCAGCCCTTGTGTCTTACATAAGGTTACCTGTCCGTCCCTCTCCCCTTCACTGCATGTTGAGGGTGAATTTAGAGCTTGATAACAGGACCTGGGCATCGGCTGAGGCAGAATAAAGCTGTGTCTGTTCAAGCTCCCTTCTTACCTAGACCTCACACACTAGTCCTGGGTCCTCAGGGTAAGTCACTCTAAAACCAAGCCAATTTGGGGTGTAGGAGAGGCGACAAACACGCGAGGAGTGTATGTGTCTACCTGTGAAAAGAAAGCTTTTTTACCGGACTCCACAGACGAAAGCTTAGCGAATAACCCTTCTAAGCTTCCTTGATCAGCTGGCTTTGCTGTGGAGTGAAGGGCACACCTGATAAGATTAGCAGTCTATCATGGTCAATCATGTATATAGGAAACATAGTTAAAAATAGAGAAAGTACAGCAACCCCTAATGTCTGCTCAAGTTGGGATTCGCTTTCCTAATGATCTGTTTTCTGTTAATAAAAAAGACAGAGCAGACAGGTGTTATCAGTGCAAAGCTTCTCAGAAAGTAGAAATAGGAAACACCTAAGAATAAATTGGAGTCTCCTCCTCTTATGAGAAATCAGATATTAAGCCGATGATTGGACAGGCGGGCAATACAGCACCTTAGAGTTTCTGGACAATCACCTCATAGGGATCCCTATTATATTTTGCCATAAACACTTTACTGACTTGCCTGCTATGCTATTAGCATCCACAGGGGTTCTTCCAGAGGAAGAATTGCGTATCGAGACTGATTCTTATCCTACCTTTAAAAACAGCCTTTAGTGTCCTGTATTTTCTATATGGTTTCACTAAAGGTTACTGTGAAAATGAAGGCAGGGTACCATCTAAAATTGATAAAATGTTATATTACTTGAATAACAAAAGTCCATTTTAGAATAAAGTGATTTAAATTGAATTTTTTTTTTTTTTAAGCACTGAAATGTCTTATATACTAATGAAGTAGCTAATTATTTGGCAGAGTTTCTGCAGGAACAATACTCTGGGCATCCTTGTAAATCATAAATAGCGTGCAAGGGGAATGCAGTTGCATATAAAAAGACAGGTGTGCCCAGTCCAAAAGCTGGTGGACTTCAGCCGGCAGAAGCATCCGTGGTCACACACACACAAGCTCTTGTATCTACCCTCCTGTGCTGTGTGACACATGGGACAGCCTACTTCTTTACTTAGGTTTCTGCTACAACATTCAGCCTATAGTTTCTTAAAGTTGATCGGTGCTGAAAGTGTATTTGTGGGGTTTTCTCTCCTTTGCATTGCTGCTTTAACTCTGCATCGTGTCCGTGACCTTTAAAAAGCCAAATTTTACAAATCCAAAAATGACAACATCCCCACAACCCCATCCATCACCACGGTACCGATGCTTGAGTGTTATTAAAATACAGGCTCTGCGCCCAGCTCTCTCCTGCTCCTCACTAATTCTTTACTTAAGTAACAATTATGAGAGAGCTCGGCTTGCGTAAGGCTAACAGGATTGGGCTGTAAGATATTAGCACACCCCAGAGGCATGCGCATCTCTACCCTGCAGCCTGAACAGTGTCCAGGCACAGAGCAGCAGCTGAGACAGCCATTACAGGATGCCTGGATGTAAATATATATCCGACGTCTGATATCTTCCCCTTGAAAGTGTGAAAGGAGGCAGGAAAAAAAAGACAGACAGATATAGCCCCTTTAACCCCAAGAAACACCACATAGTCAGGAACCTAAAGGAACAAGTGGCAATACCAGCTAAATCCCATTATTCCAAACTACCACCACAAAAATCCACTCACCTGATGAACTCTCTGCTAGGCTCCACTTGCAACCTGAATAGTCTGCTGCTAGGAAGCCTGACAATAAAATGCAAGTGTAAAAGGCTGAACAAAGGCCAAATACTACAGTTGGGGGAGGGGGGGGGGGGCAATAAATGGGGTAATTAATGTATTCATAGGAAATACATCCTTTTGCTTACTAGGTGAATTAAAAAATTCAATGTCCACATATGAGTAACACCCCAATATTAGGCACAGTAACTTAAATATTGCTACCTCCACACAGAACATTACGTGCATAAGTGGGAGGTAGAGTAAGTGGGAGGCAAGTATAAGATAATTCCAGATATTTGTACTGTAGTTTGCAAATATTTAGATGAATGGCTTAATTGGACCAGAGAGGCCCGATGAGAAACGGCTGCACAGAAGTAAGAGTAGTAAAATCCATCTTGGAGAAGCTAAGGCCACCTCCAATAAAGCTCTCCACTATTCCCTGAGTAATGAGGGATGAGAAATGAATGAGAAGAAGAAATGGCTGCCAAAGTGGCATTTCTATGTATCCCAAGAGCACGAGGCTAGAAAGTTCATGAAATCCAGGCACTTGGCCTCATTGGTCTCTGAAAGGAGCTCAATGTATTTTTAAGGCTATGACAGACTCAGACCTCAATGAGTTTCACAAGTTCCTACGCTGCCCGATAGATCACATGTGAACACGAACATTAGCATATACTACAGAGCATTTAGCACATGGAGATATAAAGCAGCTATTGTTCCGGCAGTAAGGTAATCCGTAACCAGATAGTCTCTGGCTTCATCTAAAAAACATTTTCCCAGCATTTCGCTGACTTGTTCAGCAGGAGCCTCTCTGCTACAACAGAGTGCACATTCATGGCCAACGAACGGGTCCAAAGTGATGGGTTCTCTCCCTCAGTGCCCCACTCTCGGCCCCTGCACCTCTTCGCTGGGGGAAATCGTGGTCTTAACCCAAGAGAGGTGACATGAACCCACAGCCAAGAAAAGTGCGCAGCTTTTGGAGGAGGACAACACCTCGGGAAGGCGTTCAAAGCTTTACCTTGCAGATACGGAAAGCTGCAACTCTGGTGTCTCTGCTGAAGCCTTACCTTACGCTAGCTCTCGCACTAGCTGCAAGGAGGTAAGAACTCTTCTTTTTTCCTTGGGGGAAAAAAGGGCTAGATGCACACCTTAAGGGTCCTTTTTTTCCTCTTCTTCAAAGCATACCCTTCAAATCTAGCTATAAAAACATCCCTGCTACAAACCAGCACACACCCTTGTTGCAACAGTGTTAAGTGTCACAGTGCTTTGGTGTCTGCAGCCTGTCTTCTTTATAGGACAAGCGACCCATTTGGCACAGATTCCCCCCTACCCCCTGTGTAGGACCTGGCCCATCCACAGCAAGGTAAGCAATAAATCACGGCGAATACCCAACTCAGACGTGGAACGTATCGTGTAAAGAGCAAGTTTTTACAGTCCACATTCCTCCTTTTTTCGCACACCACCGTCTTCTACTGCCCAGGCTGCGCGGCAGGTGGGATGGGTTCCTACCTCTCTCTCCCGAGAGTACTTATTCTTGGTATGCTACTGCCTCTGGCAGATTCCTCCCTTTTAAACTCTGCACATCTGTTGATAAAAAAAAAAAAAGCTTGGACTCTGGCCTGGTGACTGAAGGCACAGAACATTTGTGCATCCGGGCAGAGCCTGAGCCATGCAGGCTGGGTGGTAGGAAGCCTCTCCTCACGCCAAGAGAAGGCAACGATGGGTGCAGGGAGAGAAATGATCATTTGCTTCACAGAAACCAGGGGTCTTCCAGGTGTTTTCTCCCTGTGCATCTCACCCCGGGTGCACAGGGGCCTGCAAAGGGGAGACTTGTGGCACACGGACCCGCGCGGACAAAAACTGTAAGAAGAATCAAGCAGCTGCTTGTGTAACAGCCTGCCCTGTCACTTCCCGGGGCAGGACAGAACAGGTCAGAAACCACTTCCCGAGAGCGAAAGGAGCTGCGGTGGCTGGAGAATCCTTTCTGCTTTGCATCTGCTGTGGATGATTCAGACCGGAGTCCCGCTCGCTGGCTGCAGGAACGGCTGCTCTGGCTCAGACCGCAGGTCCATCTGGACCAGAAGCGAGAAAGCACATCTCTGACAGCAGCAAACAAGCAGAAAGCCTAAAACCCGGCCAAGTCCAAGTCTTGTTAATTTGCCGCGGGACTTCAAACCTCTTAACACTTAACTCCTATTTGGAAGTGCGACTTGGACCCTTTTTTGCAAAGAAAACGTACCAGGAACCTGTGAGAGGATTTGGCAGAGGACATCGTAAGGTATCTGCGGGTTAGAGCAACGGGAAACAACCATGGGCCAAATTCACTGGTGGTGTATAATTGAACACAAACACCCCCAGATGCTGATCCCTGTGACTTCAAAGGAGTTGAACATACTATATTTATGCCAGCAATAAAACTCAGCTTCCATTAGCTATACATTCACCATTTAAATGCAGTGGTCCTGTCGTGCACACACCAATTAGAGTCCCCTAATGCTTTGGAGTACAAAGCTTTTTTTTTTTTTTTTTTTTTTTTTTTTTTTTNCAGGCCTTGTACATGATAGACTCCGCAAAGAAGTCCGCATAAAGTTTAAAAAAAATTTAAGTCCAAATCTTTTTTTTTTTTTTTTTGGCTGACGAAAACCATGAAGGTGATGCTTTGTCTAATATTGGAGTCAGGAGCTCCAAGGAAGATGGCAATGTTCCAGCCTCTGTAAAGAGATTAAAATTAGACCTCACTTAACGAACCATTTCCTGAAACTGGCAAGCCTTCCCTTGTATGTCTTGTCTTTTCTCTTTTTTTCTTTTTTTTTTTTTTTTTTTTTTTTTTTTTGATGGGAAGGGGTGGAAGGGAAAAGATCAACCGGCTCAGGGGAATAGCAGAGAGCCTTTCACTGCAAGGTCTCGCATTCAAATCTGTCATAGGCCAGCGGTAACAGATGGCCATTTCTGAAGGCTGTTCTGTAGCTTACATGAAAKGAGGGATTGACTCAGGCCACTGGTGGACAACTTACTGAAGCCACAAACACGCTGCTAGTGGTTTCTGGCAGAACTGGTAGAGAAACTGAGGGATTACATGGGTACGAAGCAACTGCTGCCTCCTTCCTGGAGGGAACTGAGGCAAATTGCTGGCAGCTTACGGCTGCCGCTGCCTCTGCACGGTGCAGGAACCTCTGGCTGCACAAGTCTGGATCTCGGTCTAAGACTGCCTGCTTTAGCTGTCATCAGCTCCTCTGAGTCGTTAGCACCAGCTCCCGTTTACTGAGCATCCCTTTGGACATGCTTGAGGTTTTGAAGATTAAAATCACGGGGGGAAAACGGAGATGAGGAAGTTCAGGGATCTGCGGCAACAAGGAGGCAAACCCGTAGGGAGGGAAAGTTTGCTACGATCTGTAAGCTGGGTATGGGAGTAACAAATAATACCATGATTAATTTTAAACCAATTCCAAGCTAGTGCTCCCTCAGTCTTTCCCTTCTTAGAGTCTGTGTCTTCTCCAGGGCACACTTTAACTTTCTGTGGGCAGATGGCAAAAAATCCACCAGTGACCGAGTGCCTCTGGAGCAGAAGGGGGTCCACGCGAGCCATCAGAAAGTGTTACTCAGGAAGGAATTTGTACACATCAGGGAATAAATTAAGCCAAAGGATATGGGGGGTGAGAGGAACAAGTCAAATTCAGGCTTGGAAATGCCACCTCTGGTTTTGGAAAAGATTTAGAGGAAACCACTTCAGGAGAAATTGCTTTTTTTCTTCTTGGAACCTGTTTCACAGCTTCACGTCGACTCAGAAGCACGTGTGTGCTCCTGACCTGGAAAGTGTGCTTTGCAGCGGTGGCTGGTGTGGCTTCAAAAATACCAACCTGCTGTTGGACTCGTGCAGCCARGGAGATAGCAGCCTCTCACAGCAAGCAGAAGCCACCGTCCTGCTCTCGTCTGCTGGCCTGCCAGGGTCTGCAGTGCGGGGAAAATAGGGCGATTCCCTTGCAATCTTCCTGCACAGCTGTTTACTAGCTGCGGATTACCACTGTCACATGAGCTGCTTTACAGCAAAGCCAAGCTGTCTTCATGAGCTGAGAAGGTCACTGGGAGACAGAGGCCTCCAGGGACAAACACACCGCCCTCTACTGTGACTGTGATTTACTTCCCAGAGGAACGCCAGGCAGCAAGAAAAGCGTTCCCAAATGGTCAGAGGGCAGGGAAAAATGGTTTTACCTTCAAGCCCTCTGCCCAGCTATCGTTAGGACTCACCCAGTGAAAGGGGAGAGGAGGGATATCCCCAGGGATTAGTCTCACACTGTCCATTTATCAGACTGCGATCAAGATGTTGGAAGGCTGGAACAGTCCTTACAGTGACAAATTTACCTTCTCTTCCTTGTGTGCCCACAGGCAAGGGCATCCCACCAACCTTTCGGACAAGGCCACCCAAGTGTCACCAGCCAAGGGATGCCAAGGTGGAGTTGCATCTCCCCAGGCTCTCGTGCAACCTGCTGATGCCTCAAAGCRTAAATGAATCAATCCTATAGCAAGAATTGTTGTCCTCTTCAAACCCAAAATCTAACCGCTGAACATCAGGGCCAATGAAGAGGAAAGAGTTTCACTTGGAAAAACAGAAGTCTGAAGGTCCAGTGTGGCCACTCGGGAAAATGAATTAAAACCCGCCATCTTCATCATTCTGCCATAGGCAGGTCTGGTGGACAGTGAAAACATTTCTGCAAGCGAGATCGCTCACAGGCTCAGTGGTTGCAGGACAGGGCTCTTTACTATGCCCCAGAGGCACAAGACAGATGGGTTGTGCTTTTAGGCTTTAAAATCAGTCCCTGCTACGGAGATCCAATGAAGAGGATAAATACAGCCACAAAATGATCCTCTAGACGTGCTCAGAAAAAAGCAATAGAGGAACTCAAGAGGTCAAACTCTGCTAAGAAAGCAGCTGAGGCTGTTTTCAAAGAGGGGCAGAGCACTTTTTAAGGCAAAGAAAACAAACATCACCTTGAGCAGTTTGGAGATGTCTACTCCGCATCGCGTGCCTGGGAAATGAGAACGCACAGTCCGAAGAGGAGCATGGAGTTGGGGAGGCTGTGCCGAGGACAGAAAGCGCAAGTAGCTCCGCAGGGAGGAAACTTTGGTCTAATACACAAGACTATGAGCTTCGTAAATGGAGAGACATGCAAACCATGCCTCGATGCACTGAAGAGCTGTACTTGGGGAAGTCCCAGCTTGTAGCTTAGCTTACAGGGTATTTCTCCTTCTAGTGGGGTGCCCGGCGGGGGGGGGAGAGTTCACAAAACCCATCTAATTTCATAAGATGCCTCACACAGTAACAACAGCTTGCTGGGATTTCAGCCAGCTTCCCATTTGGATCAGATTGCACCCTACGCCCACTGACAGCCATTAAGAGCCTGGAGCTCACAAACTGCCCTCGGGTCAGACGAGCCCCTATCCATTCAAAGCCCAGCAACATTTTCCACAGCTCTCCAGTGTACAGCGGGAGAGGGTGGCCTGATCCAGCCCAGCTCATAGCCACAATGGTACCTGCTAGGGAAGGCAAGAACTATGCCCTGCTGTCATGAAACAGCAGATTGCAGCCCAGTTCTGCTGTGACACAGGGGTGCAGGGGGATTAGAAAGCCCCTCTCCATCTGCCCTGATTCAGTGTAATCGCAGGCTGCTCTTTCAATTCCCCAAGCCCTTGAATGGTGTAAGGGGTAAAAGTGGCACGGCACAGGTAGAAAAACAGCAACGACATCCTCAGCTTTGTCTGTGGTTGCAGCACTCGCTCATCGCTACATGCATGGGGACAAGGGAAAGCTACTTCTCTAAGCAGGAGGCCAGCCACCTTGCAAACTAAAATCTGCACTGAAAGATGCTACAGCTGCTCCACAGCAGGGACCATTGCCCATCCTTACCGCCAGGCAGCAAGGGGTCAGTTGGGATTAGTCGCAGGAGAAACTATGCCCTACAACTTAAGACCCACGTCTTGCTCCTCTCTGGGAAGCAGCTCGCCACGCCAGTGTGCAAGGAGGGTGATCTGGGACCTCTCGTTTGGGATTGCTTGAAGGACCAGGAGAATGAGCAGAGATCGTGCCAGCAGGAGAAAGTGAGGCAGCTCTTGGTTGTCTGCTGTTAAGATGGAAGGTCTTCCAGAGATGGGCTATGATACCCAACATCTCACAGGGCCCAAAAAGCCAAGAGGGGGGCTGCCACACACTCAGCATAGGTTTGAGTAAGTTGTTATTACAGGCAGAATCCATTACACATGAACTTCTTCCTGGGAGCACTGAAAAAGGAGAAGCAAGCACAGGCTGGTTTTGATCTCAACTCAACCTACCATCCACCCAGTTCAACACTTACGGGTTTGAGTGCTCAGATCCAGACAGTCGAGCTCTGTCTGCACAGCTATGTCCAGCAGAAATAGCAGAAAGCTGCCTTCCCCAGCCTGATGTTGCCTGTGGTCCTTTCACAAGTACCACCGCCCCATTTGTGAAGGTGTCAGGAGCCCCATGAAGGAGCTCTGCTGGTACAGCTCTGCCAACCAAGCCTCTGATCTGGGTTAGGGTTAGGCATGGAGGAGGAGGCCTGGAAAAATGACTCACCAGCACCTGCGATGGGTCAGGAGAGTGATGCAGAACTAGGCAGCTTCACAGAGCTGGTTTTCTGACTCCATCTGTGCCCTTTTCTTTAGGCCAAGAGCTATAAATAAAACAGCACCATGCTGAAGATGTGCAGGTTGTCAGGAGAGCACCTCCCTACCCTAACTTGGGGCCAAAGCACCGATCCCCAGACAGCGGCACTAACGAGATCTGCTTGCAGACAGACTACACAAATACCTCCATCCCTTCCCATCCCGATTCCTGGACTGGAAACAGTGGTAAGCAGGGAAATGTTTGTCTATCCAGTTCTGTGCTTCCAGGCATATTTAGGGAAACATGCTAAGTATACCGACTGCCATTCCTTTCCTGCCCGTATTCAACCTCACCTCTTTTAGACAAAAGCTTGTCAAAGGATTAGGATACCCATCTCTTGCAGGCACCCCAAAAACACTGCTGTAACCAAACAAACTGGTTTAGGTCCAAAGCCCTTCTCAAATATTTAAGTCTTACAGTCAGGGTGCATATACATCAGGTGGACAAAAAACCCCTACAGTATACCATCAAAAAAACCCCAAACCCCTCTCTCTAACAAAAATCCTATAGACTTCTCAGTCGTGCATTAGTTAAAATGAGTACTGTACTCCATAAAGATGACCAGGCCCTTTCCTTCTCCTGCTCAGTGTTCATCTTGGCTGAGCAAGCATGGAGTTGTGCAGAGCTGCCCAGCCCCATCACCTTGCACAGCCATCAGGTAGAACGCACCTTCTCCATGAGCAAAGGTGATCTCCAACCATCCAGCGAGCTGAGCGCCATGCGCCCTGTCACCCCCCAGATACCTAGATTCAGGGATGTAAGCATGAGGGGACCAGGAAAGCCCAGGACCTCAGCAACGTGGCTCTCAAAGCCAAGTTGATGGGGACTTTGTCACCATAAATTGAAACAAATGCCTTGAATTTAACGTGAACATTGGCAATGGTAAAGTCAAAAGAAAAGTCTCATTAAGACATGGAGAAAAGCAAGATTCAGTAAATACRAATATATGCCATATATATCACTTCACCTGCCAAAAGGCTTGGCCTCTTTTCAGTAAGTGTCCAGCACTGAGCAGCTCCTTCTGAAGCCACGTGGATTATTGAGGGACTGTGAGATGAAGACGCAGAAGCCTGGACAGATATCATACAAACACACTGAATAAATAGGCTTCAAATTCAACCTAGAAACACAATGAATTTCTAGTCAAGCAGTACATTCATTCAGAGTGTTCCCAGCTAGATCGACTTATTACTCTTTCATGATGAAGGGTCACCATGGGAAGAAAGCTCCATCTTGGGAAACTTGGGAAAGCAACAACCCTACATAATGAGAAAATAGGGTCAACTGCTGCAGGAGGAGAAAAGCAGGAAAGCCATGCCACGAAGGTCCTTGTTGAAACACATCTCCGTAAGGAAGGCTATGGAAGACACCAACCCTGTCTGCTTCCTTAAACCCATGTTCATCCCCAGCCCAAGCCCACGCTGCAGCTAGGCCAGGGCATGGTGGGAACAGCACCTCCCGCACCCAACACGCTCGTGTTTCCATCCTTCCATGCATGAAGCAACCACGTCCCTTTGCCTTCTCAGCCCTGAAGATCTCGGGCCAAAAATTCCTTAAAATCCATCTGCTGCMATGAAGCTGAGCCTTTATGGGAGGCAGGTGGAAAAAAAAAAAAAAGAAAGCTTTCTTCCTGACTGCTGCCCCAAGACAGCTGCGTTTTGGCACTAGAGTGTATGCATGTGTAAAACAATTGGGATCCCTCAAATATGAAGCTTCCCAACACAACAATTCAGAAGACAGATTGATGAACGCAGTGTCAGTACATCTGAATTTTCCAAGAGAAATTCAAGATCAGCAGAAAGAACTTAAGCTTTCTATTATGATCGCAAAGATGGGAACTGCCTTGGGTAGTTAGACCAGAACTGCTTTAAAGTATTGCAGCAGACATCAGGCAGCTTCTCTTTTTAAATTTATGGATAAAGAAGAAATCCTGCCCAGCCTGGAGTCGATACCAGTCTTGCTTCCTCTTCCAGTCCAGAACAAAAGGGAACATATTGCAACTATGCTGAGAGAGGAGGGCTGCTGTCTATTTCTTTAAATGTAATGTTAATGCCTTGTAATCAGCTTTAATTTTTAAACAGACCCAGCCCTCCTGTCCATTTCCCCTAATTCAGGACACGTGGAAGGTAAATGGCCTATGCTTAAACCGGGACAGCATCAGCTGTGACAGCTGGAGAGYCTGTAAGTCTCAACTGCCTGATAACAGGAATGGATGTCAAAACTCACCAGGGGAGGGGGAATGGGGAGGGCAAGGGAGGTGCTGGAGATGCTGTAAGGTCATTGAGAAGCCCCGAGATAGGGCCAGGCGAGGCATGGCTCGTTTACTGGATGGAAACTCATTGAAACCAACAGGACTTGAAGAAACGCTAGAAGTGATGAAACAGCAAAGGACTTGGCAGTGACTCCCTACCCCTAATGAAGTTGGCTTCCCTTTCAGGGTATTGCTAACACCATCACAAACACGCTGAGGAGAAAAGGCAAGTGTCTTTTAGGGGACAGCAACAGATCAGGCCAGGAACTGAGCAACTCCTGGTGTCTCCCCAGGATGCTGCTTTCTCTCCTTGCGATCTCAAAGGCATGTTTCAGAGCTAAAAAGCAGCCTGTAGACTTCACATGAGACTTGGACACAAAATAGGGGCACAAAACCACCCGGGAGGCTCTCCTTGTGCTCCTCCAACACCGCTGCCTTTGCAAAGAGGAAAGAGACCTGCGGTACATCACGAGCGCTCATCATATAAAAATGTTTTCCCCCAAGGAAATAAAGTGACAGAGCCTGTGAGCCTCCCTACCCCAAAAGCCAAGTACCCAGAAATAACCATTCTGCATCTCCATCAGGGGACTTATCAAGGTCACGCAACAAGCCAAGGGAAGCCCTAAAGCCAGCAGCACTCAAGTGCCAAGACATCCACCTGCAGCCTCCTGCTCTACTCAAACAACCCAGACAAACTGTCTGTGCTGGGTTGTGCGAAGCTGGCTCCATGTAACACAACTGCACATTGGCGTAGGTAGCGCCTGGTTAGTTGGACCAAAGGGAAAATCGGGCCATCAACGCAGTATGAGGGACTTGTCCGAGCCACTATTTTTAGCCCCGGTTGGTGGGCAGATAAATCCTAATCATCAGCGGCAGCCGCCTCGTCATCAGTCCCAAGATGTCAAACCAAAGCCGCACAGTGCCCATGACAGCCCAGCGTCAGAAGGACAGCCTAAGCTGACTGCACCGCCAGCGCTGCCCAAGATTAGTGCCCAAGAGTAACGTAGGACAGCAGCAAAAACCATGAGATCCATCATGCTAGGTTTAAAGCAGCAGGGCAAGGCAAGCCGTGCCAAAGCGAGCAGAAATCATCTGTGCTGGTAAGATTCAGTGCAAACAGAGTAGCGGTCTCAGGTCTTGGAAATACTTTGGCCCTCATCGTGCAGGGAAAGACCTAGCAGCACCATGCTGACTGCTGGCATCAAACCTGTGGCTGGTGTCCCACGATTCCAACATTGCATATTCCTCATCACCCACACTGGGGCTCCCTGGACAGCCAGATGCTGACACGGAAAGGGTGCAGACGCAGAGATGGCTGAGCTGCAGTCAAGTACCCCCTTTTCTACAGGGCACATGCAGGAAACTGCATGTACTTGACACAGAATAAGCTTGTTTTAACTGAGGCTTATGCCAACATATTTTACTCAGAGTGCATCACAGCCCCATTGCTGACAAGAATTCGTTTATGCACAGTTATTCGTCCTCTAGGAAACACCTCTCCCTGTTCCTGGACCTGCTCAGTGCATGCACCCAGGAACTCACACTCATCCACTTCAGCTCTCCTTGCTGGTTGCCATCGGCCTCTCTTCTCCCCTGTGATCTGAAACACATCTGCAAAAATTATTTTCCTCACTTCTCCTTCAGATTGAGATTAAATCATACCTGTTTCAGGGAAATACTTCATTAAAAAAATCTGTTCCCACCAGGAAGACCCTGCAAAAAGCTCGACTCTTTCCTTCCTGTCCGCTTGGATGTAAGCAAGCTGATCTGCACTTTGCCAAGTTGCTAGCGACTCATTTGGGTCTATCTTCCCTAAAAAGGGGATTCAACAGGAAAAAAAGATTTCTTTTAAAGACTGACATTTGCAGATCAGCCTCCAAGCCTCCCCCCCATCTTTTTCTTTTTCTTCTCATGCAAAAAAGCCACCAGTTACCAGCGGATCAGTGTGCCGCACCTCCCTGTCCTGAGGCATCCAAAAGCAAGAACAGGCAGTTCCCTTCTCTGGGTTTGCCCGACGTATCTCCCTCTGCTTTCACGCTTTCCAGGAAACGCGCACAGCCCAGAGAACAGGATCTCGACTCCTGCCTTCCCCTCCTGGATGTGCTTTCAACTGTAAACAGCCTACACAGAGCCCAACAGGACTGGCAACCGTGCTCCAGGCCTGGAGATCTCTCTGCTGCCGAGAGGAGGGTTCCCCATCTCCCATCTGCGCAGCCGAGGGTGGAGACAGATTTCCACCTGACACCTTATTGCTTTTGTGCGGGAAGCTCGGCAGYCTCACCCAGAGCTGAAGGCTTTTCAGCATTTAAACCGCTTCTGATACAGAAATCGCCAACTGGAACAGCTCTTCTGTGCCGCAAGTGCCCCGTCACCCTAAATGCTGCTATAGGCTTGTTTATCCTATGCTAACTTGCAAGATACGCTCTGTACTGATGCCTTATTTCCTCTGTTTGCGAAAGCAGAGAGCTTGCTAATCCCCCTTTACCCACGTCAGAGTCCTAATGTTCTCCCCGGGCTTCCATCACAACTCGATAATCCTGGCTCACCCCCAGCCGTCAATCTTTGGTTGTATGGAGAATTGGCTTTGAATTTTTTGGATGACTGGGGGGATGGAGAAGGGCAAGACTCACTGTAGGTTCCTTTTAGTGCCCACCTGTATGCTGCCACACCGCCACCAGGCACATCAGTGCTCCCAGGAGCATCTCCAGCAGCACAGGGAGGAGATACATCAGTAAAACATGCTCTGGGGCCAGAAAAAAGAGCAGCAGTTGCCGCACGTGAGGACGAAGGTGCACAAGCAAGGATCCATTGGGTCTCTGGCTGTGCCTAGCTCAGGTCTGTTAAATTAACTCCCCGGTCACTGGTTGATTTCACATCTTCCACTGCCACTTTTCCTCTTCCCAACACCAGCTCTTTCCACTGTGCCTCCTTCCATGCCCTGTTTTGAACGCCAGCTGGAGCTTTGAGCATACCACCCCTCTCACCTTCAAATCGGCCCTTCAAAACGCCGCACACTGCGCAAAACTGCCACAACCCCAGGCTTGTGACGACACTGAGACCATTAAACCGACCTTCCTTGGGCAGGGAGTCTGCTCTGTCCTTCACAGGCAGCACTGCGCACTGCTACAGCCCTGCGCAGGTACTGCTTAGGCAAAAGCTTCATCAATATTTAAAGATGAAGCCAGGAAGCCCATAGCCCAAGCAGCTTTCAAGCCCCTGATCAGATCAATGTCAAACAAAAGGCTGCAGTATGAGGATGCTCCAGCGAGTGAGGCCCAGACTGCAGGCTGGCACCGTCACCTCTCCTTCCCAACGCCGATCGAGTTTCTCTCCTCCAGCCCCAGCGGGCTGGGACGGCTCCAGCACCAGCCCATCACACGGAGCTGCCCATAGCGCACACCAAAAGCAGCCCCAGAGTGCACAGTTTCCTCTTACCAGAGCATTTTCAGTTTCCAGCCAACTTCAGAAATTGGTGCTGCTACAATCCCCTTCACTTGCTTTGAATATTACTTTGCTTTAATGCCAGCCACTTAAGAACAAAACATCTGAGGCTCAAACCATGGGGTCATCAGTTCCAGCATCCCGACTCAGAGCAGATGCTCCAGAGTAGCAAGAAAACCATAATGCACTTAGCTAGTTTGACACTGCATGGGAGCAAGAGATCTTATTTCCCTTAGCTATAAATGTAACCGATCACAAGATTATCCGCAGCCCTTTTGCGGTTCAGCCATGCTGCTGGGCTCCCTACTCCCTGCAAGACTGAATTTAGTCCTAGCTTCTGAGACATCCATGAACGTACAGAAGTTGCCTCTTTTTAGCCGTCTTGGTTCTCTTGTATCACTTAATTATTATTCAGATGCCAGAGAACGGATGGGAAAAATACTGTATCAAGATAGAAACAAAAAAATTAAAAAAGAGAGTAATTACATCTAATGGCTAAAAATCAGGAATGAAACACCTTACCTGACCTCCAGCAAATTTGTTAAACTACTGTCTCAGTTCCCTATCAGTAAGACGGGGGTAAATTTATGTCCCTTCCAGGAAAAGCGGTAAGTGGTAAGGGATTGGAATCCCTCAGAAAGGACCTACAGGAGAGTAAGAGCATTCCTAGAGAGACGCATTTATTGGAAATATCAGCAAATTAAGACTTTGCAAGCAATAACGAGCAGGGGGAATTTGCTGGTTAATACCATTATGGCTCTGGCAGTCATTTCCCCTCTCTCCTTCCTGCAACCAATCGCACCAACTCACTCCCCGTTTCATCTCCTCCCGACAGAACGGCACGCAGAGTGGTTTGTCCCCACTGCATCAAATAACCGAGCACCGGTGTCCAGAAGGATGCTCACACTCACACCCTGGGCTTCAGGGTATGGAGAAGGCAGACAAATCCTCCGCGACCGTGCCAACGCTGAAAATCCATCTGCTCTCCATCCCCAGACAGAGACAGCAGGAATGGATACCAACATCTCCTCCATCCCTAAGGGAGATATATTAGCTGGTTACGTAATAAAACTAACAGCATGGCGCTTCCAAGGACTACCGTGCCGACAAAGCCCTTCCCCTTAATACCACCGGAGATTAGAGCAAATCGAAGAAGAGTGGAAACAAGGCGAGGGGCTGCGGGCGAGGTTTTGCACAGAGGAAAATGCTGCAGTCTCTCCCCTTAATGCACTCTAAATCCCATCTGATTTCCAACTCTGCTGCTAAAAAAAAAAAAAAAAGAAAAGAAAAAGAGAGAGAGAGAGAGAGAAGGAAAAAAAAAGCCCAGCCTGCATTAAAATGATATTAATGCTGGGTGAGTGAGGTGGAGTGACTCAGGAAGGGTGTGGAGGAGGAGAGTTGTTTAGGGGAAGCATCCAGAGGAATCCAGACCATGAAAGCATTTTGGAAGCAGACCAAAAGGAGCCAGGGGTGCAGAACTGCTAAAGGACGCTAACGTGCTTTTACAAATCTGATTAGTTGCTGGTTTTGAGCATCCAGGGTCAGATTCTTCCTTCGATAAACGCACATCTCTTATCCCCCTCATGCCAGGCTGCCGGCAAAGCATAATACAACATAACCCTACTCTTCCCTCTCAATATCAGATGCATTCCGAGCTCTGAGGACAGGGTTTTYACTTCATTTCTGCTCCCTCTTCAGGCTGGCTGACTTCACAGCAAGAGACATCAAGTCAAATACCCCGAGTAAAATTACTCTTCCCTCCACTGCACCGTTTTCGCTGCAAACTAAATATTGACGTTTTAAAAAGAGCACGTTCCCTATGTGATGAGGATTTCGATGGAAGTCAAACTCGAGGTCTCATCTAGCCAGATTGCTGCTTTACAAGCAAAGTGACAAGGCAAGAAGTCATTGCTCTGCCAGCCGACTGCACATGCTTGTTCCCCCTTTGACAATTAGAGTCCAAATAGCCCCATCCTCAAGGCAACATTTCTTTACAACGTCACGCTTTGCATTCTTTTTGAGCTTTTTTTGACACACCTCCTTCCATTTCATCAAAATAACCAGTGAGTTTCMTCTCTGAACTGGGAAAGCATGGTAAAGGCATCAGGCAGAAGTACAGCGCAACTGGAGGCAGTGGATGAGCACCAACTAGACACGTTCGTACGTTCCAGTATCGTCTCTTGAACCAGCTTCTATGAACTTACTGTTTTATTCACTACCAGCTTAGTTTGAATAACTGCAAAAGTCACCAGACTTGGCAGAAGAAACATCCAGATAATAGGTGAGAAATGCTATAGAGAATCCCTAGAATCAAGCAATTGACTATGGTGGCAAGATGGAAAATAAACAGGAGGCAAACAACCCGAGGCTGACTGCCGAGGGATGACTGGAAGGTGCCACCCAAGCAGAAAAGCAACAGTTGCTCAAGACCAGCCACCAAGCATACAAAAAAAGTCTTGAGAAAGGAAGGAAATGAATGGGTAATAAAATGTTGGTCATACCCTCTGACACTTCACAGTGAAGCATTTTGGAGATGAGTTTATTATGGCACTGACTAGTTGTGTTAGTTGACCAAGTCTGGTCCTTCCTGTGCTAGGCACTGTACAGATACAGAGTGGAGAGCAGTTTTCCCCAAAAAAACTAAGGCTAAATAGCAAGTTGGCAGAAGGAGGAAAAGAGCAGAGCCACCATCACTATGGAAGTAAACAAGAGGTTAGTGCTACCATGTTGTTCTGAGATTTTAAGTCACAGCCTAGTTAGTGACCATCTGCAGCGAGGGAGAACTATTTTACTAGCGAAAACTTGACATTTCAAGTAAAAGAGAGGAAAAACCCCTAGCTAAGAGCAAAGAAAAAAAGCCAGACAAAGTAAAAACCTTCTGGCAGCCTTACCATTGGCATCTTGGACTCCGGTAAGCGCTCCTACTGCTGCTGCAGTTTCACCAGATAGGACAATTTGTCCTCCACCTTGAAGAGTGGCTTCAGCAAGTGTGGCTACTGCATGGGCAGCTGCTTCACTGCAGGCACAGGAAAGGAGAAAGAAGAATTAGGAAGACCAAACAAACAACTCCACTCCAGTAGCATCAATTTTAACCAGACATTGTATGTCAAGAGAACAAATCCAGAAAGGAGGGATTCTTACTGGGCCCAGATGAAGTTATCCAGAGCAGAAAATCTACAGTGGACAAGGAATACATGGGAAGAAGCTGCTTCCACTGGCTTTTTTCAGCTTGCAGATCTCTCAGTCAGAACATCCCTGCCTTCTTACCTTCGCATCCTTTTGCTTGGGACTCTACTAAAAGCTTTCGGACAATCCAAGTAAGTTATACCACATGGCCTCTTCCTGCCTCTGGTTTCTGGTACAAAACTCATTCTTTTGGCACTGTCACATTCTGAGTCTCTACAGATTTTAGAGCTTTACCCTTCATTACCGATTCAGCCAGTTCACCTTGCACTGAAACAGGCCCAGAGATTTAGCATTACCAGGATCACATCAGCAGCTCTGTATTTAGCTAAGATGGAGTACTTCTCCCCAGCCAAGTGGTTTAATAATTCTTTTTAATGAGTGATTGGTAGCTTAGCATGGTATTCTTAAATTTCTTCATACGAATGAGGTCAAACCAAAGGTCCTTCTCATGCAGAAACCCTGCTGTGAGAACAGCCAGTATCAGATAATTAGGAAGGAGTGTGTATGATCCTTCCCTTCCTACACCCTCTCAGCTTCCGACGGTCGGCAGTGTATTGATTTCCTACATCAGAGACTGCATCTGGACCATCAGGTTTGATTTGTCTAATCCCCTTTGAAACCCATTTATACTTTTTGCTTCCACAACATCCTGTAGCAATGAGTTCCACAATTAGATGCTGTGTGAAGAAAAACTGCATTCTGGTACTCCGAAAACTACTACTTCAGTCTGGCTGGGCAGCCCTTAAGTCTGATATTGTGAGAAATAGAAAATAACTGTTCCCTTTTTGTTTTCCTCATGATTTCATAGACTACCAGTAATCTCTTTCCCAAGCTGAAGAGCCATAGTCCACTTACTGTGCAAGGACTCTTCCTGGCTTCTGATCGCTCTTGTCCTTTCCAGACTTTTTCTAAATGTAAGACATCTGTTTGAGGGGGGTGACCATTTCTCACACTATTCAAGATGTAGACACACCATGAGTTAGCCCAGGGGCCTAATCCTGGCTTGTTCTCTATGCTTTTCCCCATAATTCCTAATATTCAAGTTACTCTTTTGACAATATCTGCTCAGCAGTGATAAAACATTCCTGAAGGATAGTTCCCTGAATGCTTTCTGAATGGTAACTGGTAACATATAGTTCCTCATTGGGTATATACAGGAGATATTTCTTCATGTGTGTATCACTTACATTTATTGACATCATATTTTATTTGCCATTTGGTTGCACAGTCAGAGTGCTGCGAGCATCCTTCAGCAGCTGACCAGATTTCTCCAGACCTTTTGGACAACTATTAGCTACTTCTGGTGACCTACTGCTAGTCACAAAATTATTCCAAAGACACCTCCTTCTTGCATCTGAATCTCCTACCATTTCTTACCTTAATGAACTAAAAAAGTAGGTTATTTTCTTTAGCTTCCCCTAGGATGCTCTTCCTTAACTGCCCCGCTCATTCTCCAGTAGACCAATTGACTCAAATATTTTCTAAGTACTTCCTACTCATTCTTTCTCTTTCCTAATTTCCTGCTTAGATGCTGTACACTTTCCAACTGTATTCACTCAGGGTGTATTTTAATTTCTAAATAGCTCCTCTGTCTCTCAGAGTAGCTCTTAAACACTGTTAGTGAACCAGAATATTTTCTTGTTCTGCTTTCTTACTCCCTTTGGCTAATCTCTCTTCTGAACCTGCAGCTATGTGAAGGCAGTTACACTGCAGGAAGGCCAACTACAACACAGCAAACCCGGGCGTAAGCATGGATTTACTGGTGTAACCCTGTTTCCCAGACTTCACACAGCACTTATTTGAATCCACTTTCAAGGGCAATTGAGCATTTTAATAATCTGTTACGGTTGCATCCCTGAAAATAATAATGATCTGCAGCATAAAAGCTTTTTCCAGTTACAGTGTGCTCCACAAACATTAATTGGTTCAAATCAATGAATTAATCACCTACCTCCACTTTGTCCTCTTTTACTAGAATGCCTAATACTTCCCATCCTCAAACCTGACAGAGTTTGTGTCATCCATCATGTCATGCTGTTGGCAGATGTGCTGCTCTACACGGGACCATGAAAGACTCTGCACTCTGTCAGCAGCCTTTGGAACACGATTCAGAGATGGCAGCTTTCAGCTAAATTAGGCATAAAGTTTCCAGAGCTGGGATGAGCCACCAGCTTTCAAGGACTGGAGCCTTGCTGAGATCTTCCTACAGGCAGGGGAAAGACTGCAGTCCCACAGCTGAAAGCTACAAGGACCATTTTGTGGCAAAGGAAAAACTACACCTCTTCCACATGGAAGGGCTTTGGAGGATAGTCAACTAGAAAGGTCTCCAGCACTACCACAGTCAGTAGACAAAGAGGGTGACAAGAAGCTGGGAAATAAAACATGAGGCCCCTCATTCCCACTGCAAAGCTGCTACAGCCTTTGCATAGCTCCTGAACTACAAGCTGTTTGAACAGACTTATCACAGGGCTTTCCTAGGTTTAAACACAGCTGATCCTGTCTTGAGGCACAGTAGAGACTAAATGGCTTGTTGAAGGCTCTTGCATTCATATTTTCTAGAAGACTCTCTTTAGTTCTAACAACAGTTCTTTTTATTAAGGATTCTGAATTTCTTAAGCTAATACAGGAAAAGGAACACCTTATTGTGACCTTAAGAGCTAAAACTAGTAGCGATGGGATGAAATTAAAATCAAAAGCCCACTGATGTTCTAGTCCAGAAAAACTTCTAAAAAAATACATACAGAAATCTATTGCCTGGAAATGTGCAGGACAAAATCCTGCAAGTCAGATTCCAGGAGATGGGGCTTTTTCCTGCAACTCCATGCCTAGTTACTTTAGCTGTTCTTGCAGTGTCCTAAAAAGATCACTTGTTTTTAAAAGGTAATTTTACAGTGAAACCATTAGTAAAAAAGCCTACTCAACCAACCGCGTACAGTAGCAGAAAAGAACATATCTGATGGACCTGAACCTGGACCACAAAGAGAAGAAACAGTTCTAGGTGTGTTCATGATTCAGTTGCAACAGCAACTCGGAAGCAAGCTGTTGAAAGCCCCTGGGATCAAAGTGGCTCCTTTAGCAATTTGTGTACATAACAAGGTCTTGGAGCTTTACTCCAACCATCAGCAGTGTGGACTTGTGCTCAGTCAACAGCATCTAGGCCAGAATCCTGATTTGGATGAGGAAAATATTTTGTCTACACCTCAGCAGTGTGAAACCTCCCATGCTGCTGGGGCTGATGCCGTGTTTCCTACAGTCCTCCTGCTCTCTCAGGGTGCAGCTGCGGTGTGCCACAGTGATTTCCAGTTTTTAAAAACAGCAGGCAAAGCTTAAGCAACTCACTAGAGCTGAGCAAAGACACTGCTTCCTGCTGCATGGACCTGTAGAGAACTACGCTGCAGATCTTGGTAACCTGAGTACAACCAAAAATCTAACAGAGCTTGTTCCAAGATGAAGAGGCAGCATTACTATTGCAGCTCATTCACCACCTACTTCAGAAACACATTTGGGAGAAACCCCAAAAACACTGGCCTTTGGAAAAGGTTCTGATTTCTGAAGAGAGACCATACTGCCATACAACAGGGAAATTCAGCCTTAGCCTTTTAGTAAGAACCATTAATAATATTGAGGGAGACCCAGACCATACTTAAAAGGTGCTATTAGCACACAATGACTCTTGCTTGCTTAGCAAGCTCAATTCTGAAATTGGACCCTTGCTGTACAAGTAAGATCATTTAGAGGGTACAGTTACTACCCAACTTTCCATCTTTTACCAAATTTCCATGTCAGTGTTCTTCTACGGTTACAGTGGAAATGAGGAATTGTCCTGCAGACACCTGGACAAGGGCTGACATAGGAATTTGCTAAGGAAACGTCTCTACTGGCACTGTACACAGTGGTCTTTGCACCATTAGAGTGAAAACCGAGAAGGAAATGTCACGCACGCATGCTTCAAGCCTTCATCTCTCACCCATACCTGTTGAGTGCCATGGTAACAGTTGCTCCTTGTTGCATCTCCTGAGATGCTGCCACTGCTGCTTCTGCTAATGATGCCACCGCCTGCGTGGCCTCTGATGCCTGCGTCGTCTGGATAGTCATCTCACCCCCCTGTAGCGTTGCCCAGTTCTGCTCCACCTATGGGGAAAAACAAAAAGAAAGGCCCTAGGATTGGACGTCGTCCCATGAATGGATGGCTGCTTCCTAAAATGAAAGAGCCAGATAGTTTTGAGAGGTCTTTGCAGAATCCTGCACATGCTCTGACCCTCTCCGAGAGACAGGGAAAAGAGAGCACGAGGGGAGGAAGCCCAGGATGCACCTGAGAACATTGCTGGACTCTACAACCCTCTGTCAGCCATGAGTGAGTTTCTACAGTCAGCCCATGATTTTAGTTGCTGTTCTCCATATGTTCAAACTTCAAACAAGAACTTTACTTTTCTCACGCACATGGAAAACGCACCCCATAAACATCTATGAAGCCCCTCAACCTCCCACAAATCCCTCCTGTCCAGCCACATCCGCAACAAAACGGGACAGTGTTGATCGTTGCTGTACTCGAATCACTGCCTGCCAGCCTGGGCAGTTTATTAAGCAGCTGCATTTCTGTGATGCTGGAACCCCAGCGTGGATCACGTCTCCCAAGGAAACTGGCTACGCTTGCCTCACTGTTTTGATTTGTCTGCACCCATCCGCTGTCATCTTGGGGATGTTCCCATTCAGGATTTATTTGTACAGCACTTGTGAACTSAGATGGGTTTGAGCCAACTGGAATTTCTTTGTGTTGCAGCAATATACTTAATAAAAGAAGATGGCAGATGGAAAGTACTCTGTTCATATATTTCAGGTACTTTCAATTCACTTACTTCAGACCTTTACGTAGATAGGTTTCAYATTACTTAAAGTTCACCCAGTCTTGGTTGCTCATTTTCCACCTTGCCCACGTTTCTCCATTTGGGAACTTCACAGCTCATGAGATAATGAGTGTACGGCCACAAAATCCACCAGGATGTGAACTAGAAATACGCATTGGACCAAAAAAACTAAAGAAGTGGAGGATGAAGGCCCATCAGCTGACAAATCCTACTGGCTGCTTTGCAAGATGAAGATCTTCTCCCACCCTCCCATCACTGTTCTCATCCCCATAAATGTTTCAGGCCACTCACCATCTTGCTGAGACTCACAAATAAGAATGCCGTAGGTGGTGATGAAAAAAATCCCCTCAATTTGTTAAGATGGAGAAAACTAAAAAGTCCATAGAAGCAGAGCTGGCACAAGGCTCCCCACAAAAGGACAAGTAAATTTTTCTGCCTTTGGGCAAGAAAAGGGTTAGTCCCATCACAGGATGGAGAGGGAGAGAGAAGCTGTCGCGCTCTCACTCACATCTGCTATCACACACTCCTCAGCAGCTGCCAATCTGGTTTTCCAGCACTTGGGCACAGGCAAAGCTGGCGCTCGTCGTAGCTCTTTAGCCATCCCCAGCCGTCTGACGTTCAAGGCAACTGCTTCATTCTCCTGTGCCCAGAGCTGACCCTGGGCGGAAGGATCCAAAGCAGGGAGGAAGCAGTGAGGTAGTGCATTGCGAAAAGGAGAAAGGAAGTTGATTTTAGAGAAGGCAACGTCTTTTAGGAAAGATGCAACCAAGTTTGAGTGCCCAGAGAGGAAGAAGTTGCAGATGGTAGAGATCTCGAGAGAGTCGGATCGAGTTTGTGGTACTCGTTAGCCATGCCAAAACCAAACCGAAGCAAGCCCGAGCTGGGAAAGACACCCTTCCCACCACCATGCAGAAGAGGAACAGACAGACATTTTTTCAAATACATGGCAACACACATTTGAGTGATAAGGCAGGTCTCCACTGTGACATACAGTGCCCCACAAAGATGCCTAAGCTGTTTCAGAACAGGGATGGAGTAAGGCCTGGAAAAGAAGGGGGGACTGTCCAGGCCCTTCTCCACACTAACATGAAGGTTGTGCTGCTGAGATACTAGCAAGCATCCCTGCTCCATGCTGCTCGGCGTCCTATAAACACATCGATTTACTCAGAGCTAACTCAGATCTTCACACAGCAAGAGATAGCAGGACAAAAACGTCCCCAGAGAGGCTGTCAGCAGGCTGTGGATCTATCTGTGCAGAGAAATAGCACCCATCACCAAAGCAAGTTTACTTTTGTATCTTTATTTTGTCCAAGATATCGCTTAGACGTTCCGTTCACGTTAGAAATTAGATGCCTGTGTTCCCCTGATTTCTATTTGTGCCTTTGAAAAATTTCTTTCAGATCTCAAGAGATATAACTGGTTCTTGAAAACCCTCAAACCAGCTGCAAAGTACTTCAAGGTCACAGCCCCAGAGCCAGGCTGTTTCACTGTGGGTCTGAGATGGAAACAGGGTCTGGTGCAGAGCAAAGCTGTTCTGTGCTGCCACCTGTCGCCGTGAAAGCCCCATCCACACAGAGCGGACCAGACCTCGCCGCTCCTGCGCACAGACTGTCCGGCCAGAAATTCTGGTGTGCAGCAAAGGGACAGAAAGCAACCTGCAGCCTGGTTTAAAGGTGGGTTTGGGGGTGAAGAGGGTGAAAAAAAAAATTATTAAAAAAATCTTCATAATCTTAAAGGAAAGTTCCTTAAACACGCACAAAAAAACTTTATTACTCGATTAAAAAAAAAAAAAAATTGGAAAAATGAAGGCATGTAAATTTGAGCGTTCAGATTTCGGGATTGAAATGGTCTGATCAAGTCCTCAATATAAGCAACTTTGCCAAGTTGTAAAGCAGTGGAAGAAACTTTCACAGTAAACGGAACAGTTACTCCGCAGTATCTCCTGTTGTCTCTACACTACTGTGCATTTATACAGCGCTTTCTGGGATTTACTTGCAAACCTCCCTAAAAGCTGCAGCAAAGGAACAGTCCCATTTTGTCCAGAGATCAGTGGCCAAAGAATCACAGGATTTGCCCACGGCCATGCAATATCCTTTGCTAACCACAGGCTCAAAATATCCCAGGCATCACTCCCAACCCTGAACTGACAAACCAGCACCCAGGACCTCCAGCACATATGAAACAGTTGCTGAATACGTATACACAAATGTGTACTTGTGTAGGTCATTAAGTCTTTATCTGCTACAGCAGATCTCACAAAATAAATAATCTATAGGAGATATCAAAAAATGTATGAAATTCAGAACTGAGGCTTCCACCATAATTGCATTTGTACAGTCCTGAGTCAAAATGACAACAGTTCAGCACTTTCTGTATAAAATTTTATAGAGTCTCGTGTTCACATGTATGTTAACCCTTAACACTGCAGGGTGGGGAAGCAAGGCTTGGTGTTTTCTGTGACCACTTAATTCTAGAAAATGTTTAACTTTATTGAAGTTCAGATAGGATAATTCTGGTTTGTGCACCATGAACACGACCCAGGTCCTTACCTCTCCATCAGCCACTGCAGAATAATTGACTTGTGCGACGGTAACTGTGGTAGGCAACTCTGAGGCATCTGCCAGCGTGGCAACTGTAGCACCAGTGCCAACCTATGGAAGTCAATAAAATGCAGCTGAACACATTTATTATTGCAGGAAAATGTCCACATAATTCAGGCAAAGGGACATTCAAATGCTCTCAGATTAAAAAGCATCGCACTCACAGAGAATAATAGTAATTGCAGAGCCCACAGAAAATACGGAGCTGCCTCAAAGGGCTAAGGGAAGAAATCACACGCTAGAGCCACATTAATCTATGGCAGCTTCCAGAGCGGATATGGCCCAGAAGCTAGTTTTACACAGCCCACATGCTGTCCCCTACGTTCATGTAGGAGACAGAGTCCTTGCTATTCTCCCAGCCTTGCAAAGAGCAGCTGTGGGACGCTGCTGCCATTTCCAGGTGTGAGCATGGTGCGCAGGTGGAGCCAACACACTTCTCCCACGGGGTGGAAGTCACTTGAAAAACCACCRAGCAGTCCTGGATCAGAACACCCTGCACATCAGCCCTCATTTATAACCTCCTTGCTTACCATTCACTGGGCATCTTGTCTCCAGGCACTTGGCAAACATTAGCTCATCCTCAATACCCCATTGCCTTTGGAAATTACCTTTTCCCCATTTAACAGCGGGGAAAAGACAAAGGCAGGGAGATGTGCAGCTTTGTTTCTAAGGAGAATTAAACCTATAAATGCTGAAGAGTCAATGGGATCTCAGGTGCCCAGCACCTACAAGAACACTAGTCAAAGGGAAAATGTACGTTAGCAGGTGAGCAAACAGAACCAGCTTGGCAAGTCTGCCGGGCCTTGGTGGGGGGAACAGAAAGCTGTAACAATTGCTGAAAAGCTTTCATTTGAAAACAAAACAAAACAAAACAAAACAAACCCACACACCATGTTTTTATCTTCATGGTTGTGAGATGAGAACAGCCAACAGAAAATGATATTTGAGACTTCACTAAAAACTCAAAAGAGTTCTTCACTAAATGCTCAAGAGGGACAAACCGCTGGGCCAGTTAGGTATGAGAGGGCAGTGGTGGTTTGGAGGCAGGGTCACAGGGGAAACTGAGGTTCAAATCCCACACCGATGAGGAGCTCTTGGGAAGCTTTGAGAGAGTGCTTAAGTTTTTGACATCCTGAGCTGCCAGAACCTGCCTCCCCACACAGGGAACGCAGGGAAAACAGCAGCACCACTGAGCCACAGCCAGAACACAGCCTCTTCTGCCCTGAATCCCCCTCTGTAAAACGGTGTAAGAGGCATCCTTACCACAGGGAGCATCATGAGGATAAATGTATATTTGGTGTGTGTAATATATATATTACACTTTAGGTGTAAGATGAAGAACAGGGGGCACAGAAATACCTAATGCCGTAGATTAAGCTATGTTTCATGCCATTAAAGAAAGGCAGTCCCACCACCTCTTCTCCCATCACTCCATCCCATTGCCACCACAGGTGTTGTGTGGCCACATCATTAACTGTATTTGTCTGTAAACGGGTTCATTAAACTCAGGTCAGATCCCTGAATCGCTTGACCAAATAGCTGCAGAAATGCTTGTACTGCCATAACAGGAGAACAAGGGATGGGAGCGGGGAAGTGAGAGGATGAGACTGCTTCTTTGGGTGGGAGCATTGGGTTAACAAGCCTGCAGGCTAAGACATACAGATAAAGACAAAATTCTTGAAGGACAAGTTAAGCTACCAAAAGGAGTTTGCTCTAAACCACCTCCCTGACACAGGCAACTCAATCCCAAGTCAGTCGTGCTGGAAATGGAAAAGCCAGAGGGTTCCACTCACTTGGATGAGGGACACGGTGCCATCAGGGTTACTGAAGGTTTGTACCACTGTCTGTGATGGCACCAGGTGCGCTATACTATGTGTGGTCGTAGTCTGCTGCTGTGTCTGCTGATCCTCAAACGCGTAGAGCAGGTCTTCACGCCCATGCTGCTTGTAGCAGTTCTTCACGATAGTCCGCAATGCTTGGGTCCATGACACCTACCAGCAGAATGAAARAGAGTCAAGAATCAGTGTAAAGAAGTTTTCTGAACCACTGCAAGTGCTGCTACAGCTGCGATTTGCATGCTTATCTTTACTGGGTTTTACTGGGCAGTTTTCAACAAATTCTCAAACAAAAGGCCCCAATACCTAATCCCTCTCTCCTCATCTCCTCCTTTCCCCAAGACTCAGAAATCACCCTGGAGAGCTATTGCATTGCTGTGTACTGATACAGAACGAGCACATCTGGCCAAGGGAAAGGGAAGCTTCTCAATAAAATCTGTTTCGCCAACTTTCAAGGAATTCTAACTAAGGAATTGGGGCCGACAAGTAGAAAACCATCCCTACCTAGGAAAGCACCAACTGCCACGGCACCTTTTCCAGCCTCACTAGGCATTCCTCCCCATCCAACCAGACCTACATCAGCCTGCACAAGTCCTGCCCTTTGCACACCCTGGTAGCTTTCTTTCATTATCTCCTTGTGACARGTTGGTAGAAACATCACCCGCATACAGGATCCATTGACGTAACTGATATCCAAGACCTTGTCACTCAGTTCTCTCACTCCTTTTTTCTCCTGGCTCCACTGCACATCCTTGTCTACTTCCCTTTAAGTACAAAGGTCCCTGCTGCCCAGGATGGGACAGTATCCCTTCAAAGGCTTCAAGAGGCCATGATACAGACTCTACGGTAAATGACCTGCATACTTGGAGAGTAGACTTGTCTCAGGCTGGGTAGGCTGCTTCATAAGGCCACAGAAACGAGCAGGTTCTGCAGCTAGCAAAAAGGGCACTCACTGCAGAAAGAGATGTGGTTCAAATACCTGCTTGTCACACAACCCCAGCAGGGACAGAGCAGATTGAAGGTTACGCCTCTCTCATCTCATTGCTCTCCCAGGCTGAATGTCTGACATGAAGTCAAGGAAGGGTTGATGTCATAGTTTCTTCTGTCACTTGAGGAGAAAACTATTCCCACAAAAACTGGTCACACGCCCCTGTACTCAATTTGAAGGCAGACAGACATGGGATACACACCCGCTGCTTCTGTTCCTCTGTGCGGACATCGCTGCGAACGTTGGCCCATGGAATGTCCTCAGGCCACCAGATGGGCTTGCAGCTTTCCTTGCCCCAGCCTGGTTTCCCACGACCCGTGGAATACTTCAGCATCTCAGGGATGAAAGCTCGCAGCTGTGCCTGCAACAAACCACRTAAGAGGGTTGAGAGTTTTTTTAGGAACTCATATCTCTGGCAGTTTTGAGGTGCATAGTACAAAGTGATTACATTTAACTTCCATCCTGTTGGAACCATCAACTGGAAGAGGCCTGAATGCCTAAGGAAGATGGACAAATACTTCACCATCTTCTCCCAAGGCTCAGCTGAGAACAGCTTAGTAGCATGTGGATGAGCAGAAACAAAATTAAGTCAGCCAATTACAACAATAAGGCACAAACACACACTGTATTGACACACTTCATGGTTCAACAATACCATGAAGAGAGCTAACCAACCTGAGAAGGAGAAAAAATAAAAAAATAAGAATCAGAATAACGCAGAAAACCCCCACACTTAATGTCCCCACGGCCACAGGAACTCAGATGTGAGCTGATGTACATTTTACAGAGATGCTGCAAAGAGGATGGAGCTTCAGTGAGCCACCTCAATGTGAAAAAACACAATCTCACACATATAGTTCTCCACCCCTGCAGAACATAACACACACTAGACTAATTTTCTGAATCTATTTTTAACTTTTGCCAGAGTGGGGACACCTTTCAACCTGATTTTACTCCTCCCTAGCACCCACAAAAACTGGTCAACTAGTGAACGCCTCTACCATCAGGAGACAATACCTTAAAAATAGACTTGCAAAGCAAATCGAGCAGATACGTCACCAAGAGCAAGTAATATCCTTAGCATTATCAAAGAGAATACAAAACTCACACAGGGTTTTATGACACATTTGGGTTTTGTACCGGGAACTGCCTGGAGCCTCAGGAAAAGGTTGGTTCAGCTGCAGAAACAGAGCAGGAAGACAAGCAGCGCTCAAGACCACATACGTCAGACAAAACCACGTTAACTTAAAGCTAAATAGCTGCATTTAAGAACACCTCCCTGCATCCTTTCATAACTTCAGTAGCAAGTTATTTGATCTTGTGACAGTGCCACTGGGAGTCCTCAGGCCACCTTACTGCCCCGAGTCACCTGCATGTTCAGGGCTCTAGGGCACAGCCATGGAAGAGCGCGACGGGTCCAGCACTGATTGGTGCCACAGCCACGATGCGGTCCCAGCTAGCAGAGACATGGGTCAGCTCACGGAGGACTTCTCACCCATCCCTGCTCTTCTGCCATAACAGCRTCCATTCCTCCGAGCCACGATCCTGCTTGAATGACATCCTGCTTCCAGTTTGGATATTGTATCCATTGGCTCCAAGCTGTAAATCAACTCATTTACAAGCTGCCTTTTCCATGTTAGCATAGGGAGTATGTACTAAAGTCCCCTCTAACATCTGTCAGACAGAGGAAGGGAGGAATGCCTCAGAGGAACAGGAGACTGCAGATTGTCTCTGTGGTCTCTGCAAAAAGCCTAAAGCCCCTAAGCACACTGCTAAATGCACTGGAATCTGCAGCAGCTCTTTTGGACACAGGACTGCTCTTCAAAGCCAGAGTCCAACTGGAAGATGTAACATGGGCCCTAGCTTACACAGTTTAATAGAAAAATTAAAGTGTGTTTTGGTAAAAAGAAAACAATTTCTTTGTATGCATGATTTACTACATTGCGTACCATTTGCAGCAGTGGCTAGAGATTTTAAAGGCAATAAAAATCCAGTATACTTGCGGGTCCATATATAGCATATCCGCTGCACACCGTAGAAAAACCACCCGGGCTCAGAGAAGCAGCTGCATTTCAGTTCCTCCACTCCATGGACATCCCAAGCCATCTCAGAGGAGCCGTACCAAACCCCTGAATTATAAACGGAGCCACAAAAAAGCCACCAGCTCGCCCATGCTCACACACAGTGTCAACCACTTTGGTGCCCTTTTTTCTAGCCCAGGCCAAGCCTGTCCGTGATGCAGCTTCCCCCTCTGTACTGTAGGGCCAACAGTCACCCTGACATGTGTCAGGATCCCCGGTCGAGGCCCCATTTATCCAGTCAAATAAACCCACTAACGGCATTGAGTTGCCTGGTGCAAAAACAGTTAAAAGCTCCTTCCCAGAATTGCTATCTGCAAGCCATGCTCCTTGTTACCAGATGGATTAATTACTGGTCCTAGGGAGTTCAGCAGCTCAAGCTACTCAAGGCACTTGTTAAGGAGGGTTTGCCTTTAATCCACCAGGGAGACAATCAGCAGTGGCGTTACAACCTGCTCCAGCACGAGGGCTTCTCTAATTAGTGCCGTAACGAGACCTCACCCAAGCAGCTTGCAGGGCTCTGACACAGGCTACGGCACCAAGACAAAGACCCCACATCTCTCAGGGCGCAGCTGGGAGGAACCGGTGTGACCGCTTCATCTGTGGGAGCCAAGCGTTCTGCTGACTCCATCCACGAACCACCCAAAAATCAAATCTCTGCTAAAAAAAGACAGCAGCTCACTCCAGTTTGCATGGCTGTCAGCTCTGGAAAGGGCTCATATAATCTCCAGTATGGAGGGTTTGAGAGAAACTATAAGAAATGTTTCTTTGACACCCTTTGGTACACAGACTGAGCGTCTTCTAAGTTTTAACATTAAGCTCAAGTGTTAGCGGTAGTGAGCTAATCCTGATTCTACCATTTGCAATGGCCCAAAACACAGACAATGGCACTTCAGTGCTGGAAACAAGTTGTCCTGCATGCGGAGCACCAAGCATTGCTCCAGTCTTAAGGTTTATGCCCTGCTAAGGAAAGTGGTTTCTAGAAGGGAGCAAAACCTGTGGCTGGGAATTTTCTACCTGTCCCCACAGCTCAGCCTCAGGATCTCCAGAAAGCAGCACCTGGGAAAAGCAACGCCAAGTCCATGCAGGACCTCAGCTGCACCTGAAAGTGGAAGAGGACAAAGCAGCAATTGCAGCAAAGCACCCAGGTATTTTGTTCACTGGCCCTTCTTTTTGCAACAGCCAATTTTAGACTAAATGTTCTTTAAGTTTAAAAGTTCCAATTAATGTTTAAACATTCAGATTAAAAAGCCAGGCAACTGTCAAGGCAGCAACCAAGCTGTCACCATGAATTTCCTATGAAAACCCRCGTGGCCCTGACCGAACTCTGCGAGGTCTCACTGCTGGGTGCTTTCTGGCAGGCAGGATGAGAGGGGGCTTGCCACTGTCATAAATTCATCACGGCAAAGATGAGGCAGAGCGTCAGCCTGGGTGTCCTCAACAAGAAGCGATGGCACTCAGCACCCAGCAGATGCAGCAGTTTATGCCTGGCCACAGGAATCCAACCCAAAATTAACCACCTGGTCATCGGTGCAAAAAGCAGGAGGTGCTGTGGGTCTCCCCACAGAAGTGTCTGCTCACGGATTTACTCTTTATGCAAATCTTTCTTCTCTTCCACCCTGAAACCGTGGTCAAGTCATAAGAATGAGTGACTAATTTTAATGTTTCAAAGGGACACACCTGGGAACCAGGCTGTCCCTCTCAGGATCACCACCTCCTAGCAGAGTTTGGAGATCTGAGCGCTGGACATGACTGCTTGTTCTTGCTGGAAATGAGGCACGATGCAGGCTCTGAGCTTAAATGCTGTAAAAGTAGGCAGCTGCCTGCATGGCAGTTAGAAGTATACACTCATCCTTGTATCCAGAACCTCACRGGACTCGCTACCCTTCCCACTCTGCTGGAGCAACCATCCAGTGCTAGAGCTCAGCTGCACGGAGGACCCGATTCCTAACTCTGGGGTGCTTCCTCTGCAGAACAAGGATGATCCCCCTGCCACACGGCRACAACCTGCTGGGAGAGCAGAAACACAGGCTGTCCCCATACCACACCTCAGACATGGACCAGAAGGGAGCACCAGCAAGCCTCGCACTCAGGCGATGGGGTCCAGGACTGCGGGATCATCCCTGCCCCTCCACAGAGAGGATCTGACAGCTGCAAACTGAGTTTAGCTACCATCTTTTGGTGCTTGGCTTCTCCTACCTACAAACTGACACCTACATAAAGATATCTGCTGTTTGTGCTAAAGCTTTTTGCAGGGCAGAATGCAAAGAGACGTCAAGATGATGTTTGAGAGGCCCATATAAACTTTGTTGGTTTGTATAAGCAGACTGCAAATCATAGGGGCATATTAAGTTTTAAAAAAATCAGATTAAAGGACAAATCACCTGTTCAGAAAAAACATAAACAAATTCTAGTGACCTTGGTGAGAGCTGACTTTCAGTCATCGACCTCAGCATTACCCAATCTCACTACTTAATCATATCAGCGAGCAACCGAGAACAAGTTTAGGGGCAAACTCAGGTCTGACGTATAGTGTCAACGTAGCCAAAGTCCATAAAGCAACGAGATTTCTCTGTGTAATGGCTGCAGGGTAAAAGCCCCACTGCAATATGTTTTTTTTCTGCACAGTCAAGGTGGGTGATGCTCTCCATTCGCAAGTTTATAGAAGCATCTTTGCTCAGGCTAGTAAAGGCTTTATTTCCCTCAAGACCACCAGGGAAGCAGAGCAATTAAAAGGAGAGTTATTTTCATCTCCTCGTTGAGGAGCTAACACCTCTACCACCTGCCTGCTGACACCTGCAGCTGCTGAAAGCAGAGGCCTCATTTTTCCACTCCCTGTGACACACCTCTTAATTGTGCTGCCCAATTTATATTTATAAATATTTCGGTTTTCCATAGGGCTTTGTGCAACTTAGTTGAAAAAGCTCATTTCTTGTTAGCAAATACAAAGAACTATATCGGCAGCTCTGGGAATCAAGGTTCCTACAAAAAAAATGATGGCCCTTCTCGCTGTGCAACAGGTTGCAGCAATGCAGGAGTCAGAGTTATCATCCACTCTCTCAAACGAATGTATTTCAAATTGCGATTGTGGCCAAAAAAAGACAGCACGGTGTCCTCATCGTGTTCAGCATATCTGTGTTTTGTTTCTATTTAAAGTTTGCCCCCACGTCTGGCAAAAACTATATAGCAGCGGGATGCTTTCATCAACAAAATCATCTCCTAAGCACCACATGCCCCATCTTACTCCTTGAAAATTTTACAAGAAGAAAGACCTGCTGGGTTATGAAAATCCACCCAGGAATCTGCAGTCTTGTCCACTAATTCTAGTGCTCTGTCCTCAAGTGGCCTGCAGCCATTCAAGGATCTCAAAATTTTTGAAAGACATGTACAAAACATCATCCCTATATGATATGTGGGGAAACCAAGGCAGCGCAGCGCTGGATGCCCACAACATGTGTGCACACCACAGCGGCTGGGCTAACCGGGACAGAGATGGTTAGCCAAACGGGGCACGAAGAGCGTGGACTCTTTCCACAGAAGAAACCTTCTTCACAAAGCTGTTTTGAGTTACCATATTGCACTAAAAAGGTGAGAGCTACTCCTAACAAGATACTTGTTTTACCATAACGCAGCATGAAGGACTTGAAATAAGAGGTTCTACGTTGCTACGCTGTTGCATCAGCGGTTTGCATGCTTGCTGACAAAAGGCCCTGCAGAACACAGAGAAGAAAAACCGTTTCTCATTTAACAGAGCCACAAGAAGCCTGGGAACACAAGAGTGTTGTGCATAGAGGGGGAAAAAAAAAGCCCTGCCAGCAACTAGTGCCTCGGACTGGAGAGCTGCTTCACACGTGGAAATGTAAAGCAATCAAACCCCAGGGGCAACTTGGCTTGGCCAAATCTTTGTGCAAGGTTTCCTGAAGACCAAGGCCATGTCATGTTTGGAAGAAAAAAAATCTCCAATCTTATTTTTAGCTTAACATGAAAAGTATTAGTATTTTATCCATAGAATTCTATGGATATTAGTATTTTATCCATAAAATAGAAGCAGAAAACACTTCAGCAACCTTTGATGTTAAAATATTTGATTTCCAACTCTATCACAAAAAATAAACAATATGCATCATAAATCCAGCCGAAGGCTTCTCTGAAGTGAGAGCTTGTCACTTTTATTGCTGCTTTGATAGCACGTGCAACATTAACAGCCAAACAGCTGACAGATCTTTTTATTGGCCCTTTTATACGTGCACATATTCTGCACACTGCAAACCAGAAAAGTTTCTCAGATGTRTTACTGGATTGCAACAACCTCACATCCTGATCTCATTCATCCACACTCATTTCTCTCTCTCTCTCATTTCTTTCCACCACTCCACCAGCAACAGCTCATTTGCTTTGTTCCTTCCTCAGAGCCCATGTGTTGTGGGTACGAGCACCTCCAGCTTCACTACTCGCACTGTGCTAGGATGGCCTCCCTCTGCCCAAGCAAATCTCCACATACATGTCTCCTTCTCCTTGCTTTAAGTCCTAGGCAATTCTCTTGCTGTTACTCAGCTTAAGTACTACAATGACGAGGCCATAAAGAAGTCGGATAAACACAAGCGGTTTTGTTTGCCTATACAGATGAACTCACAGCTACATACCTGTGATCTTTTGATGGTCTTTCATTTTACTTTCAAAGTAAAATGTTTCCATTTTTTACCTTCCATTTCCATGGGAAACTGTTAATGATACAAAGCAAAAGCTGCCTGTGAACAGCTCTTGCAGATACCACCTTTCACAGTGGCTTAAAAATCTAGAAACTAAGTTTTGTCTTATGCTGTCATGGATTAGGAACATGACCTGTTATCAGCCAAGGCACAGCAGATTTCTTTGTAAAATATTATTAGAAGGGTGAGCTTGTCTGATTCCACCTAAGTAATGGAAATGGTGTTTTGACCAGAATGTGATCTTTCTGCAGAGCACAAAGGAAATCCGCACATCTTTGCTCTACTACAACACCTCTTTGTATGTTGCCCAAAGCCTCCAACCTTTCCATCTTGCTACTCCCTCTGAAGAGTATCTAAATGCTTTCAGCATTTAAAATTTGTTGTGGTACATCAGACTGAGTGTATCCAGGGCCTCCTGCAAAACACACTCACCTGCATTCAGGTCCTGCACCCCAGGGGAATGAGATTTCCCTACAGATGATCCCTCCCACACCAAGGAAGCTTCCCTAGGGGGTCCCCTCCACTTTCTCCTAGCAATAATGAGGTCAGCAACGGGCTGGACCTGGAGAGAAAGGGAGTCCCCCACACCCCTAGGGCAGATGACTCCCTGGCTCCATCAGAAGTATCTCACTCAGGGTCTGACCTGGAGTTAAACCATTGGCAAGCTCCCCTTTGCTCCAATCCACAGCAGAAAACAGAGGAGGGAACGAACCAGAGCACACAAGAAACGTCCAAGGAGGATAAGCCAAAATGGTACTCCACAAGCAACCTTCCTGACCTCAGTGCCTAAAAATCACTGCAAAGTGCAGAACAAATTTCTTTCCTGTTCATAGTTTATGGGAGGTGACAAAAACAGGTCAAAGGAGAATGCTCCCAGAAGCCTGAGCTCTAGTCCTTACCAGCATCTCTACTGTTTCATGTAGAAAATAAGCACCAATAACAAAGCTTCACATCTAACTATCTGAGCTGTTACAGTCCCATGGGAAAGAAGAGATCAAATGCATCCCCTGGAGATGTAGACATAAGCTCCACTGCAAAATAACAGGATGTGACTGCAAGATGCCAAATCTCTCTCTTTCTGGTTCTGCCATGTCTGGCTGCTTACCTGGGTCATCTTGTCCACTGAGACAGGAATGCCATCGATGGTGAGGGGCGGCAACTCGGAGTTAACCTCCTGAGGTGCAGGAGCATGCTCCGCTAGTGCGGACTCCAGGTCTTCCAGAATCATGCTCTTGTACTTGCGTACCTGTGGGGAATCGTTAAGCTCAGGTAAACAAGGTAAGGAGCACCACGAGAGCCAAGGGCAAGGACTCAGGGCCAGCCACCTTCCCCAAGGTGCTGCAGAACAGAAGGAGCAAACAATGCCACAGCTGGCAAGAAAAAATACCCACTGGCCCCGAAGACTTGGCCGCATCAAAGAACTGATGATGAAACATGAAGTAACACTGGCAAGTGGAAGTATTTACGGGATTAAAAGAAAAGTTCTGAAGCAAGAATTATCACAGTCAGGATCTGCTCCATTTACTGTCTGGTCTGCAACAAGATGCAAGCACTGACAGCCAAGCTGAGTTCAAACACGTCATCACTACCTGCTCCCTCTGATTTTTAATCCAGGATATTCAACCCTGGTGAGATGTGCTAGGCAACCACTCATGCAGAGAAGACAGGACCCCAGTGCTACCCTCATGTCCATACAATCTGAACTCCTGTTTCCAGGGTTTTAAACATGACCTTCAGATCACTACCAGGCTTGCAAGGCTGCCTTGAGCAGAATGAAACCTGCAGAGAAGGTGAGCAATTTATTACATAGCTTTTCCTACAGACACCTACCACATTCTCCAAGGGTGCAGCACCGAATACTTTAAAGACAGGATTGGGTTTAGAGGGCGAGATGCACAGCACGATGGCCTGCTGCCCCACTCTGGTGGTGTACTCATCCAGCGTGGCTCGGAGCTTCCTGAAACAGAGATATAAAACAGTGAATAGGTATCAGCTGAAAGCCCTGTAGAAACACAACCCTTTGCATTGTAAACTCCCTTTCTTAATGCTACCCATTCACAAACCAGGTGAGAAATGGAGCCCCAGCTGGTCAGATTAGCCACATATACTGGTTCTTCCTCTGCTCCCGCAGGCCTGCTGCGTTCCCTGCAGTCACCCAGCAGCTCAAATATCAATTATTCTCCCTTCTCTCCTTTTCCATTGATGTAAAAAATAAAGAGAAATCACCAGACCAGCAAGAGGACAGCAAGAGTCTGCATATCCGCTCTAAGTGTATTAGCAATACAAAACTTGTAAGATAAAGAACTTGAATGATTCAACAAAAGAGGTCTGCAAACACAGGTTATTTTACATCCAGCCTCATAACAGCGCATTGCAATTCTCTAGTACCAAAGGCCTGCTCAAAACAGAACTGTACACATTCAACCGACAACTATACGACAGGCAAGAACCAGAAATACTGCAACAGCTGAGCACAGGAAACCCATGTATTCAGACACCTGCCACATCAGCAAGTCCCTTTGGAACGACCTCTGTAGGAAGAAAATGTTCCATCGTATACTTTCCGCCTCTTATTCACTTTTAAGCAATGCAAGAGAATGTGTCAGAAATGTTGACAGAAACTCATGAAGCAAGAGAGAAGTAGCGGCTATTACCAGATAACCTGAAGCACTCCATGAGGTGACAGTTTAATATCTGCCCTGGTCATTTCAGAACCTGCTGTTAGCAGCAGACACATTGCCAAAAAGCACCACCACCAGCTACGCAGAGATCCCAGAATCAGAAACTGTAACTTCCCACTCGATTCACAGTGGTGTAAATATCAAGCACAAACATGTCAAACTGATCAGAGTGCAAAAAAATGATGCATTTTGTCAGTAACTTGCATGTAGTAAAATGAAGGAGTTGCATGAAGGGAGAAGAAATAATTCCTTTAAATAGGAGTTTCTTTAGAAATATATTGTTCACATTTCAAGAGAGAAAAGAATTTGCTCTTCAGAAACGTTGCAATAAACATGGCTGGGTCAGCAGAGTTGGGGGAAGGAGGGAAAAACAGAATGGAGCTATAAAAAAAAGGGAGTCCACTTCCAGGGAATATTATTTAACACTAACCCTGCTCCACTTCGTTCCAGTTTGATCATGTGCAAAGGGTGTTGTGGGACTCAGCAGATGAGTAAGCAAAATATAAGGAAACCAACTTAATTTCTCACCAACTTTACAAAATAATAGGAGAGAAGGAGAAAAGGCGAAACTCTGGCCATCACTGTTTCAGTGCATTAAGTGTGCACACAGGAGGAAGCCAGCAAGAAACAGGGTGACAAATACCCCAGCTCTTGTGAGATAACCCAATTAAATACAAAACAGTTTAGAAAGAAAAAATTGCTTTGTTCCAAAACCTAGTAAATAGTACCAGCCAATATTTACAAATGTTTCCTGAAGATGGAATTGCAGGTGATCTCTCCAGGCTTGCAGAAAGCCCGTGCAGTCACTTCAGCACCAGTGCTCCTAGGTGGCCATCAGGCGGGCAGACAGCCTCAGAGCACCTGTAATGCAACACCTGAAGGGCTTCGGAAGATTGGTGTCTACAGAGCAAGTTTCTAAAGCCAAGGAAAGTGTTTCAGCTCTGGCAGGCATTTCCCCTCGATTATTCTCCCCCAACACTGTGCACTACAGGCTGGGTCAGTCTTCAGTGTGGAGCTCACACAACGGGGTCTGCTGGCAAAGAAAATTCAGGTACACGCACACTAGATTTATTCACAGGATCATTTCATAATGCAAAAAAGACTTTTTTCGTTAGGTAGATAAGTCCTTCGTGCCACTGCAGAGCTGGGATATGGCTGTAGCTCCAGATTCTCAGGCCAGCTGCTGTTAGAGCCACTACGAATATCTTGCAAGGCAATGTTACCATGACAGGTTTAACTTGTGATTAGCTGGGGTTAAAACAGAATGGTGGATCCCACCAGAATGGTCATTTCAGTCCTAGTGATCATAGTATCACATTAAAGAAGAGTAGAACTGCAATTTAACCCATTTCTGCAAACTAAACCACAGCTCTTGGGTTCCAGAAAAGATGCCCAAAAAAATCCCCAAGCTGGGCAACTTCTGGACAGCACGCACTGTCACGCACAACCACGCACAGCACTGGAGACAGATCGAGGATGCAGACCGAGGTGTCAGAGTGCAGGCGGGAGTCCTTACCGTAGCAAACGCGTCTGCTGCCTCTTGCGGATTGACGGGTTGGATTCAAAAACGTGTGGTCGCTTTCGTTTTTTACCCGTTGCCACGGCAGCAGCTGCTGCCATCCCCACAGGGCCTGGAAATCAAACCACAAAAAGAATCAGCACACGCAGCTCAGGAACTGGCCAGAAAGGATATTGCCATTGCCCCCGCCAGGGATGGGTCTCATAGGCCTCCACACTGGACCAGGGTGACCCAAATTCCCCGCTGAGCTCCCCGGCAGCCGGGATCTCTCCTCTCCAGCATCAGAGAGGTGTATCAAAAGGCTCCACTCCCCAGACTGGCAAATCCCAGCTCAGTCCCAGGTGAAAGTCACATGTTTCCATCCAGAGTTTTCCTTACAATCACATAATTATGTATTTTATCTTCCAGACATACTGAAAAACTCTCAAGTATGCCAAGACTTTAAATAACTGACTGCAACTGAGGAGATCTCGGTGGCAGGGGAGAAGAGACCGGGTACAACGCCATGAATCCTGCTCAGACACCTCAACTACAGCATCAGGAGTCTGAGGCTTTCCCCAGGGATTAAGGACCAGTTCTAACGGGAAAGAAATTGAAAATCCAGAGTTCCCGGCAGCATCCTACAACAGCCCCCTGAAGAACAGTGGGGACCACGGCAGGGCAGCGCTAATCGCTTTCGTGATCAAACTCTAGACACAGAGTTTATGTAAGGGGAAGTTTTGTTAAGTTAATTGGAAGTAAACCAAGTAAGATGCAGTGGATTGTGCTTCTATTGGTGATCTCCAGAAATGAGTGCCAGGTCAGGGTCAAAAAGCCCTGGGGTCTAATGCAGGCTCAAGGACTTGCCTTTGACTCCTGAGCAGACCTCAGTTGCTCTGTGTGTAGTTTCTCCATATGTCAGAGATGAAAGATCACATCAGGGGTCATAAAAGCACTACATTTTTGTGTTTAACAAAGATGCAGCTACTGGATCAGGAAGTCCTAAGCTACCGATCGGTGGAAGCTGGTAGATGATAACGAAAGTAGCATCCGATGATACGTTTTCCCTAGGCAGCTGCTCCAGGAGATGGGACGCCCTAATGGACAGAGCTCTGGGTGACACTACAGAGCCAGGTTTTGTTAATCAGTAACAAACTACCCGAGCGCTACCCACGGCAGGCTCAGCAAGCACTGCTGCATACTGCTCCAATGATCCTGTGCTTGTGAAAAAAAGAATAAACACATTGCCTTTTGGGGGACTGGAAAAACATTTGCTCTGGAGAAGCAAGGAAGGGCTACGCTGGGCTCTCGGGCAAGCTTTGGGCTGGATGTGCCAGACCATGCCACGAACTGCAGTCGCCTGCCCCGGGGAAGCAGGGCAGCTCCTGCCTCGGGGTGCCTACCTGGCCAGGGGTTGGAGGGGCACCGGGCAGCCCCTGCACCGGGAAGGCTCGCAGGCAGGCGAGAGCCACCGGATGCCCCTCCTGCAACCACCAGCCAGGCCTGAAAAGCTTGTGTGCTAGAAGGGAAGGAGGAAAGAAAAAATCCTGCAGGAGCTGAGGTTGGAAAATTAATAAGTAAAGGGTGTGGGATGCTCAGTGGGGTGGTGGAACTTCACAGGTTCGGTCAAGCACATCAAGAGCTTTATTCACCAGATGAAGTCTGATACGGAGTCAGACCAGTCTGCGAGTGCTTATTTATCACTGCATTTTTCTACTAATGAGGTAGATCCACTACAAGGCAAATCTGGAGGATATTTGGCAGGGGCTTCACTGGAAGGAGTTTGTGATTCTGAAATACTTTCCCAGTCCAGTATGCCAGGACCCTTTGTGGCATCTCCTTGGGAGAGGCCTAGCATGTGAACTCCCTGGCTAAGCAGGGTTGCGTAGCACTCCTGGGTTATTTTTGCTGTTGTTTATATGGGCCTGAAATAAGCTTGCTCTTTGACATATTCGGTATTTTAGTTTCGTTTTTTGAGGCAGCATTTACCAAGGACCTTTTTTATTGTACAAACCAGTCTCTTATTCCCAGTACCTCTATATTGCACACAGATAGCGCGATGCAAGATTCAAGCAGCCAGCAGACCTTGCAAAGAAGCGCTATTAAAGCCAGGGCAATACGGAAGCATTCAGAGCATCTCACGGGGTGACAAGATCACCCACCGCTCTCAAGCGCTGTTTGCGACCTCTGCACAAACGCTACATTAGGCAAACGACGCCGAGCATCCCGCTGACTTTACCTGCGGCAGCCAGGTGGGCGGTGACCTCGTCGGCAGCTGTGGAGTTGAGGATGTCAGAGTCATCGTAGGAGGTGTCCTCCGGTGAAGACGGCGAGTCTTCGTCCGCGCTTAGCATGCTGTGCTCTGTGTAGGTGGCCACATGGACCTGCTGCACCTGCTGGGCCACTGCGTGGGCCTCGATGGTGGCCATGTGCTCTGTTTGGGTCACCCCGTGTTCTTCCATCAATAGCTACTGTCAGAGGAGACAAAAATCACAGGAAGGGGTTACTGACACTGACGCACCGCAAGGGAGGGCAGCCAAACGTTTCTGAGCCAGCTAGGTGAGCAGGCCATGACTGAGAGGAAACAAGAGATTACCTCCCCCCGTGGCAGTGGTCTTCTACAAAAGGGAAGTAACAACTGCACCAGGAGCCAGAAGAGGAACTTGAAGTTTAAGAGTTTTGAAAAAACTTCCAAACAACATGGCATAGCACCCAGAGGCAGTCATCTTTGCTGGAGGAAAGGTCTTTAAGGATCTTGTAGCCCGGAGATTTTGTGCCCCGCACACGCTACATATTAAGAGGTCTGATCAAAGCTGGAACTTATATTTGCCACTTCAAGATCTAGCTTTCAGGGAAGATGCTCAAGGGCGATACRCTATCTCCCTCCTCCAACCTCAATAGCTCAGGACACAAACGAGGATGCCAGTACAGAAGCTTACTGGCAGCAAGTTGCGTTCTACAGACCACTTTTGTTGCATTACTTGTTTAGAGTCCGGAAGCAGGCAAAATCATTACAACCCAAGCACAAATATTACATAAAGCATATTTATTTAATGCATCTAGYGGTAAACCACTGAGCAAAGTAGCAGCTTACGTAGTCAGCAGGGCACTGGACCACACGCCAGGAACATAAATCTGCGCAGAAGGAACAAGACAGGAGGTATGCAGATATTTTCAGTGTGTGTCTACCATACRTTTGTGGAAAAGGAACAGCACATCCTTAAGATATTTTCAAACCACATTAGAAGAATTAGGACATCAACCCTCAAAAACAGATTACCCAAAACCCTCAGGGCAAACAGCAGAAGGAAAGAGATGACCAGCTGTAGGGAACAATAAAATATACCCAGCAAATTCTGACCCCGTAAGTAGAGCCATTGAATTTAAAGCTCTTCATTGACACCCTCTTCACAGAAACCTGCTCAGCTTGTCAGGAGGAGAGAGCTAGGAGCATGGACATAGACCGCAGAGTGGTCTCAGATACATGGCTGGGTAACTGCTCTATGAACTCAGACAAGCAGTGCCATCACACACAGCTTTGTCCTTCAAAAGCTTTCAATAGCTTCTATTATCCATATCATGCCATAAATACATGACACTTTGCAAATGATCAACATGACAAAAACCTCAGCCCAGCAAAATAATCACCAGGCTTCTACTGACCATAAAAAAACCACATCCTGATGACCAAACCATGGAACACCATGGCAGGACTGATGAGACACTGGGACCCAGACCAGGAGAAAGCACTTTGTCAAGAGGGTTATTTTGACCAAACCAACCAATAGTTGCTCCTTCTTTGTGTATGACTAATTGAGACATAGCAAGAGAGACTATTACAAAGGTAGAATGCTCCATGGAAGAAATGGAGAAGAACGGAGGACACCTCAGCTGAAGCTGCTAACACATGGGCAAACAGGAATAGAAGATTAGGTGGGAGGCAGAAGGAGGTTAAAGGAGAGGACCAGAGTCTTGCTCTGAATTCAGGAGAGAGTACGAAGGGACAAGGCATGACCAAAGCTGTGGAGGAAGAAGTATTTTTTGCAGCAGCATTTTAAGCAGCAGAAGCTCAGAAGCAAGGAAGCAGTTGCCATAGTCCAGACAACAAATGGAAGAAGAGGTAGGGTGAGGAGTGACTGGTATTTAGATGCATTTATTTCTGCCTCAAATCTACTGACCAAAGAGCTGAAATATGACAGATTTTATTGTATTTTTCCATCACCAGCTGGTTTCTAAAGGCTTGTTTCCACATGCCTCAAAATGTCTTCTGCAACTCAGTGAACTGAACGTTATGGACACTTATAAAAGAGCTCTTCCAAAGGCAGTTCCAACTTGAAGATACCAAAAATAGGGATGCAATTATTTTAGAGAGTCCTGTCCTCAAAACAGGACCCCTTTTCCACGTTTTACTTAAGCGCATCTGTTTTTACAGGAAACAAAAGCTGCATCTCAAAGGCAGGGGAAATATTCCCCGGACAGCACTAAGAGAAAGCTTCCCGTTCAAATGCCAGAGGCATGTATGTTGTTGAACAGGAGATGAGATGAAGTTTCTGATGTAGCAGCAGGACCAAGATATTGAAAGGAGACTTGGCATGAGCCAAACAAGTCTGTTGTGTACGAAGTTAAAACACCCATTACCATGAGAACAACGCTGCATACATTACAACCACCAAACCATGCTGGTCTTGCCCTGCTTCAGTCACACAGAGGGTGGTTGCAATCCATCACCTCATCTGGACTTGCCCAGCTAGCCGAGACTTTTGCAAACATTGTGTTATCCCTGAAATGGCTGTGGGCAGTCAGACAGCCACCCTCTTGCTCAACAGATCAAGTTTCCCAACCATCACATCCTAGGGTTTAGGATGAGTTAGCTCCACGTATTCATTTGCAAAATGAATTCATTCCTTCTGCAGCCGCCGTAGCAGCCTTTGTCTTCCTGAGAACCCAAATCTGACCTAGCCATTTTGGCACAGTTTCTCATTTACCAATACAAAGAAATCCAGCTGGATCTTTCGAAAGCCTTACTGAACTTTCCAAAAAGCCAAAACCAATCTCCAAAGCATTTCACCCTACTCAAGTCTGTCTGGTTAACCAACAATTCAGACCTTAGAGGCCAACCTCCTCGGGAAGTACCAGCCTCCCTCCGCTGACCAGAGAGGGAGGCCACAGCGACCTGCCTTCTAACATAGACATCGTGGCTTTGTAGTTAAAACCCAGAAAAGGGTCCAGGTTACAGAATCCCTTTATTTTCCATGCCTGTCTACGGCTGGTTTCTCTCCAACGTTATACACACTTCTAATAACAAGAATCACATAAAATGAACAGCTTCTATGAAGAGACTACTATTTCCACACGTAACACCAACTTCATTGTGGAGCATCAAAGCTAACTCCATTAATTTTGACATCTTCATGGGGGACAGAAGCAGAAGGGAACTGCATGTATTTAGGCAGTGGATTTTCATCCACGAGATGCCAACAGTGCTCTAATGCACAGCTATATTCTAAACGTTAGGGTGATACTGGTTTGGGCTTCCGACTTTGGAAGAGTCTGTCTGGTTAAAACCACGGACCTGTACTCCCAACTGAGTATGCAGTTGGCTGGTGTGTGACGGAGGGAAGCATGGTCTAGCAGCTAAAACAAAGAAACAAGTATCAGGATAGAGGTCCAGTACTGGAAGCTGCCCAGATACTAAGATGACCATGGCACTAGAATCACCCTCTGTACTGGGAAGGCTGGGGAAGAGGCACATCGCCTATATTTACACTCCCACTAACATTATTGCCCAAAGAAAGTGAGTTTCTTGTCCATGAGACACTAAGAGAGCCCCTAAAAGGTCCTAAATGGTATGGACGGGAAACTAAATTCAATCGGACCACAGACAGATGTTTTCAAACTTCTGTTTTCTAGAGGAAACTAGCGCTAGAGGAACTCAAGCCTGTGGGACAGCAGAAGTGCTGTTGTGAGCCTGTTATGAACCTACTGAGGTTACAGCTAAAGCCAAATCACCTTCAAAGTCACAATCCTCCCTAAAAGGCTGCAAGAGTTAGATGTTGCTGTTGTCCAACTCCGTTTTCAACTCAGATTGTAATATTAGAACCATCCAAAAATAGCAGCAATTCAAATACTGCCGGTAAGGAAGGGACTAAGATGCTGAGGTACATTGAAGCAAACTGAAAATTTCTGGTTGAAAAAAAATCAGCTGTAATCTCCTTCCAAGGAACTTATTTTGCCATCACCATAGAAAAATGGTCAAGGAAAATTTAAAAAAAAAAAAGGCAGCTCAGCAGGCCAGGCCTTTCCCAAGTTACTATGCTTTTTCTGAAAGGGTATATTGCTGCTTTTCTCAATGGAGCAATACAATTTTAAGTACTTTCCATTAAAACAAAAAATGTCTTTATCCACAGAAAAATATGATCAGAATATAATTGACAAAGCGTAATAACCTTTTAGCTCATCAGGAGACAAGACTGCAAGACAACAGATGCTTCAGATACCATTTCCTTCAGAAGGAAACCTGTTTGAATCAAGGGGCAGTCTACACTCAATGCCACTAAAAACGATGCTTTTTTATAAATAAAATTGGTAGTAGACTGAAACTATGCATTTCTGAGTCAGCAAGTAGACAGCTGGGTAAGCAACATCCATACTCCTCATGGGCAACTATGCAAATTTAAACACACGTGCATTTGATCTAGTTTTTACGGGCACATATCCTGCTTCAGTGCACAGTGCCTGCTTGAATTTTGGTGTTTTTGGAAACAGTTAGCTATAAGCAACAACTGGGATAATCAACAGCAAGGTCATCCTGTTTAAAGATGAAGTCCACTTGATTCAAACAAGGTCTAATAACCATCAATCTACTACAAACTCTTTCCTCTCTCCGCTGCCTCCCTTCCAAAGGAGTCCGAGGTACATGCGAGGTACGTATAAAGGACGCTTGCTTCCTCGGTGGCACTATTAGATTTCCTCACTTTTAAGCTTTCCTGCCTGTATAAAAGTAGGTATAAGCTGGGAAAAAAGGCAATAAACTACTACAGCTCTTCAGTAAATGGCACACCCTGCCCAACTGTGAACACAACACCACAAGCTCTAGTAATTCATTTCCAAGTTGTAACTTGGATTAATTCTAGTTTAACCTGATCGCTGGCTTCATTCAATGCAGGTTTTTTACTTTTCCAGCTTCTGCGCTATTTTCATACCTGCACATTTTCTTCCCAGAAAATTTCCAAACGTCTCCAGAATCATACACTGAAAGGCATGAAGCCTTATCTTTGAGTGTTGAGACCTTGGGTAGTTATTCATATATTCAAATTATTCCCAAAGGATTCCTGATACAAGTCAGGCTTTGTGGGCAAACACCTTGACTGGCAGTTTCTGCTGGTGATTACCAACCTGTTGCTACTGTTGTTGCCCCAGCAGCAAAGCATCTCTGTTATGCATCTGAAGGGTCCACACTTGGATTTGAACAAGGATTCAGGCACAGAGGATGAAAGGAAAGTTGTTCTTGATTAATTTTAGAGATGAGCATTCATCATTCCAGAAAAGGAAAGTTTATTCCTCTTTTACTTCAGAAACCAGAACAGTTTCAGGTGTAAGGAAACCCTAACGATACGATGATGCCTGCAAAGACATTTCCTGGTCGTTGTAGCTTAGTCCAGAAGCCTTGGGTGACAGCCAGAAGTATTTTTAAAGTCATTTAAAGTGCTTAAAAAAATATGAGGATAAAGTCCCTCTCATCACACAGTGCAGTTGCTTCATGACTGTGTCAGAGGTTCCTTTGATGTACTGTCAACTATGATCAATGGCTGTTGACACCATCGCTGGAAGAATACCAGATGCAGGAGGAGCAAAGCAATCCAAAATAGCAGAAGCCATACCATTCAAACCAGCAGAAGACAACGGAAACTGAACATAAAAAACAAAGTCTACATTAAATTTAAAACCACATGGATTAAAATGAAGGTCTCGTCTGCTCAGTGTAGTCTGTGGTGTGAACGTAGAGAGATATAACTTGACCAATATAAAACCACGGGGGTTATCCTACCGTAGAAATTGTCCTCTACCACCGCCACCTAGTTTAATGTTGCCTCATGGGTGCTTTAAACTGAGCCAAAAATAAAATGTCCACACCAGAAAAAATGATGAGGTACACCAGCATGACTGGAAAAAACTCTCTTACACAGACAGGGCCTGGACTTATTTTTATCCTCTAGACCGCTGAAGCAGTTTTACTTCGGATGCTGTAGAAGCACAAGACACTGCCCACCGAGACAGTCTTAACTTCGAGATGAGCATCTCATTTATCTGCTGGCATTTTAAATCATGCGGACATTTTTACTAACTTACCCAACACAATGCCTAATTCATCTGAAACCCTGTTCAGATTAACAATAAATAAAAGAACTGCTGGGTCTAACTTCTTTGGTGGTTTAAATAATTTTTAAAAGCATGCAAAATATGGATTAACTGTATGGAGACTAATGGAGAAGGGCTGAGACCCAGAATATTTTGACAGACCTGCTCTGCGCTCTCCTGCACATGCACAGCTTGCTCCTGCCATGTGTGCTCAGACCCCTCCTAAGAGAGCAGCCGCTGCATGAAAAGGGAGCTCGGGGAACACAGGGGCACAGGTTTTAAATGAAAAGAGGGTAGATTTAGATGAGACATAAGGAAGAAATTCTTTATGATGAGGGTAGTGAGACGCTGGGACAGGTTGCCCAGAGGAGTTGTGGATGCCCCATCACTGGAAGTGTTCAAGGTCAGGCTGGACGGGGCTTTGAGCAACCTGATCTAGTGGAAGATGTCCCTGCCCACAGCAGGGGGGTTGGACTAAATGGTCTTCAAAGGTCCCTTCCAACCCAAACCATCCTGTGATTCTATGATTCAACCATTCTGAAATGGGGTGGGAACAGCTAACAGCCTCCTCAACATCCAAACCACCAAATATAAAGTTCTCATGTTCAAGTTTTGCAACCAGACCTTCCTTCTGCTTGGGCATTTCAGAGCTCACTCGATGAGCAAACCTCTCTTCCATAAGCCAACACCACACAGCCCAAGAAGTCACTGTGAAAAAGGGTGGGTTGTCTTCCTTACAAAAATTGCTTCTTTGCCAAATAAAGAGTTCTGTATTTTCTTTGCAAATAATCCTGGTTGTCAGAATTCAGGCCTCATATTTTCATATCAAGGGTGAGTCACTATGGGTAGAACACCATAAGGGAAGAGTTCACGTGTATTCTGTAATAGCATCCACATAAAAATGAGTATGACATTTTATACCTAAATGCAAGAATTAGCCAAATGGCAAACGGAGAGGCCAACTTGCATGCAGCCCGCTCAGTGTGCTACAGCACAACCTTTCCTAACCAAAGGGTTTGGGAAGAATGAAATCCCATCCCAGCCAGCTGCATGGCACTGCTGCGCAGGGGAACTAACCTTATTTGACGGATGCCTTGAGCTCAAGCAGCGGCTCTGCCTTCTACAGTGACACAAGCAAGGATTTAGAAATTACACAGGAGGAAAAACAGAAGACTAACAGACACACATACTTTTTCAGAATCCACTTTATAAGCGATCAATGTCAGCAAGTAGTTTATTAGACACGCTGACCTTTCCAGCTCAAGGTACCATCCCTGTACTCACTTCAGGCTGGTTGGGTCATTGACCCTCTTCTCATCCCAGCAATGAGACTCAGGAGAAAGGCTGCATTACATGACCGACCTAGCGTCCTCTAAAGAATTGGCCTTGAATTGCTGAAAAGATCTTAAATTTAGATGATACAGGAACAAACCAGATGCTAAGGGAAGCCACAGTAACTTCTGAAAAAAGGGGTGATAAGCTTGCATCAGCTCGTGTCTCTGAAAAAAGCCAGCCAGCCTGCATCAAGCTTCTCCTCATCCTCCTTTCACCTAAACATCAGGGGGGTTGATACCTAAACCTACAAAGGTACGTGCAGAGGTCTAGGCTGGTGTCCACAAAGGCATGGCTCTCCACAGCATGGATGGGGTATTTAAAAAAGTACAAAACAGCCTGTTAGCTAGTGATGGACCCACCGAAACACAAGGAGCAGATGAAGCCTCACGGGCTGCAAACACTCTCTTGTAGAGGAGGGTTTATAACGGCACTTTCCCAAAAGCCATGCCTCGTATTCGGCATACTGTAAGGTAAGCAGAAAGGAGAAGGAAGAGACAAGCCAACATTGTGTTGCTCAGTTGGTTCAGGGGACGTGAGATGTTCCTGGGGTTTTTTAATTGTTTGGGGTTTTTTTGTTTGGTTGGTTTTGTTGGTTGGTTGGTTGGTTGGTTTTTTTTTTCTTCTTAATTTGCTTTGTTTTTTTAAATTAAGTAATTTAGAGGACTTATTTGACAGGGCCAATTCTACATGTCCACTCTCAAGAATAATCCCTCTGGCTTATTTCCTAATGTGTTTCAAAGGAATGGAAACACTCCTGGTTTTTTCTTTCGCGCTCATGTTCTGCTTGAACTCTGCACCATAGTCAGTACCAATTCCTTATCGACAACCCTACTCCACACAGGAACTCGGCACGTAGTACTTTGTCTGGCACTACACAGCAGTCTCGAGACCAGTGTAAAAAGAAAAAAAAAAAAAGAAAAAAAAAAATAACCTGGTTCATCATTCAAGCTGGTCACCCTCCTCATGGTTTTAACTTCAATTAAATGCTGCTCCATGCTCGGCAAGCTGACTGTTTTCCAGAAAACGTGCAACACCTCCTCCCTTTCTTCCACTCTTTCTGTAAAGTTGACAAGCATCTGGAGTTTAATATGCCCTTAATGGATTCAAGCCTCCGCTGTAAATAAGTCCTTTGCTTTGCATTAAACGACCGACATCACACTGGCACTTTTGTTCTCGGAGGCGATTGCGGAGAGTTAATCAACGGGGCTCCTGTGATCCGGGTGTGTTAATTCTCGTGCAGCAGCTCTGTGGGCTGCAGGGTGCCTGCTGCAGCCATCAGTTGCCACCTGCTAAGCCCCTTCTTGCAGCTCTCCAGTGGWGTTCAGCCACGTAGACCAGCACCTCTGCTAGGAAATGGGCCTCTAAATCAGGTTTTAGCCATTTGCTGCTCAGGTTGCTTTTCCCCTTCCCCTAGCTTGGAGGGGAGCCACGGTGCTTACTTGCTAAATGCTGCTTCTTCAACAATGCTGCGAGGAGATAGTGATGATGCTTAGCATTACCCTCATGCTTGTCTCCATCCCTTGGCCGTCACAGCAAGGCAGGAGCAGAGTTTCCCAGCACAGGTCACAAAGATGCTGGCGGCAGCACGCAGGGCTTCACACATGCAAAGCATGTGCCCCACCGAGCTGCCCTCCCCGCTCCTGAGAGCCCACTGTTTACGCTGTAGTGGGTAAGGTAGACCACACCACCCTGATTTATTTTAAGAACTACCAACTGTTTGCAGCTGCAACAGCTCATCCGCCTGCCTGCCACAGTGACCATTGGCACCGGTTTCATCTCACGAGAGGGAGGAATCTAAAATATCTTTGATGATCCGGGCCAACGTGACATGAAGGAGTTTTTTCAGTTAACTAGGTTTCATACTTCATGTATTCAATCAGATTAAAAAGCACTTCCTATGCACTTAGTACAGAAGAATATTTCATTTAAAAAGCTATTTCAAACGTCCGGCTGTGTGTCTAGATAAATTCCAAATTCCCTGCAAAGACAGCCTGGAATAATTCGTAAGTGAAAACTGATCCAGTGAGAAATTAATCATTTGCCATTTACTAATAAAATCAAATCCTGTTTGAGTGTAAATATACCTTTGAAATTGTCCAGTACTGCTTTTTGCTATTCTGGCACAAAGCCCTCTACACATTTTTTAAAGCAAGTACATACATCCTGATACAGTTGGTTTCTTATCAGCAGATTTCAATGGTTATACTAACCGTGAAGAACTAACCTCATTTGGAAACAAAAGCAACACAAACCCAGAGATCATATAGCATGATTTTCACAAGGAGCCATAACTGAAATCACCGGTGTTCATCAAACCTCATTAGTCTTGCGAGACTTGTGTCTACCCTCTGATTACAATAGCCAGAAATGGTCCGGTTTTGATAGCTCCTGAGACTGTCTGAATTAGAGGAGCTGCCAGTCTCCAGTTAAGGCGAGGATAGAGGACAACCTCTAACAGAGGAGAGACGGCCAGTCTTGGCTTGGTGCTGTCCTGGCTGGGTTTCTCCTCTATCTGGGACCAACACTGGCTGGTACGTGGAAGCCACATCTCGTGCAGAGATGTCCACCTCCCAGCCAGGCCTGACTTGCATGGGCACAGAGCTCACTTGCAGCATTTCCCGACAACGCTGGTTAAGAAACCACTTCCAGGTGAAATCTGAGATGGCAGGAGGTCTGTACCAGTCAATTACAACTGCACTGGCTTCTGCGAATACAGCTTGTAACCGAAAGCACACGAGAAAACCCCCATCTCCCATCACTTGGCTGTGCTACGTACCAACAAGCAAGACTCAGACCTTCTCCTAGTCTTTCCTCCATGGGGAGAAAAGAAAGAGGATGTTCACGTCCTCCCTAGCAGGAGGTTTCAGACTCCCGATGGCAGAGACTCAGCTCTTTCCATGATGTCCATCTGTCATGTTGTATTGGCACCTCTCACTGGTTAAATATTATTCGTTAATTCGCCTTCAGGATAAACTTGATACCATTCTTGTATAAAATTGTGCCTAGAGGGAATTACCACTGCGGGTTTGATAAGGAAACAATGCCGTTCCTCAGGGACAAGATCGATTAGTATCTTAATTATTACGACAACTCATTTAAAATGCACATTTAAATCCAAAAATCCTATTTTTCCATGGCTGTGGAAAAAGTCTTCCCTTGCTCAATTTGCTGGCTTACACCTCAATCCAATAAAAAATGGCTTTTTTCTGGTGAAGCTTGTGTCACTCTGGAAGTTGTGCAAGGTTTTAACTGGGACTGACTTTCCACGACTTGAGGCACTGCCTTGTGTCAGCAGCAACAACTGATACCGTGCACAAAGGCAAGATAAGACACACTAGTTTACACCTCTCCTATCAAGACTGAAGTGAACATCTTATTTCACACTGGCTCACAGCAGCACGTGGACAGTTGCCTCACGTCGGCAGGGTCGTGGTAACTCAAGCAGTAAGAGGAACTACAGAAACCAGCTCTCGTTGCACAGCGTCCTCCTGTGGCATAATATTAGTATAATGATCTTTTTAATTAGGATGGAAAAAAATTCCCTATGCTACCAGTCTCAGCATGAAAAGACCTAAAATAAAATTGATTCTAGAAAACAAAACTAAAACCCCTTCTATTAATGTGCTCTTCTTATCAGCATCTCACATAAAAGAGCAAACACATCACACTGCAGGAAAAACTTCACACACAGAAAGTCTGGAAAAGAAACAAATAGGATTTTACAAAAATTTATTAGGCATACAAACTCCTATTTGCTGCTGAAGTTTCTGCTGAAAGCCACCATTTGGTGATGTGATAGGACATTCATTTCATGACGTACGATGCAATTTGCAACAAGTCTTTTTTGCAGCTTAACTTCATGTATTTAGCACCAAATACCAGCAGGAAGCTATGGGCTGAACATAAGGATGAGGTGGTTTCTACTTGAAGACTCTTCTCAGGCTTCGGCACGAAGGCGATAGCGAGCACGGGGAGGACTTCACCGCGGCGCTCCACCCAGCTGCACAAGGCGAGCTGGAGCAGACGCCTGGTCTCCCTCCTGCCCAGGCCAGCAAGGAGTGGAAGCAGCACATCGGAGAGAACATGAAACTCTCCAGGAAAAAAACCAAACACTTTTAAATTATCCCAGCAGCTGAACTGGGCTGGACTGGCTGCCAAAGCAGTTTCTCTTCAGTTGCTTGCCTCAACCAGAGCAATGGTAGTTCACAGGGAAAGCACAGCACGTACATGCAGAAGGGCTCCACTTTTTTTTTCCAAATTTTAGGCAATTCATGTAAATTTAAAAAAAAAAAAGTACTACAGCGGAATCAATCCTCCCCATGAAGACACCAAGAAAAAGGTTAGTACACATTCAGCATTCGGAAGCCACGGGAAGGGCATACCRCTACCTCCCGGCCCACGTTAGCCAGCAAGTGTAATCCAAAACTGGAAGTCAAACTACACCGTAAAATCATAAACCACGAGGTGGAATTCTCATTTAGCATTCCCGTGCTTCCCCCCAGGCTCTGTAGGTTTCACATTAAGCATTTGGGGTGCGATATGCACAGGTGACTCTCCCTTACCAGCATCCACCAGTAACACTTGCGGCAGAACCTTCTTCCCTAAAATTTTTTGCAGGATGTGTAGTCTGACATGAGTCTAGGAAACATAATGTATGATAAACGGCATTCTTAAAGGTAGTACTTTGTCAACTTACACATTCTTTCATTTTATTTAAAGAACCACACAGAAATCCCAATTTCAAATTATTTTACTTTGACCTGCATAGCCCAGAAGTCATTTTAACATTGTGAAGCTAGTTAGTCATCTCTAGTCAATACAGCTTTTTTAATTAACACGCAAAGTGGTCTTTTAAGAATTACTAACCCAATAAGCGCAACTGCCGAGAGCGCCACTATTTGCTGATCACAGAGAGCATTCCTGGCACTGCACAAAGGCGCAGCCCTCGCCCCAACAGGATTACTGCCTAAAAGACAGAGCGCAGCCCTAGCTGGCTGCATTAAGGTGCAAATGTTCCCGGTTTTAATCCTCTTTTATGGAGAGAGAGGATTAGTGGTTATGCTGAACTATCACAGAAAAAGATAATGGAAGCGTGTTTTACTGAGGGATTTGAGCGAGAGGGTGGCAATGTGATGCACCATGGCCTCGTCTAGACCGAGACTCGGAGGTGTGAAGTATCACATTAACCGTAACATCCAGCATGGACGAGGTCYACTGTCTTCAACCTTGGCTAGATGGATCACCTTAAGGAGTTGGTCCTCACATCGCATTAATTCAACCGGATTAGCATATGGCAGACGACACAGTCCTAACCACATTTAATTATCTAACTTCCACCCTAAAATGGCAAGCCTGGCCCACCCCTCACTGATGCTTCTGTTAATGATGCAGTCTTCAGGGAGATGCTTAATACAGTATGGTTGATCCTAAACCCAGAATAAGTTACACCAGCATGACTGTAACTGGTTTTAGGAGGGGTGGTACCCCTTTAGCTGGATGAGGAAGGGTACAGGTATTCAACCTGCGTGCACAGAAGGTCCCAGGCAATGGACTAAGCAGTGATGAGTTGTCCCAGACCACAAAAAAGAAAATATCTCTCCTCTTGCAGTTTTATACTTTTACCCTTTCAACACATTTGTTTTGTTGTGAGCAAACAGATTAGGAACCCAGGCCATTCTGTCTTACAAAAAAAAAAAAATTAAATCCTGTAGGGAAAATACATGCTACGATAGCATTTGTTTTCAAGATCTTATTCTACCTAAGTTTGGGGGTTTTTTTTCCTACAGCTGTTTAAGAGGAGGGGCTGTGCATTCAAAGGTCTGCAGACAGCCTCTGATGTCAACTACCGCATCTGCATTCACACGGGGAAGAATTTGGGGATTCTCCTCCAGGCTCACAAAAACGGGCATCTCCGGTTACCCTGCAGTGCCCTTTAGGGCATCTGAGGTGACAGAGTACAGCGAGGCTCAGTTCAGTGCCAGTAAAAAATGGGATACCTCCTCCCCTTAGCACCTGGAACTGGGAAAAAGGAAAGGACAGGTTCCCTCCCAAGGGTTTCCTGTGGTTCAAGAACACGTCTGCTTGCCTGCCCCGCAGAAGACTGGGACACGGGAAGTGTCACCTCTGTAAATGAAGCACCAGGTATGTGAGAAAATCCAGTGTGTGTTACATTTGCAGCTGTGTATTGTGCAGGATTAAGATTTGTGTTTTCTGGAAAAAAGTGCATCTACAGCCCAACTAGATCAAAGAGATTTGTCTGCGAGTTATTTAAGTCTTAAGTAACTGCACATTGGATTTAAACGCTGGTTCAAACATTTTTCTCTCTCGTATCGACAAAGAGCCTGTTAAGCAGGCCACTGTGCTCTCCGAGCGTCCTGCTTAGTACTCAGCTGTCTTCCACACAGGCAAAACTGAACACTCAAAATATAAGCCATTTGTTAAAAGATGAAGCACAGTTACAACAATCACACACACATGAGTACATCCGCTAATACGCTTCCTACTAAGCACAGTTATTTCCTTCTATCTTAGTTTGGGAGGGGGCGTGGGTCAGTATGGCTTACAGGAGTAGTGAGTGCCCCACCAGAATCTCAAGCTTTCCATGCACGTGGAGAACATCTGAGATGGAGCCATCATGGTTTTCCAGTCCTGACCCACCTTAAGTCAGCGCCCAAGTGGGGCTTTTCCTGCTCTGCATACACAGCACGATATGCAAATCCTGTGGGAATTCAAAGTTTTTAGAGTTCCTGCAACACACAACCATGTATCTGATACACTGAAAATGGACCACGAATTTTTATTTGCTGCTACATTTTGTACTTTAGATGTCTTTCACATTTCTTCACCACCACCTCCATCTACATATGCTTCTCATTATCAGGGTTGAAGTATTACAGCTATCACAGGAACATACACCATTTCCTTCTTGAGCAAGAGACCCAATTTACTGATTTACTTGCCAATTGCCATGAATACTCATGATGCAGAAGTAATAAGCCTGAAAAAACAACTTGCAACCCAAAGCAACTATGAGAAGAGCTTCGAATCAGCTAGCTCTTTCTAGGGAGGAAAGGCAGCAGCACTATCTGAAATCCCTTCTCCTTCAAAAGGGAAACCAGGAGTTAAAGGATTTTCTTTGTGCCCAAGAAAGCGGCTGCAGAAGCAGCAGCAGGAGACTCTAATGGCTGACGCCAAAAATAAACTTATGGGGAAAAGAATTAATTTACACACCATTCCTCTATAGAGGATGTTGCAAGGTAAATAAAGCGTGGAGACTCTGGGGGTGTGGTCTTTCAAGAATTTTTGACCCAGACTATGGGGAAGTTTTCCAAGCCTCGAAGTCATCCCCTTTTGATTACTTTAATTAGATGGTTATGTAATAAACCGTGGGAGGGACTCAGTTTCTTTTGGATTGCATTTCTTGATCACGCTGGTTACAAGCAAGAAGCACGCTCTATAAATGAAAATATACTTTCATGTTTTTCTGCTTATGTATTTGAAGTCAGATGAATTTTCTAACAGTACTGAAAAAGTTGAGTTACCCTCCAAGTCGCTATCAGTCTGCAGCATCTGAGCAATCCATTTATTATTTATAGGCAATACAGACAGCACACAGAGCAAACGGACAAAATAATTCACACACCTGCCTTACACACAGCCTCATAGAGGCAGAAAGTAATCAACACCCAACAAAAATAACGCAAGCGAGGAAGCAGAGGTTCAGAGCCCAGCACCAAGAGCAGAATGCACCTTACCATGCTCCGTACTGAGGAGACACCTGCTTTCATCCTCCAGCACAAAAATATGCTCYGTTATCCACTGAAAGCAGTATCGTCTCTAAGAAAGGATGAAAAACAGGAAGAAAAGGAGATGCYGGACTTCTCAATCCTACAGAGCCAATGCTCGGATGGAATACACCTTCCATCCAAAGTGTCCTAAGAGTCTTTGTACAGCTACATCTTTCTTACAGGACAAAAAAAAACCCCACAGTATTTCATTGACATCAAAACGTCAGCGCACATCAGGATGCCTATCACTCTCCTACATGCTCCACCAAATATAGCCTCCACCTCCCCATTTTCTATCTGTCAATAGAAGGGACTCCTTCTTAAGAGTTTGGCAGGCGACTCATCCAAAACAAAACCAGACCAGCCTCAGACAGAAGTCCTTGCCATAAAGCTAAATGCATCAGGCAATCTCCAAAACAAAGTGGGCGTACAGCCTTGATTACTTGGCCATCCTCTCCCAGCTCCCCCCTTACTAACATTCCTGGTGAGAACACAAGTCTGCTCCTAGTTATAAACTGTACTGTTCCCGAAAGGATAACGGGCTCAGAYGTTTCCTAGCGAGTGGTGCCGTCGCACAGGGAGGAATGACTCCAGCCAGTCTTCCCAATGGGCCTGTCTGACTGGCAACTGCTTCAACCCCACCAGTTTTTGGGACAAAGCAAAAGCAACAGGGCCGAAATCAGCAAAACGCCGCAACTATTGAACCTCGTTGCAGTGGATACAGAATAGACCTGAATTCTCCCCAAAGCAGGATGGTGCCTGGATGGTCCAGGTTTAGCCTGGACAGGTGAGAGGTTCCTGCCACCCATGGTACAAAGCCCTGGCAGCCTGCACAACACTGGACCTTCAAACCTTTCTCCACGCTCCACTGCTAATGGCACAGCCTTTACTTTGGAAAGCGGCACAAGTTTCTGGTGGAAGCTTAAGTTTCCGGTGGAGGAAAAGAGAAGATGCTAGTAATGTTCAGCATTTTATGGTTTGCAATTCTTGAAAAACAGGGGGTTTGCTAGGATATATTTACCTGGTTTAGATTCACACGCAAAACGAGCTGAAGAGATTCACAATAGCTGACACACAAATTCACTCACTAAAGCAAGCGACAAACAGATCAAGGCAAGGGCGCGTATCTACATTCAACAGTGGGAATGTGAAAAACTATTAAACTGATCCTCTAACAAACAACTGCATTCAAAACCATAAGAGGATGGATTACCTTTAAACACAGAAAAACATTGCCCCAGCGCCGAGAGACCGTGCTAGAGACTACGTGCCACCTGACTCCTTCACATGGAGGGTCTTCAGTGGTTCATGAGACTTTCAGCAGGATAAACCTTACTGAAGATCCGGAAGAGCACAATAACCAGCAATAGAGCTCTGAATCTGGTGTGAAAACTGAACTGGAATAAGTGGAAGCTTTTATCCTTAATTTTTATTTACAATTGGCTGTAGCCAGCCCTAATTTTACACAAGCATGCTTAACAAATGGCTATGTATCAAAGAGCTAATGAAGTTCATTAGAGGAGAGCCGCATGAGTCACAAGAAGTATCTGCTTCAAGTGCCACCTCAGCACCATTTTCCATCTTTCTGCTACCGTAACTACTACATAGTAAAAGTGAGATCCCCACCATGCAGCATAGGTTATTTAAAAAGACCAAGGGGTGTATTTTAAAATTATTTTATTAAATAACTCAAGCACTGGGTAATCAGTAATACAAAAAATCTTAACTGTATTTTTTCCCTATGGATCTACTTCAGAAGCGGYATAAGAAAGATAAAGTCCGAGGCTAAATTTTGCAGTACTTCTTGCACTGAAAATCATCAACACAAGCTGGTATCTACTGACAGCACGCAACGTTCTTATGTATAAAAGTCTGTATTAAATTTTCTTGGTAAAAGGGATACAGGGGCATGGCAGAGTCACTGCACTCCACTTCCTTCCTAGAGGATACTTTTCCAGATCAGAGGAGGGCAAGGCAAAAAAAAAAAAATTCCCAAAGCCTTCAAGAGACTAAGAAGTTGCATGGAAATCTCCCTCAGTTGGCAAATGAAGAGCAGGTGGAAGCAGTAATGGAAATATTCCCAGAGCATGTACATGCACATGGCAGCAGGAGTTTGACATGATGTAGCCTAGAAGCAAGATCTAYAATAAAGGCAGCCCCAGTGCTCCCAACCTGGGCTCCTGCAGTCATTTGTGGTTCTTTATTTTCACTTACGAGGCTGAAATCTTCCAGGCTTGAGCTTGCCAGAAGTGAAACTGGCTGGTTTAAGTCTAAGAAAAGATGATTCAGGCTCCTGAGCGACAGAAAAATTATGAAATTCCAACACTTGAAGTAGTCTCATGCCAAAATACCTGCAGTCTGGAAGTTGACATCTGTGCAGCCAACCAGTCACGGGGCTTTTGTCCAGGAAAATTGAGACAATTAATTGAAGTGCAATATTAGAGCGCGTAAAACCCCTGCATGGCCAACCTTACTCAGAAGCAAAGCGGCCTTCGCTCACTGTAGCTTAATCCTCTACGAACAAGTTTATGCCACRTTTTCCCAATGGAGCTATAGAGAAGGGCAACCTCCAACTGACACAGCACACACTAAGGGCTCCTGCTGGTATAGCTGGTTTTTGCCAGGATAGCTTATTTACTTCTGGGGTCAGGGTATTTCTTGTTCTAGCACACTGAGCAGCACACATCTGGGATGGTACGGTCCACATCCACAACATAAACTTGTGTCAGGATAACTTAAACGCTCGTTACATAGAGCACGGCCAGGCCAAGTCACCTCCAAAGGAGCATCTGTGCAGCACAGAAGGTACGAAGTGAAAACACCGYGAGTTAATGGGGTCCACAGAAAAATTTTAATTCAACAGAAAGGCAGCGCTTTCACTGCTCCACGCCAAAAATCACATTGCCTACACACGTGCGAACACTGGCTCTATCCAGGCTGCCAACAAACGACGCTTTACAAGACCCGTGCTTCATTCCACCTATATAACGTGAACGTACATCAGGCCACACACTTTGTAAAATGCAGATGCTATTGCGGTATGTGAAATTGCATAAAACACATACTGGACGAGGCAGAGGGCTCTCCAGCTCACTGTACTTAAGGCACATGCATAAGAGCCCATGCCTTGTTCATCGTAAAGCCTATACATAAATGACGTGAGACTTCTGAAAAACAACTGCAATACAATAAAATACAATAAAAAACAACTGTGATRCTCTATAAAATAGTAAACACATGTAGAAAATTACATAAGCATATGAGATTATTTAATTAAACACTACGCTATCACACTTATCCACGATGGACAAGATTAAAACCCTAAAGGAAAGCTAACATCATCCTGACCTTTCCAAAGTTACCGTCATTGTCATACACTTCCTCTTTCCCCCTCAACGAAAAAAAAAATTGTTGCTCTCAGTTTTACCATAGGCATGAAAATCTAAATTAAAAAGATGAACAATTTCTCTCTCATCTATTTCCCCAATATGAGGGCATTAGAAGTTCAATATAACAGGTTTTAAAAATGAGCAACTGTGATACAGATGAATCAGAAGACAAGGTAATGCTACTGCTCAAGTAAGGATGAACACAAGTTGCCATGATGTCACGAATGAAACTCTGAAAAGTAACGACCGCACACAGCCACCACAACACTGAAAATATGCTCACGGTGTCCAGGACACAGGAAAAGGGTCTAAAACTGTGCCTGGACAGTAGCAAGGCTAACACATTAGAGACAAAAACCATAACTACAATGCCCTTCCTAAGATAAAAATCATGAATTCTGGAAATAACAAAGACGGTTCCGTGGAGGGGAAAAAACATAGAGCAGAGATCCAAATCTTGAAGGGGTACACAGAAAACATCTCCCCACGCTATGAAAATTATCTGTAGCTGGAAGAAAGCTAAGACTTAGTAACCCCACACGTATGGACACTTTTGAGCCGAATATTGCTGCCCTGTAATTATTATTTACACTAACAAGGTCCTGAGCACCTCAGTCATGAACCAGGTCCTCCTGAGCCAGATGTTGTATAACCCAAGAACAAAGAGACACGACTTATACACCCTTTTGGGCATATTAGAGGGGAGAAGAAAAAAAAAAATTCTGCTTGCATGATTAACAGCATTTAAACTCGCTGCCCTSCCAGCAGCAGCCCCGTTCTCCAACTCACATACAAAAGGGCAGCGCCGGCCCAGGACGCTGCCACAAGGCATCCAT